>JAKRSK010006621.1:235000-245000 GCA_029891615.1 Natrix natrix natrix
CGAAAGAGCGAGTGAGGCAGCCCGATCCTCGGTCGCTCGCCCACCGGATCGGATCGGCGCCATTCTGCCTACCTCCGTCTGTGCGCGCCCGGGAGCTGCGGAGGCAGAAATGTCGGCGTTTCTGGATGACGAAGGCACAAAAGCGACTGTCGCCTGTCGCTTTCGTGCCTTCATCATCCGGGAGCGGCGACAACATTTCTGCCTCCGCCCTCCGCAGCTCCCGGGCGCGCACGGACAGATGTATAATATTATATATATATATATAGTATATAATATTATATACTATTATTTCATGAAGAGAGGTGAGGCTCTGCCTCCCTTGCCTCCCCTGACCGCATGTCACTGCCTACAACATTGTTGGAAAATAAAAGAGAAGAAAGGGTATTCTCACTGATCTCTATATACAGTTTTGATAAATCCAGATCCAATCATATTAGGACATTATAGGACAAATGAAAGAAAAGGCATAGCATCTTTACATTGACTTATGATAATAAGATAATGTAATTTCAAAACTGGGAATATCACCCAACTTCCAGAAGTTGCAAGCACAAAAGCTGATTTCCTTTTCTGAAATATCCTCACTTCCACGATCAATGAGGATACTTCAGAAAGAGAGGCTTTATTTCAGCTTGATAAAATTTGGAATACATGAATTCCCATAAAAGTATGAAAAGAATAACAAGAAAGCATAGTGTAACAATGGAAAGACATGCATGGAACATCTGTAAAACATAAGTAAACAAAGAGCAGAGGCTCTGGAATAAACACGTAATGTGAAAGCATTCAAAACTCCTTGCTTATTTCAGCTAATCATAACATTAGCAGCTTAAAAATGTAAAATAATCTAGGAAATCATTTCTCTATTTATTAGAATTTGTTTTGCATTTTCCCCTGAGATGCAGTTTCCCAGAGCAATTAACCATTTATGTAGCCATCATAGACACGTGGGAGCCACATATGTGGAAAAACTGCAGAACTGTGTGATGAACTATATTTAACTTATTCATTTCAGTACCTTATTTGACTTATGCCCATTCCATTACATCTCCAAACTTTTTTTTTTTTAGATTTCCAGTCTTTGGGTGGTTTGAAACAGCAACCATTAAAAGATTCACATACATCAAGTATCAGAAAAAAAGTTTTCAGCTGACCTTAGTTAAAAACAAAGGCATCTTGGAATAGTTTTCTCTTGTCTACTGTGGAAATAGAAGTTGCCTAGATAATTTACATTTATTGTTGTTGTTGTGGTGGTGGTGGTGGTGGTTAATCTTTGGTGAGATTCTCAGCCTTTGGGGCTGGTTGGTAGCTCAACAGCTTGAGTCCTAACTAAGGACCTAGGAACGGTTAAGGTAACGTCGGAGGATATAAGTTATTCCAAGTAGGGTGGTTTTTTGTAGAGTCAGAATGTTCAAGTCAGGTAAATTTAGAATTTCCAAATAGCAAAGTAGCCCTTTAAGTATTGCTCCAAGGGCTCCAATTACATTTGGGACAACACACGATTTCTTTTTCCACAGTCACTCAACCTCAATTTGCAAGTCCCAGTATTTTGTGATTTTTTCTTGCTGCTTATCTTCAACTTGTGCATCATCAGGTATTGCAATGTCAATGAACCAATCTTTTTTCTTTTCAACTATTATTATATCAGGTGTGATCAAATGGTCAACTGTCTCATCTTTCTTATTACAGAGGCAGCATTTGTTGTTGGCATAATATGCTGAATTTTTGCCTTCATGCAATTTGTGGCTAAAGCTTGTTCTTGAGCTGCTAAAATAAAGCCTGTTTCTTTTTTCAGTACTCCTGATCTTAACCAGTTCCAAGTTAGCTTTTGGTCAGCTTTGCCTTTAACCTGTATGTTGGTTTCTTCCACTGATTGATCAGTTTGTTCAGGTGTTGAAAAAATGTCTTCAGCCTCTTCTTCTTCTTCTTCTTCTTCTTCTTCTTCTTCTTCTTCTTCTTCTTCTTCTTCTTCTTCTTCTTCTTCTTCTTCTTCTTCTTCTTCTTCTTCATCATCATCATCATCATTATCATTATCTGATGTTGAAGGTGCTACTTCTTTCTGTTTTAGGCCACCATAGTTCCATTTCCTTTTTTCCAATTAACCTACTGTAACTCTCACTTTGTTCTATCATTCCACTTTTATATTAACAAGGCAGGCCCAAGATTATTAACAATACATATTCTATTTCTTTTATAATTCAAGATGCAAGATGTCAAGAATACAGTACATGGATGAATTTGCACATTTTCACTAGATTCCTAATTCCAGTAAAGATTTAGAATTTCCTGAGAAAGAAATAATAGAGGGAGCGGGCTGATCCCTTGTCTACACGATGTGTGTCTGGTTGCATTCATGTAAGTATACTTTATCTAAACTTTGAATCGTTAGAGCAAATATGGATTGCCACATTTCAAAAGAACGATGAAACACAAAACCTACAGGACAGTGGGAATATCAGACATCATACTGGTATGGCAGCTGAGTACAACTGGGAATATTTCTGAGAAAGATTCAAGTGTGTAAAAAGCTTGTCAGTACATTTTTATATGTTGCTGTCTGTGGTTTTGGAAGAATTACAAATGCTTGCAGTGATGACATTTTCATTAATGGGCTTCCACTTTGTTCATACGCGAATATAAACCAGTTGTCTCCAGTAGAATCATAAAAACATACACACATACAACAGAGACCACAATAGGTTTTCACTAGCTGCATATTGCAGCTCGTTTATATCTATAAGTATCTACTTTTTCAATAAAAGTATCTACTTTTGTTCAATAAAAATTACTGCTCATTAGATATCTATATTAACTACAACCTTAAGTAGAATTCCAAATGCTCCACAATATGCGAAGTGAAAATCTAAAAATGATTTCATATTAACCATTGTCTTTAACCATTTTTTTCAAAGGGCACTACCCAAATCAACTGTTCAATAGAATATAGAATAACAGACTTGCCAGGGACCTTGAAGATCTTCTAGTCCAACCCTCTGTACAAGCAGGAGACCTATACTGTGATGGTGCAGTGGTTAGTGGCAATACTGCAGGCTAAGTCACTCCTGCTCACTCCAGGAATTTGATTTTGACCAGCTCAAAGGTTGACTCAGCCTTCCATCCTTCTGAGGTCAGTAAAATGATGAGGCATATTTTGGGGGGCAATATGCTAACATTGTAAACCACTTAGAGGGGACTGTAAAACACTATGAAGCAATATATAAGTCTAAGTGCTATTGCTATTGCTATGCCATTCCAGACAAATGGTTGTGCAATATCTTCTTAAAAGCCTCCAGTTCTGGAGCACCCAGAGTTTTTGGAGGCAAGCCATTCCACTGGTAAATTAAAAAGCCCATATTGTCTACAAATGAATGTCACTGGAACATATTTTACTATGAAGTATCATGTGCATATCATTGTGTTGTTAAACATTTAAATTAGGAATTCACAATGCAATACATGTGAGAACCAAGGCACATATATAGAACCTGTAGACAGTGGTGGGATTCAAATAATTTAACAACCGGTTCTCTGCCCTAATGACCAGCTGGGTAGGCATGGCTCAATGGTCATGCGACGGGGGGGCGGGGGCAACTCAACATCACTCATGTCGATGTGTGCTTTGCCTTAGCTGTTACAATGAAATGAGGGTTAACCGGAGAGGAAGTTTCTGTAAGCAGGGCAATAAAGATTAGGCTAGAAACACATCAGACTGTTTCCTTCCTGCATTTTTTTTATTATTTTTATCTTCTTTTTTATTTTCTTTTTTTCTTTTTTTATTAAAAGTTTTAATAAATTTTACAAATGTTTCCCCTTCCCCTTCCCTCCCTCCACCCCCAACCCTACCCCCCCCCCACCTCCCAGAGCAAAATACAGGGTATAAACATTTAACAATCATACGCTAACATAAGCTAACTGACTTTAACATCCTACCTCCTCTTGTGCTTTAATTCCCCTTTTGTTAAACTAACTTTAGATAAATTGTAACATTCCTTGTGCCTTCACTCATAAGCTAATTGAAATATTTTAGTCCGATATTTATTTTGAATATAGTCAATCCATCTTCTCCATTCCAACTTATATTTCTCATCTGAATGGTCCTTCAAATATGCTGTGATTTTGGCCATCTCTGCTAGATTTACTACTTTTAGCATCCGTTCTTGAATAGTAGGCAATTCTTCCCTCTTCCAGTACTGCACCACCAACAATCTTGCTGCCATCGTTAAGTTCAAAATTAAATTAGTGTCTATAACTGTACAGTCTGTAATTATACCTAACAAAAACAACTGGGGGGTGAATTTTATCCTCTTTTTAAGTATATTTTGAATAACCCAACATATTTTTTTCCAAAATGCTTTGACTTTTTTTGCAAGTCCACCATATATGGTAATACGTAGCGTCAGCACAATCACATATCCAACATTTAGGTTGTAAATTCGGATACATACAAGCTAACTTTTTAGGATCTAAATGCCATCTATACAACATCTTATAAAAATTATCTCTCAAATTCTGAGCTTGCGTAAATTTTACATTTCTTACCCAAATCTTTTCCCATGTTTCCATCATTATTGGTTCTTCAAAATTTTGTGCCCATTTTATCATACAATCTTTGACTAACTCTTTTTCAGAATCTGTTTCTATCAGTGTATTATACAACCTTTTTATATGCATTTGACTCTGGTCCCTAATTTGTTTTACCAAACTATCCTCATTTTGTGTGATACCAATTGTCTGGTCTTTTTTCCATCTAGCTTGTAACTGTCCATACTGGAACCAGGTTTGTATTACCCTTTCCTCTCTTAATACATTCAAAGGCTTTAACTGGAGTACACCTCTTTCTATATTAAGAAGATCTCTATATGTAATTACATCCTGTTTTTGTTCTATACTTATATTCTCTATTGCATGTCTGAGTACTACCCACATAGGTATCTTATCATTTAACCTATATTGGTATTTTTTCCAGACACGCAATAGGGCATTCCTTAACATATGGCTTTTAAAAATCTTATCCACCTTCTTGTCATATATTAAATAAGCGTGCCAACCATATACCAAATCATATCCCTCAATATTCAGTAGTCTATCCTCTGGTAGATTAATCCAATCACTAATTGTTGATAAAACTACTGCTTCATAGTATAATTTTAAATTGGGCATTTTCAAACCTCCTCTTTCCCGTATGTCTTGCATTATTTTAAGTTTTATTCTTGGTTTCTTCCCCGCCCAGACAAAGTTATTAATACCTTTCTGCCATTCTTCCAAATTTGCATCTTTTTTAAGTATTGGCATCCTTCCTGCATTCCTTACAGGATTAGCCCTGTAAAGTGGGGGGGAAAACAAAATGTGTTTTCTCCCAACAACCGGTTCTCCAAACTGCTTATAAAGTTAACAACCAGTTCTCCAGAATAGGTGTGAACTGGCTGAATTCCACCATCGCCTGTAGATATTGTCATTCTTCTCACTAGCAAGCAAATAAATAGAAAGCAAGGACATCTGATTTATTGAGAAAAAAGCTAAGGAGCTATTCCACAAGAGTGAGTTCTATTTATAGTGCACTCTGGACCATTCACAATTTCAAATGTCTTTGTTGCTTTCTCCTACTCACTTGAAATGACTAGAAATGATTCTCTCTTAGGCAGGAGGAACTTGCCTTATTCCTTGTTTTAGTAATGGCCAGATCTAATATCAGGCTGTTTTGTTTTGATCATGTCAATACTAGTTCTATACATGAGAAGGGACACAGCTCCACTTCCCAGTCATTTGCTACATGTAAGATTTATTGATGCTGGGTTTTCTCCTTGCCAGCCATGTGACTGGGTGGGTGTGGCCAACTTGTAAAATGTGGTGAAACTCACTTAACAACGCTCTTGCTTAGCAACCAAAATGTTGGATCAGAAACTCTGGCATTTGAAGCACAAAGTCTTAAAGCTGTCAAGTTATAAGACCCTTGCATCCCTAAACCTTTAGGGAAAAAAAGCCCAGGGGTGTTCAAATGACAGCTTTAAGACTTCAACTCCCAGAATTCCTCCTCTCACTCTTCATCTTGATGATGTGCGGACGGGCAGAGGGAGGGAGCTGGAACTGGTTCTAAATGGCACTGTAGATTTGTGGAACCTCTTCTATAGAAGAGGTTACAACTGGCAGGACCCCACCATTGACTTATAATAATAATAATAATAATAATAATAATAATAATAATAATAATAATAATAATAATAATAATAATAATAATAATAATAATAATAATAATAATAATAATAATAAAAAATATTTATTTCTTAGCCGCACCCTCTCCCGAAGGACTCGGGGCGGCGTACAATGAAACATATGAAATAAATATGTGGACAAAACAAACATATAACAGAGACATATACCGAGACACACACAAGGAGGAGGTCGGCTGATAAATAAAAACAATTAAAATACAGTATTTAAAAACCCCTAGATAATTAAATATAATTAAAATACCCAGTTAAAAACCCATCAGGAGCGATATGGTTAGATCAAAGTTGAGCCAGGCCAGCTGCTTGGAATAGGTGGGTCTTAAGCTTAATACGAAAGGAGCGGAGGTCAGAGGTATTCCTAATATCCGGAGGGAGGTCATTCCACAGGGCTGGGCCCGCCACAGAGAAGGCTCTACTCCTAGGCACCACCCCTCGACACTGTCTAGTGGACGGCACCTGGAGGAGGCCCTCTCTGTGCGAGCGAATTGGTCGCAGGGATGTATGAGGCAGAATACGATCCCGCAAGTAACTAGGTCCTGAGCCATGGAGCACTTTAAAGATTGTTATCAAAACCTTGAAACGCACCCGATAGACCACAGGAAGCCAGTGCAGCTCGCGCAAGAACAGTGTCACATGGGAGTACCTAGTACTCCCCATAATTACCCGCGTGGCTGCGTTCTGGACCAACTGTAGCCTCCGGGTGAATTTCAAGGGAAGCCCCATGTAGAGAGCGTTACAGTAGTCCAAGCGAGATGTCACCAGCGCATGAGTGACTGTGCGTAAGGCGTCCCGGTCCAGTAGGGGGCGCAATTGGCGCACCAGGCGAACCTGGTGGAACGCCCCCCTTGCCACGGCTGTCACATGGTCATCCATGGACAGCCGGGCATCCAGGAGGACGCCCAAATTGCGCGCCCGCTCCACGGGGGCAAGTTGAATGCCCCCAATGGCCAATGATGGAATTAATTGGCTGAACCGGGGAGCTGGTACCCACAGCCACTCCGTCTTGGAGGGGTTGAGCTTGAGTCGGTTGTCATCCATCCAGATCCGTACGGCTTCCACATACCGGGACATCACTTCGATGGCCTCGTTGGGGTGGTTCGGGGTGGAAAAGTACAGCTGAGTATCATCAGCGTACAGATGGTATCCCACCCCGAAACCATGGATGATCTCACCCAGCGGCTTCATATATGTGTTGAACAGGAGTGGCGAGAGGACCGACCCCTGTGGAACCCCACAAGTAAGGGGGCGTAGGGTCGACCTCTCTTCTCCTGCCAACACACGCTGCATCCAGTCAGAAAGGTAGGAGCCGAACCACCGCAAAATGGTGCCCCGGACCCCCAACCCCTCCAGCCGGCGCAGCAGGATACCATGGTCGATGGTATCAAAAGCCGCCGAGAGGTCTAATAGGACCAGGATAGAGGAACAACCTCTATCTCTGGCCCTCCAGAGATCATCCACCAACGCGACCAAGGCCGTCTCCGTGCTGTGACCGGGGCGGAAGCTGGACTGGCGCGGGTCTAGATAATCATTTTCCTCCAGATGTCGTGGAAACTGGTAGGCCACCACACTCTCTACAACCTTCGCCAAAAAGGGAAGGTTGGAGACAGGACGATAATTGGCCAGCTCCAAAGGGTCCAGGGAAGGCTTCTTGAGCAAGGGTCTCACCACCGCCTCTTTCAAGGCAGCCGGGAGAGACCCCTCGCTCAGCGAAGCATTCACTAGGCCCAGGAGCCAGTCTCGTGTAACCTCCCAGGATGCCAGTACAAGCCAGGAGGGGCACGGGTCCAATAAACATGTGGTGGGTCGCAGTCGTCCATGCAATCTGTCCAAATCCTCGATGGCAACCAAGTCAAACTCCTCCCAGATCGATTCCTCAAGACTCGCCATGGACGTCTCCATTGGATCACTGACAGGAACCCAATCTCTCCGGATTTGAGCGATTTTATCCTGCAGATATTTACCAAATTCCTCTGCCCTGCCCTGTAGGGGGGCCTCCCGCGGCCTCTGAAACAAGAGGGAGCGGGACACCCGAAACAGGGCGGCAGGGCGGTTCTCCGCGGAGAGTGGCACAATATTGGCGTTTGGCCACTCTCAATGCCACAAGGTACGTCCTTAAATGGGCTCGTGCCTGTGTTTGATCAAATTCGGAGCGAGAGGATCTCCAACGACTCTCTAGACGTCTCTTGCGGCACTTCATCACCCTTAGCTCCTCGGTAAACCAAGGGGCTAGGGTGGATCGTTGCCGCCGGAGAGGCCGCAAAGGCGCCACCCGGTTCAAGGCCCCGGTAGTTGCATTATTCCACGCAACTACCAGGTCCTCTACCGGGAGGGTCAAGGTTACAGGAGGTGGCCCAAGCTCCGTCTGGAACGTATCAAGTTCCATCAGGCGCCTGGGGCGGAACCATCTGGAACTTTCCGGTTCCGCCTCCCCGCAGCGGGAGGTAGCACCAGGGAAGTCAAGACGAAGGAGTGAGTGATATGACCATGACAGGGGAGTGATGGTTAAGTCCCCTCCTCCCAGATCACTCAGCCACTGGCCAGAGACAAAAACAAGGTCCAGAGTGTGTCCTCCCTCGTGTGTTGGGCCCTGAATCATTTGAGTCAGGTCCATGGCTGTCATGGAAGCCATGAACTCCCGAACCCCCTCTGATGCTTCTCCCATCGATGGCAGGTTAAAATCCCCCATCACTAAAAGTTTGGGGGTCTCAACCGCCACCGATGCGATCAGCTCGAGGAGTTCGGGCAGGGCCGCTGATGTATAGCGAGGAGCCAGGTATACTATCAGCAGGCCCAACTGTCTCCCAGGCCCCCATTTCACAACAAGGGATTCACATCCGGACGTCTGTGGCACAGTAGACTCCCTCGGCTTTAAGTCCTCCCGAATAATTGCTGCCACCCCGCCGCCCCTTCCCTGGGCCCGGGGCTGGTGAAATGCTCGGTAGCCTGGTGGGCACATTTCCACGAGGGGAAGACCTCCCTCGTGGCCCAACCAGGTCTCCATTATTCCCGCGAGGTCCGGCTCCCCCTCTAAAATTAGATCGTGAATGAGGGGGGCCTTGTTAACAGCGGACCTCGCATTGCATAACAACAGCCTCAGGCCTTGGGTCTGTAACTCTTGACCACCTAGAACGCGGGGGTTGGTACAAGCGACCGGGTGTAACCAGCACCCACGGTCTCCCAACCGACTGTAAGTTCTTAAACTGTCCTCGTATCTGCCCCTCCCTGCGACCGTTGGAATTAAAGAGCCCTGTATAGGAATGGTGTCCTCTCCCTCCTCCTCCCTTCCGCCCCTTCTGCTCACGACCACACCTGGGGGCCCGGCTCTCACATCGCTCCTGATCTGACCCACCCGCCCCACAACCCCTGAGACCCCACCCCTACAAATTTTTAAAAAACAACTGACTAAAAACCCCCTGAGTCTCCGCTTCCTCCACCTCTTGGGATTAATAAATCCGTCATCAAGGTGGGCCCTCGAAAGGGCGGAGGGCCACACCTGCGAGAGGGGGGGACTCTCGCAGTAGGATCAGGTCTGACCTTAAATACATAAAGTGTTAAAAGAGTTCGTCGTCGGGGCTTAGGGTCTGTGCTGAAGATGTCATAATCCAGTAAAAATTTGAAGAGCATGGTTGCAGCAAAACAGAATAGTCCAGTCATTAGACTTAGATGGGGGGGGTGATGGTAATAGGTTGGTTAGATGACAATCAAGAGGTGGGGGCGGTGGGTGGTAGGTGGCAAATGGCAAGGGGTAGTTGGACTGTAGTTGGAATAGGCAG
>JAKRSK010006621.1:250000-269908 GCA_029891615.1 Natrix natrix natrix
TGGCTTATTTTCGGGGAAACACGGTATATATATATATATATATATGCTGGTTTTGTTGTATTCAGGTCTTCTCCCATGTAGGATTGAGATTGTCTTTGCAACGTTTCAGCGAAATCGCACTCACCATCTTCAGGCTGTGGTCTTAAAGTGTGACCGGAGCTGCCATCTTTCTGTATATCTTGGTGGGAGGGGATGGAGTGCTGGCTTTGTTTCAGTAAGTGGAATGATTGGTTGTGTGGTTGTATCATGATTGGTAGATTGGTGCTGATTGGTGCTGGCTGTGTGTGCATTGTTGTTTTGTATTGTAACGGCTTGGGTGGTGTGTGGTGTTCGTTTATTGGCTAGGGATGGTTTCCAGATGTTTGGTAGGCAGGAGGTATCATCACGTTTATTCATGTTGTGGGGGTGTTTCTCTATTTCGATGGCTTCCATAATTATTCTCTTGTTGAGGTGTTCTGTTTTGGAGATTAACCTGGCTCCTTCAAAATTGATTTCATGTCCTGTAGTTTTAAGGTGCTGGAAAAGGGAGGAAGTTTTTTCTTTTTTTCTTACTGCATTCTTGTGTTCTGTGACGCGTGCATTTATTCTCCTGTTTGTCTGTCCTATATAAATTGCCGGGGAGGTTTTGCATGGTATTTTGTAGACTCCTTGGTTTTCTAGCTGGATTTTGTCTTTGGGGTTTCTTAAGATGTTGGCTATTTTTTGGTCAGTGGTGAAGGCTGTGCTGATATTGTGCTTGTGGAGAATTTTGCTGATTTTATCTGTGGTGCCTTTGATGTAAGGGAGGAGGGCGATGCCATTGTCCTGTTCTGTGTGTTGGTTTTTTGGGGGAGTCTCCTTTTGGATTAGGTTGGTGATTGCTTTTCTTTGGAATCCATTGGAGATTAATACATTTGTGAGTTTGTGTAATTCAGTTTTCAGGTGGTCTTTGTCGGCTAGGCGTTTGGTTCTGGAGATGAGGGTCTTGGCTACAGAGTTGATCTGTGCAGGGTGGTGATGGGATTGTGCATTTAAGTAGCAGTTGGTGTGTGGTTTTTTTTCTGGTAGATGGTGTGTCCTAGGGAGCCATTGGGTTTTTTGTAGATTAGGACACAAACCCAAACTCTGGCTAAGATACTTTCGTGATTTGGCCACACGGGAAAGAAAAACTGGACAACTTCCTCATACATCTCAACAGCCTACACCCCAAAATACAATTCACCATGGAAATAGAAGCAAACAAACAACTTCCCTTTCTGGATGTCCTAATCTACAAAAAACCCAATGGCTCCCTAGGACATACTATCTACCGGAAAAAAACACACACCAACCGCTACTTAGTATGTTCAGTATTTGGTTTCTGTCTAATTATATAGTGCATACGCCTGTTTATGCTGCAGATTGAAATATAAGAGAGGGAGATGGTTTTGTTTTGTTTCTCCATCTAGGGCGTGCCTTGGTTCACATGACTAAGATTATTAAAAGAGATGTATAGAAAACAAAAGCACATACAATGTGTTTTGTAAACAACACAACGTAAATGTGTAGCCGATCAAAACAACTAATATGGTCATTGCTAACAACATTATGGGATATGGATATTGCAGATCTTTCTACTGGGAAATGGGGAGCATGCATATGTCCTGGGAAATACATGCTTTTTCATTTTTTATAATGAAAAAAGTTCCAAGAATACAACAGAACAGTTGTAAAAATTTCAAGATGAAAAAGGGGTAGAAGGATAGGACTTTAATTTTCAATTGTGTTACCAAATAAAGGGTTGCTATTATACAATAAAAATGTATTCCCATCAATTAAATTTCAGTGAAGCAACACTTATCCTCCCTTCTTTTCCTAATTTATAAAATTCTTTATGTAGATCTAGCCTCCCAGAAAATATTTGAAGTAATTTTTTATTCAACAGATTCCTAAAGAAGCAAATTTTTCTAACTCCATTGAATGTATCATTTGATGAAAATTTTAAAAAAATGTTTCCTAGTCCAGCAACTCAGGACACCTTCAAAAGCTGTGCTGTAAAAAATACTTTTATTACATTATATGTGTTTCAAGCAAGGTCACTGGCTAGTTATGTGTTGTGACCCAGCTGCAGGAAATTTCTATGGCTAGATTGACCTAACAAGCTCTTTCTTTCATTTAATGTTTTGCCAAGAACATATGGGGAAGTATTCTCGAATATCATATTTTGCTTACACAGATATAAGTAGCATTGGCAGTGACACAACTTTCTTTCATTACTTATTTTAAGTGTATGCTGTAAGATGCCTCCAGAGTTGGGTTTGCTTCATTTTATATTGGATCAACTGTCCATCACTTTGCTGCTGCTCCCTCAAAAATATCATCTGGAAAACTGCTGAAGCTATTTCCAAATTATGTCAGTTTTACCAGAAAGCTGAAGATGAGGAAATGAGTGAAAATTGGAATGCATTATAATCTTACTTTGCATCTGAATTTACTTGCAGGGCAATATGGACCATGTCTTCAGGAGTGAAAGAAGACATTTAAAATCAGAAAAGTGTAATTTTAAAATGGAGATAAATACACTTTTAAAAATGTGGATAGGATTTCATCCAGTTAGTTTATATGCATTTTCAGATCATTTACTCATCTCTAAGGGGTGCAAACAGAAGAAATCTTCATAGAACTCTACAATTCCCACTTCTGTGTCCTCCAAATGCAGGCTAGCATTCCACCATTTCCCATTTTAACAAACAATTCTTTAAAAGAATTCTTTAAAGGAATTATTAAAAATCTTAATTGTTTCATGTTATTAATTTTTTGAAGGGGGTTACTTCCCTGATTCTTTTCTAGCATTTTCACTTTGCTGTGGATGGTAACCTCTCAATAGGTCGTTCAAAAACAAAGAAAACCTCAGTTCCATTCACAAAAATACAAGAAGTGAGGCCATTTTCATCAAAATCAGGCTGTGAGGAACAGTCAAAATTTTGTGTTCTTGGTTTATAGATATGGCTCATATTTTTATATTCTTGAAAACAGAAATGTGATGCCATATTATAAAAAGCAGCAATTAGGGAATGTATTTGAAGTAAGCAGTTGACATTTTGTGAATCTCAAAAGCCAAAAAAGGTGTTTGATTATTGCTGACCAGGAATGGAATTTCAGAACCCAATATAATTCATTGTCCATCACTATAACTGTAAAAACGTTGTGCTAAATACAGAAAAATAAGAATAAATTAAATGGCTATGTTAGATATCTACAATAGCAACTATGGTTTCCACCAAGGTCCTCTGTTCCGGCAGGAACAGAGGTTTGATTCTATTGGTTGAGAGGTCTGACAGCTCCCTATAAAAGGGCTGCTGTCAGACCCATGCTTCGCTGGATTGTTCACACTTGTTATCGTTAATAAAGAGCTGTTGCACTGTAAGGCTGTGTCTGCCAATCAATTGCCCGAACTAACACTGGCGATGAAGGTAGGATTGGAAAGCAACTAGGCGAACCAAAAAGAGCACAGAAAATCCAGCAAGTAGATCCAGCCCGGAGCCCAGTGCAGCGTCAAGTGGCCATTTTGAGCGGCAAACTTGAATAGCCCTCTATACGGAAAAATGGCTATGCACGCCCCACCAACTCCATATGACCCAGTCAGCGAGCACTGGGAGTTGTATATGCTCCAATTTGACTGTTTCCTAAAGGCCAACGACCTCATGGGCATACCGGATGGCCGAAAAAAGAATATGTTCCTCGGGAACTGTGGCCGGGAAGTGTTTGAAATGGCAAAGAACCTTTCAGAGCCAATACTGCTGCAATCAGTTGCCTGGTCCGTACTCCAGCAAACATTAAGAACTCATTATTCGCCGAAGCCATCCAAATACATTCGCCGGCATGACTTTAATATCAGGAACCAGAGAGAGGGCGAAACGATAAATGAGTATGTGGTGGCATTCCGCAGGGCTGCTGCATACTGTGAGTTCAGAGACCTGGACGACCTGATTCTGGACATACGGGACATTCTGCGGCATACGGGACATTAGCTTACAGAGGAGGTTGCTGGCATGGTCAAACCTCTCTCTACAAATCGCCCTGGACGAAGCCAGGACATCAGAATCAGCCATCAAATCGACCGAGGCATTGCAGCGCCAGAGCACGGCCCCAGAAGCGTGAAAGAACACACGCGTTTATCGCAAGACCACAGAGCCCAAGAGCTCTGAGGGGGAAGAAGATGACAGTTGCTGCCTGCGCAGTAGCCACACCCAGCCAGCCCGCAAATTCAAGCAACATCTACCATTTTGTGCTAGTTGTGGTAGAGATCATGCCAGATCAGGGTGCCATTTCAGAGATGTGACCTGCCAGCGCTGTGGAAGGACGGGGCACATCGCCAAAGTGTGCTGGAGCGAACTCCCTGAGACAGCTTGGCAACCCAGGAACGCACCACACCGCCGGCCGAAGCCAAACCAAGGGGCCTGGCAGAAGCCCCCAAAACATTCCGAAGGGGACAACAGAGTCGCCTATCACACATCGATTGGACAAGTCTGCACCAGGCGGCCAAACAAGCTGAGCGTCACTGTCCTCAGAGAGGACTCTCCATGTGAAATGGAGATAGATACAGGGTCTTCTCTGACTATCACTCCTTGGTCGAACCTGAAGAAGGCTATCCCTACCCTCACGAAGCAACACCTTCACACCCCTGACATCTGCCTAAGAGACTACCAGGGGAACCAAGTCCCCATCATGGGCCAAGGCTCGTTCCGCATAAACTTCAAGCAGTTCAGTGGAAAACTCCCAGTGACAATGGTCAGTGGCAACCTGCAAAGCCTCCTAGGGCTAGATTGGTTCCAAGCCCTGGGCCTCGAGTTAACCGGTATCAACGCCATGACGAACACTCCCACACCGCACACTCTGAAGAACACTGGCACTGGGGTCATATTTAAGGAGTTCAAGGACACCTTTGGCACCAGTCTGGGTAAGTAAGTGGAGACCCCAATATCATTCAATTTGGACCCCAACATAGTGCCAATAAGGCTAAAACCCAGGAGAGTACCTTTCGCTCTCCGCCCTAAGATTGACAGGGAAATTGACAAGCTCGTAGGCCAGGGAATCCAGAGCCAGGTGATCATGCACGCTGGGAGACCCCTATAGTGACACCTGTCAAATGACGGATCAGTCTGCATCTGCACAGACTACAAATGCACACTTAATAAAGCACTACAACAAAGTGCCTACCCTGTACCCATTGTATAGCATCTTCTCCATTCGCTAGGCTCAGGAAAATTTTTTGCGAAGTTGGACATGGTGCAGACATACCAACAATTGCCTGTAGATGGCGCTATGGTGGAGGCCCAAACCATTGTGATGCACAGGGGTACATTCAAATGCCACTGCCTGCAATTCGGTGTTAGTATCGCCCCTGGACTGCCCAAAGCATCATGTAACGGCTTTTGCAGTGGATTCCAGGAGTTGTCCCCTATTTTGACAACATCTTGGTATCAGCTGCAAATGAGGCGCAACTTTTGAAATGGGTACAAACAGTTTTGGCCAGAATTAGAGAAAAAGGGCTCCATCTTAAAAAAGAAAATGTCAAATAAATGTGCCTAGGGTTGAATTCCTGGGGTACCTCATCAACGGCTCTGGGATTCATCCGACCACACAAAAAATCAAAGCCATTCAGGATGCCCCTACATCTCGCAATCAAACCGAGCTGCAGGCATTCCTCAGCGTCTTTCTAAAACAGAAAGCCACCATTGCTGAACTCCTACACCGGCTCCTGGCAAAAAACGCAAAGTGGACCTGGGGAAAGGCCGAAACTGCCGCTTTTGCCATGGTAAAAAGACTCCTGTCAGCTGACTCTTTCCTTGTCCAGTACAGCCAGACCTCGCCGTTGGTGCTGACCTGTGATGCTTCACCTTTTGGTGTCGGCACCATCTTCAGCCACTGCATACCCAATGGAGTTGAAGCCCCCATAGCATTTTATTCCAGGACCCTATCCGCCGCAGAATGGAACTACAGCCAGTTGGACCACGAGGCTTTGGCTGCTGTGGCCAAAGTAAAAAGATTTCACGAATACGTCTATCGGCGGGATTTTGAACTAATTACTGATCACAAACCGCTTTTGGGCTTGCTGGCTGGGGACAGACCAACTCCTGTGTCATTATCACCGCGAATGACAAGATGGCCTAATTTCTTAGCTGCCTATTTCTACCAGCTTGTTCACCACCCTGGCTCCACTTTGGGGCATGCCAACGCATTGAATCGTTGCCCGTTGCCAGAACATCTCGCAGACCCTACCCCTGAGATGCCAGTCCTGCTTATTGACTGTTTAGAGACTGGTCCTGTCTCATCTAGTGATGTGGCCCACTACTCCACAAAAGACTCCACTGTAAAACAAATTATGAAATGGGTGTGGAGGGGGCTGGCCCAAGAGGCCTGTAGGGTCTGAATTCAAAATGTATTTTTGTAAGCGTGACGAATTGTCTGTTGTTAATGGCTGTTTACTGTGGGGGGACCGGGTTGTTCTACCTAAACTGTGTATTGCAGTATTAAAGGTTTTACATGTAGGGCATCCTGGAATTTTCAGGATGATGTTCCTGCCTAGAAGTTACATGTGGTGGCCTAACATGGACAGGGAGATCGAAGAATGGGTGGCTACCTGCACACTGTGCCAGGAGTCCAGACCAGCTCCCCCAGAGGCGCCTGCTAAGGAGTGGGAGCATCCTCAAGCACCATGGTCTAGGGTGCACATTGACTTTGCTGGCCCAGTTCACGGCCAGGCTTTCTTAGTAGTTGTGGACGCCTACTCAAAGTGGTTAGAAGTAGTCCTGATGACCTCCACAATGGCAGAAGCAGTCATCAAGGTACTACAGAGACTTTTCTCCATGCACGGCCTGCCCGAAGTCTTGGTCTCTGACAACGGGCCCCAATTCACAGCCATGCCATTCGAGACCTTCATAGCAGCCCAGGGAATTCAGCATGCCCTGGTCGTGCCATTCCATCCGGATTCTAATGGTCAGGCGGAGAGAACGGTGCAATCTGCAAAAGAGACCCTCTCTAGGATGGGCCCGGGAGATTGGCAAACACGGGTTGACCATTACCTCCTAATTCAACACATCACACCCAGTACCACCACTGGGAGAACCCCCTCTGAGCTTCTCATGGGTCGCCGGCTAAGATCCCACTTAGACCAGCTACACCCAAATTATTCTGCCTATCACCCCAGACTCCACAAGCAAAATTCGGAATTTTAGCATAGAGGACTCAGTATATGCCCACAACTATGCCAGGGGAACTCTGTGGATTCCTGCCACATTGATAGGCATCACCAGCCCTTGTTCTTACATTCTAGAAAGGATGGTAGAAACTGGAGAAGGCACATTGATTAACTCCGTGGCCTCCTCTTGAACTCCACACTTAGACCACCGGAGGTAATTACTGCATGAGTTAGCCAAAGCCCTACCCAAACGGAGCAACCGATCACTCCTGCTACAGTCAGCTCAAGCCCGAGTTTTCTGGAATACTTAACTGGTGGTGTTGCAGGCTCACAGCGAGCTCCTAGCAAACCGGCTCTAGAAGCTCCAGCCGTGGCCTGTGGAATATTCCAGGAGCTTCCACCAAGCGGAGCTGCAGAGCAAACAGGTCTGTCCGACCTGTCCAAGGAAACCCCCCCTACTGAACTGCGCAGATCAGGCAGAGCTACACAAAAGCCTGCTACCTGCGTGACTACGTCACCAGTAGGATTGTTCCATCTAAGAGGGGAAGGGTGTTAGATATCTACAATAGCAACTATGGTTTCCACCAAGGTCCTCTGTTCCGGCGGGAACAGAGGTTTGATTCTATTGGTTGAAAGGTCTGACAGCTCCCTATAAAAGGGCTGCTGTCAGACCCATGCTTCGCTGGATTGTTCACACTTGTTATCATTAATAAAGAGCTGTTGCACTGTTAGCCTGTGTCTGCCTATCCATTGCCTGATCTAACAGTATATGTGTTTTATTAAAATAATGTAATATAGCTCAGAAAATAGACACAGTACTTCATACACTATTGATGATTCAAAGGGATAAGTACCCCCTAGAGACTGTTGGTTGCAGCTGATAGAAGAAGATATTCCATGATAATCAAGAGGCAAGATTGAACTGGGAGACCATGAGAGATTAACCGCAACATCAAACTGGGTCTTTTCTACATATGTGCATGTGTATATTTGATATATGCTTATAGGGTATGTGGCATTTAGCCAGATTTGGGTAATATTTAAAAGTTTAGCAGGGTCAGACCTGGTTTATCTATGAATGGGGGACCAACCATAACAGCCTAGAGCTGAAGTATGGGAAGTTTTTTTAAAAAGCTATCTGTGAAGAAATGAATGACAAACTATTTTGGTACTATATATGTACATCAAATGTACATATGAGTGAGACAAGCCACTCTTTAGCATTATTACTTCTGGGTATTTAATAGTAAACAGATGAATAGAAATAGCACAAAGTTATAAAGGGCAAAACAACAACAGATGTATGTTGCAGGCACATACAAATTGTGTATGAAATAGCATATTTGGATTGCTGGTTTCCTCTTTCAACACTGAACACTGGCATATCCTTGCATTTCTTAACTAAACTTTCTGGAAAAAAGAAGAAATCATATGAATAGCAAAATTCCATTTTTGCCTCTTTTGAGAAGTAATCAACAATACAAAGTGTTGATTATTTGTCAAGTTGTAGGAAATGCAAAGAAAATGGAATTGAAGGTGATAACAGTTCTATGAAAAATAACTCAAATGCCTTATTTGCTTTGAAAATTTCATAAATAATTTTACCCAAAATAACATAATAATAAATTGTGAATTGTACAATGGTGATTTAAATAAAGCTGGAATAACCACACTGTGATACAATCTTTTCTTGCAGAAATACCACATTTGAATCTGTTTTCAAGGACTGCTTTTGCAGCATATCCAGAAATAGTGATAGAATAACATATTTTCTTCTAAGGTTTGCATTCTTTGTTGCATTATAATTATAATCCAACAATGCCATCCACTGCATCTCTAAATCTGCTTTCCTTAAAAAAAAACTTCAATGGGATTTTATAACAGCATATCTCTATAAATTCTATGTGGTATAGGGAAAATACTTCTCTAAGCAGCAAAAATAAAACAAATTGTGATACAATTATTGAACAGTACTTTCTAATCAACAGCATTTTTTAAACCAAAGTCCATTGTCCAGTCTTCAGTTCTTTGGTGCTTCTGAATTTTCTACGTTTCAAAATTACACCCATTTACTACTAATCAAAGGAAGTGAACATTAATATTCTGTTTTCATACTGAAAAGTACATTTCCTGAACTGGTGTGTCAAAGTATTACAGAAATTTCTTTGACTTAATATAAAATTTTGGGAGGGGCCAGGGAAAAATCTTATTATCTTATTACATACATGCTCATTATGGTACTCATGATAGAAGAAACTTATATAAAGTACAGAAAAAGAATAACAAATAGTATGCAAAGGGCAGTAAAGGCATGACATAAGGAAGAAGAAAGAAAAACAGATAATTCTAATTTACATCACATTGTTTACTGTATCCTTCCATAAATTTTTGTTTTAAAATAGAAACTCTCCTCACTTCTGTCACATTATCATACTATTTCATACACTCTTCTATTGTTTACATTTCTCACCTATTTCTTTTTAAAAGTGATTCTATCCAACTATCATTTCTTGGTGTTTCCTTCCTCTTGATCTTATTCAATCTTTTTCTTCTATTAGTTTTGAATGGGATCTTTATTCATTCGGTCTATATGATCAAACCATTTCTTCCTTTATAATGATTACTTGTTTTGGTATTTAATCAACATTCATTCATTATTCTTGGTACTATATCCTTGTGTCATTATCTGTACTTTTTTTGGCACCCCTGTCCCATTGCTTTTTATTTGCTTTTATATTTCTCCTTATATACTCAATTATCATTTCAATATTACAAAATGGACAAAGGTTTAGTCTTATCATTACCAATAGACAGTGACGTGCGGTGAGGTTTATGGCTGGTGAGCCTGGTGACATCATCAGCGCGAGCTGCGGTCCCCTTCATGTTGACTCAGGAAGGCTGAGGCAGCTTCAGCCTCCTGCACACGTGGTCCCATTCCCTGCCTTCCTGAGTCAACATGAAGGGAACCGCGGTTCGTGCTCCCCGCGGCTCGCACTCCACGGTCCCCTTCATGTTGACTCAGGAAGGCGGGGAATAGGACCACGTGTGCAGGAGGGAGGCTGAGGCTAGAGGAGCCTCCTGCACACGTGGTCCCATTCCCGGACCACGTGTGCAGAAGGCTCCTCAGCACCTTTTCCCTTTTCTTTTATTTTCATGATGAGAGCGGTGAGGCTCTGCCTCCCCTGCCTCCCCTGACCGCACGTCCCTGCCAATAGATCACATACAATCCATTATTTTCTTTCACTATTTACGTTTTCTAAATTTTTTCCACATTCAAACTTTAATAAACATTCTATCAAATGTACTTAATTTTTGCTATTTATGTTAACCTGCTTATAGTGCCAGCCATAAGAGGTGACAGAAAAGCAAGATGTCAGTCACCATCTCATGACTAAAGTTCTTCCCCCTTTTTACATTAATGTGAAATATGCAAAAAAAAAAAGGGGGGGGGGACAGGAATTTAATCACATGAATTTATTGACTTCTTTGTAGTTTCCTTGTGTATGCCTACATGCAATTATTCATTTCTTCTTTGAAATGAGAATCTGTTGCTCTTGTTATAAACAGACCTTATACATTTCTATCTTATTCACTGCTCAATGCATACCATCTATTCTTACACATGCTTTACTTCCCTTATAAGTGTTTTTGTGTGTGTGTACACATACTTAACTTAACTTAACTTTATTGGATTTCTAGACCGCCCCTCTCTCAAAAGAGACTCGGGGCGGTGTACAGTCATATTAAAATAGTTGAACAGTAAATATACATGTTATAAGTATACAATAAATAAATTAAACATAGGACTGGAGGAGGTAGTAGAAGTTCCCTGTACAATTTAGTTAAGTTAGATTAAAATTTTTTTTAAAATTTAAAAAAGTTAAAAACATTAACCTTAAAAGCTATCCCAAATAAAATATCCGCCAGGAGGTAAGAGTAGAACTATAAGTGGGCCAGGCCAGCTAGTCGGAACAGGTGCACACATGCATACAGATACACGCACATACATACATGCAAAATATTCTATACTTCAAGCCTAATCATTTTGTCATACATTTTTCTCTAAATTGACAAACATACAATTACCCAAATTTCTTTTCACATTTATACTTTTCTCAATTGCCTACTAAAGAACAAATATCTATTCTGCACCTCCTGATCTCTGCTAGATTTAGAATTGGACCTGAGGAAAGACAACTTAAGTGGGTATAATAGAATGAATACATGGTGAACATTAATCCCATAATTTATTTCTTATATATTAGCTTTATATGACAAGTATTATCCACCAAAGTTTTAATGATGGAACAATTACATACTTGCAACCATTTAGTGAATGCAATAACAAATTGTAAAAGATTCCAATACTGGAATCTTTTACTGGAATAGATCAATAAAAGATCTCTAGCTAACAGAAAAATCTCTAGAAAAGTTTCCTTCTGCTTTAGAACTTATGATTTGCACCTTTCTATGGTTCCAGATATACATGATATTTGAGCTTCTTATGAACTTCATAAGAGTGAATATTTTCTATATTTACATCCAAAAGCATATAAAACAAATTGGACTTGGATTTTTTTTTTAAATTCAGAAACAATTTTAGTGTAATCTTTCTCAAATCCTGATTGGATTTCTCTAATCATTGAATCACTACCAACTTTGCATGAAATAAACATCTCTGTGAAGGCCCTTCAGAATTATGGAATGAAGCAAATGGACATTCCACCAAAATAAATAAGCATTTCATCTAATACTCTTATATGTAATAAGTGGTGGAAATTATCTTCCTATTTCAGTAACACAAGAAATATTGGACACATCTCATTTAACGCTATGGCATATCTATTAAAATTATTAAATGTCTGATGATCATAACTGTAATGTTTTATTTCACTCTAGGGAAGAGTGAAGGACATTACAATCTGTACTTTAAAACATAGGAGTTTTTTTTCTTTTTTTCTTTCTTTGATCTGTTAAGGAAATAATCATTTTACCAATAAAGGAAGCAGTTAAAGTTTGTATAATAATCTCTTGGATCTTTGGGAACCAATTATTCCATTAGATCTAGGAAATTATTGGAGTCACCCAAGAAACTGTAAGGTCATACAAATAAAGATGCATGCAACATAAAATGGAAGAGAGACTTTTTATATTGATGCTTTATGCAAATGACATGATCTGTTTCATGTTAGAAAAAAAAGTAGAAACATATTTTACAGAAACCTGGTGAAATGTAAATTACCAGTGGGAAATGCAGATATATGTTTGCATCTAAGATCAGATAAATTGAGACAAACGTAAGAGAATATGAAGTTATCAGCAAAATTGACAAATTAAAAATAATTAAAATCCTGTGTCCAGAGGGAATTCATGTAAGAGTCCTTGAAGAACTTAAATATGATCCTTTTACAAACATATGCAACTACATATCTGCATCTGCTGCCAAGGACAGGAAAATAACCAGTCCTAATTTTAAAAAGGGATCTAGGAGTGATAAAGTGAATTATAGGTCAATTAAACAAACATATGTTCTGGGGAAAAGGTTGACTCTTTTATTAAAGCAACAATATTTAGAAGGAGGAAAGAAGGACAGGAAGGAAGGAAGGAAGGAAGGAAGGAAGGAAGGAAGGAAGGAAGGAAGGAAGGAAGGAAGGAAGGAAGGAAGGAAGGAAGGAACATTAGAAAGGCATTTAAAGGGAGATGGATGGATCAGGATTGGAAATTGCACAGAAAGAACAAGGGAGATTATTCAGAAAAATAACAGCATTTGAAACACTTATAAAACACCAATGCCATCTACAAAGGATATACTGTACAAACTCCAACTTAGATTTGACACAGGAATAGAAAAAAAAAACTTGGATGATAAATTGGATGCAATTTAAAAAATAACAATGGGAAACATTATGCATCAAATCCATAAAATTTACTTTAAACCAATGGTGCCCAACCTTTCCATCTTTGCAGACTGGCAGAGGGGGGGAGGATGGTTCCGCATGAGCAGCAGTGTGAATGAGCAGTTCCATTTGCATGAGTAGCTCATTGCTCATGCAAGTGGAGCTCCACACATACACTCACCTGCCACTTCCATGGGCTGGTTCCCAATGAGCTGCGGTTTGGTAGTGGGCTGCGGCCCGAGGGTTAGGGACACCTTTCTTTAAGCTATGTCTAAAAGAAAATTAGTAAAAATATTTTACATATAGTATACAACTCTGGCAATAATCTCCAAGAGATTATTGTAGTAATGTGTTGGAAATGCCATGAAACAGAAATATATAGTTTAAAAACCCTCAAAAATATTTGAAAGATATTGATAGTACAATACAAAACATTTTGGAAATGAAGTTTGAAATAAAATCAAAACTTTTGCTAGGCATAATCTCAGAATATGTAAACCAGAAATATAATTTACTGAGATACCTGCTCTTGACAATTCATATAAAACTTTTGCCCAACCTGTATTATAAAGAGTTCAACTATTTTGCATTTGTTTTTCAATGCCATATCCAGCTTTTGATATAAAATTTAAGCAATCTTATATTTATCAATATTAGCATTTTAGAAATCATAGTCAATTATGGTGTGTGTGTGTGTGTGTGTGTGTGTGTGTTTGTGTGTATAATCTCCAAAGGTTTATCTAAACACAATCATGGTAGTTTATTACTTCCTGAATAATAGGCACTATGCCTTAAATACTAAGATTGCTGGGCAATTTCCTAACTATATCTTTGATCACTGCATTTTAACATAAAACACTGGACTAATATAACAGCTTCATTCATTCCTGAATAGTAATGGTTTGCCCATGGTGATTTAGGAATAAGCAAATCAGACAATGATTCAGAAAAACTGCATTTGCTTGAACGATATGTTAAACTATATATAATTCCCGACAGCTTTTTAAGCAAGTTACCTAAAATATGTGTACCAAGGTAAATAAAATGTTCTTGCACCTAAAGGCAAAACAGCTGATATATTTTTCTTCTACTTTCTGCTATGCCCAGTGTTTTTTTTAAATATATTTCATAACTATCCTATCAGCAAATGTTTTTAATAGAAATTTTATAGCATTCCTCCTATGTCATTGCACAATCATATATGGATGTTCTTTGGGACAAGACCAGAGGTGGGTTTCAGCCAGTATGCTCCAGTATGCGCATACCAGATCAAAGAATTTAACTTGCCTTCCCATACCTAGGCTTCCAGAGGCCCTGTACTGGAATGTCCTCTCCCCTGGCCTGCCCCACCGGCTTGTTCCACTCGCCCGCCCAGACACCACTCACTCACTCCCACCGCCCACCCAGTCACTGCTCCCTCATTCATGCCGTCTGTCTGCACCATGCTTGCCCCGCCTGCCACTCACTGACTCCCTGGCTCGCCGATCACCCCACCTCTGAGAGCCCTATATACACCACGGCGTGGACAAACCACTTAACTCTTTTCCTGTGGAACGCACATGTTCTTGACAAAAGATTTTTAAAAAAATTTCCTGATGGAAAGCCATTGAGAGAGACAGCAGAAGGATCCCTTCAGTGGCTCCCAGAGAGCTTTCAACCATGAAGGTCTAGCAACCAGGGCACAATTTCTGGAAAGAAATTTACAATATCCAATTTACCATGCCAATTAATATCAGATATCACTTACTGTGAGCTTCCAGACATGTTCCAAGCAAGCAGAAATCCCAAAATTCTTCGCAGTTATGGTTTTGCCTTTTAAATACCTACAGGCTGCCCATTTCCAAGGGATGGTTCTCAAACCTGCCCTAGCTCTTATTTTAGTGAGGCCAAATTGAGTTTAGTTAGTGTGCAATCCAGCCTATTTAGTAATTTAAAAAAAAATACACACAATGAGCCCAGGACTCCTACTCATGAGACCATCAGTGCAACATATCCTACTTTACTGGGCAACTGGGCAGCATCATTTTTTTGAGTCACAGTCAGGGTTTGAGTTTTGAAGATCCTTTCTGGTACTCTTCAAGTGGGGAAATTGCCTGAGGGGAATTGACACCCCCCCCCCGGGATCAAAAGGCAGGCCTTGGCACCAATCCTCTTGACCATCTCTCTCTCCTCTCTCCTCCCCCACCTCTCTCTGTGTAGCTGCTTCTACAATACAGAAAATATAGACATTTTGGACAAAATTTCCCTCCCACTGCACAGAAATCTAAGGTGTTCAGAACTTGCTGTGCTAGCCATTCTCAAATACAATTCTTACATGAATACATTAAACTGATTACAATATAAATGAGACAAGAAATAAAACCTTACAATAAATGTCTGTGAAGGAAGCAAAGGAAGAAAATCTTACAATCAATTTCCACCCTCCCTCATAGTCTTTGCAGCTGTCTTCTGGGAATAAAGGAGAGTCTTTTGGTCTTTTTGTCCATTTTTCTGTCTTTCATATCTGCTGGATAGTACTAGGCTTGGCTTGCTGGTAAGAGTGGTCAGTCAGGCTTGGCAGAGTCTGTCCCAAGCTTGGCTAAGATTTTTTTTCCTCATGTCAGGTTTTATCAGGACACAATCACCAGTAGCCAATTCCAGAGTTATGGTTTAAGCTAGCAGTCCTTTATTTCTGAAGTGAAGAAAAAGAGGAGAGGCCAAGTATACAGTTCTTTACAGACATATCTTTAGTCTCATGTTGTGGAATTTCCCTCCTTCTGTCCACGTCTGGAAATCCAAACATTATTTCAGAAGGCAAGCGATGTAAATTTTATGGAACATGACATTCCCACTGCCTCTATGATTGAAACACTTTTGCAATGATGAGTAAATTTCCAAGAGGGACAACAACTTGTGTTGCAAACAAACAAATAAAATATCATAGGGTAGAGCACCTTGACTCATAAGCATTTAAAAATGCACTCAGGCATAAAAGAGGGAGGGAAGAAGAACAGCTTTTTTTAAAAAATGCAATTAAAAAAAGAGATACTTTGAGTCAACACTCCAAAATATCAGATTCCATTCAGATGGAAGCAAATTCTCATTAACTATGTTAAAACATTTACAAATGTAAGCAAAATATCTCAAAATCATTTCTTTTTATAGGTTTAATTAAGGATTTTAAGCCTCAAAAATTTCCAGAAGAAAAAAATCAAAATTGTATTCAGAGCAGACAAGGAACTGTAACTGCATAACTTTTATATGTAGATGAAAAGATTACAACAGTGAAAGGTAAAGGTGCAGGAACAGGTCACCCATTTACTCTAAATTTCTCAGAAGAGAGAGAGAGAAAAAAAGTGGTTAAAGTGAGCAGAAAACTTCATCCCCCTTTAATGACCCAAAAGGAAGAATGGAAAGAAGGAGGGGGATGCCCAGAGGCATTCACAGGTATCACTGGGGGCATTTCATACACACACTCATGATGAAAATGAACAGACACTCACTCTCCCCACCTTTCCTGCTTCCCTCTAAAGAATGACCCAGAAGGAAGAGGGGGAAATACACGCAGGCAATCACAGGTCTCTGGTTCCCTTCACTTATCACTCCTTGGAGCACTGGGGACACACACTCACATTCATACTGCAATCAGACCTTCATGCTTGCTCATGCCAACCAATCATTATAAGTATTTCAGGGAGCTTTTTTACAAACCATCAAGCTTCATTTTCTTTTATTAGAGGATCTCACCATCCCTTCAGGTTTGAAAATGATAATACATATGCATACACACACATACCATTAAGCAACCTTGCAACTTACTGTTGCTTTATATGAAAGGGAATCAAAGTACATTCACACCAACTTTTACCATCAACATACTCACATTTGCACTGCAATCAGACTGCTTGTGTAAATTAATTTAACATTAAAAAAATCCCATTTCATTCTTTCTTCATGCAAAGCAATTATTACAATTATTTCATCCTAACTACCCTCCCCTTCCCCACAGCTTCAAGCCCAAGCTGAGAAGCTTACTTATTTTGCCAGCTGGTCAAACATATCACAATCAATTCAATGCCATTCAATTCTATGTGTTATTAGTATAGATGATTAGTAAACCCGGTTACCCCCCCCCCCCCGCCCTGCACACTCAAGTGCCTTTCGTGGAACATTGCAGGCTGGGGGCGAAGATGCGGCACTGCAGAATTTGCCAACTATATCCACTCATTCGATGTGATTCTGCTTCAGGAGACCTGGGCTTGTGATAAGATATCCTTTTCAGGGTTTACGGCCATCTCATTGGCCGCTATTAGACAATCTACAGCGGGGAGGCCTAAAGGTGGTCTAGCTTGTTTGGTCTCTACTTCTTTGAAAGTGGAGACAGTGGAACTACCCTCCTGTGGCTCTTTAGCTATGGCACTTTTAATTAAGAAAGGATGTAGCAAACTGTTGGTGTTCAATGTTTATCTTCCCCCAGCGAGGAAGCAAGCCGATGTCAAGGCTCAATGGGGCACGCTGGAGAACTATATTACCTGTATGGAAACCAAATTCCCAGCAATGTACATCCTAATAGGGGGTGACTTTAACGCCCGTCTGGGAGCTCAAGTCCCTCCAGCAATAGAGGCACTCTACCCCCAAGAAACCCTCCAGGCCATAGGCCATCTGACATTCTAAGGACAAATTAACAAATTTTGCTGGCATCCAGTTAGCCCTTCTAGCAGCCCAACACAACAAGATAATTCTTAATGGGAGTACCCTAGGTGATCTGGCTGGCGAATTTACTTTTAGTTCCTTACGTGGGAGTAGTGTTATTGATTTTGTACTGGTATCTTGACCCTTAAGAGAGGCAGTCCGTGCTTTTTATGTGGATTGCCTTACGCAGAGCGATCACTAACCCCTGGTTACAATCATTGAGCTTTTTCAAATATACACCTCCCTAGGGGCCCTCAGATATTAGACCACTATGTGGCCTCGTACACAAGGAGGATCAAATGGTCTCCCAATATTGAAAAAAAGTTTCACTCCTTTTTATCATCTCCAGAGTGTCTCAACTTGTACAATCAGGTACTAGCAAGCAGTGGCTCGGAGATAGTCTTGGCCTTTGAATCACTAATTAACAGTGTCCAAAGGGAGCTTGGAGCCGTCTGTGGGCCAAGTGGTCTATATCAATCACGAAGTAATACTTGGTTTGACAAAGACTGCTTGATGCTTAGGAACCAGATTAAACGGGTTTACCTGCTCTACCGCAACCGAGGGGCCTACCAGAGGACTACTACTGCCTGAAGCGGGAGTACAAAGGATTAATTGCTAAGAAAAAGAAAGCTAAAGAGAGAGAGAAGTGGGATTTACTTCTCCTCTCTATCCAGAAGAAGGACACCCGATTATTTTGTCAAATTGCTGCCAGCTCTTTGCCATCGGGAACTCCCTCTAAGCTGCATCTCTAACAGAGACTGGGAAAACCATTTCTTGGCAATTTACCAGGCGTCAGCAAGTTCAACCGTGCCTGACCCACAGCTATCTCCTGTAGCCCCTGACTGGCAACCTGTGACCCATGCCGAGATCACCGAGTTTATCTCCCAACTTAAGCCAGGCAAAGCTCCTGGCCTTGATGCTATTCCCCCTGATCTGCTAAAATCCAACCCTGAATGGTGGATTCGTCTTCTGGCAAGACTCTTTACACA
Organism: Natrix natrix natrix; assembly: GCA_029891615.1. NCBI lineage: Eukaryota > Metazoa > Chordata > Lepidosauria > Squamata > Natricidae > Natrix > Natrix natrix. Next base: position 268,717 of record JAKRSK010006621.1, read on the forward strand.
TATTAATTCCTCTGGCAGAGTACCTTCCTCCTGGAGCTTAGCAATTATTGTGCCAGTTTTTAAACGAGGAAATAGAAACAACCCAGCTGACTATCGCCCCATAAGCCTGCTCTCCATTATTGGGAAACTGTATGCCAAATACCTCCATCGCAGACTCCTCACTTGGGTTGAGGAATCCAATATCATTGGCACTGAACAAATTGGGTTTAAAGCGGGCTGTGCCACACTAGATCACTGCTTTGCCCTAGCGCACCTGGTCGACAAATATACCACTATACCAGGTGGCAAACTCTTCACTGCTTTCATCGACCTAAAGTCAGCATTTGACTCAGTCCCTAGGGGTTTGTTGTGGTCAAAACTGCTTAAAAGTTCTATTGACAGACGTTTGCTGTTTTTAATTAGGTCCTTGTACAATCAGACCTCCAGCCAGGTCAGGTGTGGTCTGCAGGGAGAACTTTCTAATCCTATCCCGATTAAGAATGGAGTAAGGCAGGGATGTGTCCTGGCACCTCTTCTATTTAATATATTTTTATCTGACCTGGCTGGTTACATCGGACACATTGAGTCCCACGCCCCAAAACTGACAACTACAAAGATCCCGCTTCTTCTCTACGCTGACGATGCAGTTCTCCTTTCATTGTCAAGGCCAGGACTGAAAAGATTACTTTCTGCATTTGGGTCTTACTGTGCTGAAAACCATTTGGCTATTAACTGTGATAAATCAAAAGTACTAGTGTTTACTAGAGCACGGAAATTGTATAACTGGGATATCAGTGGCAATGCTGTTAAGCAGGTTTTCCATTTTAAGTATCTAGGTATCCAATTTCAGAACACTGGTGCCTGGACTAGACATCGAACCCAGGTGTGGGGTCGGATGCGGGGGGCAGCAGGGGGGGGGGGGTGGGCGTTCTGGTCGGGGCCTGCGTGGTGTGGGCTGGAACGAACTAGACTTCCGAGCTTTACCGTGGTCGTAAGACAGGTATAACGCGCAAGTGTTGTTTACCTCGCAATTGTTTTTTCTCTTGACGGAGGGAGTTTGCGGGGTTCTGAGGTTATAATGTTTTGTTCTCGATGAGTGTTCCAATAGTCCTCTCTTCGGTTTATTAATCATTTACATTAATTGGTGAATCCGACAATTGGTTATACGATCTTTTCGGGTGAGACCTAGAGGGGCTTAATACTTTTACTGGTT
>JAKRSK010006622.1:0-322500 GCA_029891615.1 Natrix natrix natrix
AAAGCTATGGCAATTCATGTTGTTGCTATTGAATGGAATGTAAGTGATGAAAGGCTTGTGTGTATGTTTTTGTTCTGACCCAGCTCCCCAAACACGACACGTCCTCTGTAGTTGAAGCAATGATTTCTTTATTAGGAGGGTCAGCAGCCCCGGCCAAAAGTTTCTCTTTCACCTCAGGATAGCAAGTCTGTCCAGCAGGAGATGAATAGTTGTCTGCTAATCTACTCATCTCCACCCCCTGCCTTTAATCCCCAGAACTAGGGAGGGGCTTCCCTAGCAGCTGTGGCTCTTCTGTCCCAAGGATCGGCCCATGGATTTCCACTGCCCTCCTCTCTTCTGCCTTCTGCACATCCATGCATCAGGCACTGGACCCAGCTGTTCCTCCTCTTCCTCATCAGCCACCTCCACACCTGGGGGCTCTTGACTCTCCATCTCAAGGCTGACAGACAACCCAATCTTACTCTCTTCCTTTTCCTCTCTCTCTCTCTCTCTCTCCCTTCTCTCTCTCTTTTCCTTTCTCTCTCTCTCCTCTCCCTCTCTCTTCCTCTGTTCCTCTCTCTGTTCCTCCCTCCCCCTCTCTGTCCCTATTCCACTCTCCCTCTCTCCCCCTCCCTCTGTTCTTCTCTCTCTCCCTGTCACCCCTCTCTCTCCCTCTGCTCTTCTCCCCCCTCTCTCTCCCTCTCTCTCCAACCCTCTACCCCCTCTCTCTCCCTCTGTTCCTTTCTCTCTCCCCCTCTCTGTCCCTGTTCCTCTCTCTCTCTCTCTCTCTCTCCTCCTCTCTTCCTCCTCTCTCCTCTCCCTCTCTCCTCTCCTCTCTCCTCTCCTCCTCTCTCCTCTCTCCCTCTCCCTCTCTCTCTTCCTCTCCTCTTCCTCCCTCCTCTCTCCTCTCTCTCCTCTCTCCCTTCTCCTCCCTCTCTCTCCTCTTCTCTCCCTCCTCCTCTCTCCCTCTCTCTCTCCTCCCTCTCCTCTCCTCCCTCTCTCTCCTCTCTCTTCCTCTCCTCCTCTCCCCTCTCTCTTCTCCTCTCCTCTCTCCCTCTCTCTCCCCTCTCTCTCCTCCTCTCCCTCTCCTCTCTCTCCTCTCTCTCTTCCTCCTCTCTCTCTCCCTCCTCTCTTCCTCTCTTCTCTCTCTCCCTCTCCCTCTCTCCTCCTCCTCTCTCTCCTTCTCCTCTCTCTCCTCTCTCTCCTCTCTCTCCTCCCCTCTCTCCCTCTTCTCCTTCTCTCTCTCTCCTCCTCCCTCTCCCTCCTCTCCTCTCTCTTCCTCTCTCTCCTCCTCTCCTCTCTCCTCTCTCCCTCTTCTCCTTCTCTCCTCTCCTCTTCCTCTCCTCCCCCTCTCCCTCTCTCCTCTCTCTCTCTCCTCTCTCCTCTCTCTCTCTCTCTCTCTTCCCCTCTCTCCTCCCTCTCTTCTCCTCTCTCCCTTCCTTCTCTCTCCTCCTCTCTTCCCCTCCTCTCTCTCCTCTCTCTTCTCCCTCTCCTTTCCTCCTCTCCTCCTCTCTTCTCTCTCTCCCTCCTCTCCCCCTTCTCTCCTCTCTCTCCTCTCCTCTCCCTCCTCTCTCCTCTCTCTTCCCTCTCTCTCTCCCTCTCTCTCCTCCCTCTCTCCTCTCTCTCCTCTCCTCTCTCCCTCCTCTCCCTCTCTCCTCTCCCTCCTCCTCTCCTCTCTCTCTCCTCTCTCCCTCCTCTCCTCTCCTCCCTCCTCTCTTCCTCTTCCCTCTCTCCTCTCTCTCTCCCTCTCCTCTCTCCTCTCCTCTCTCCCTCTCTCCTCCCTCTCTCTCTTCTCTCTCTCCTCTCTCCTCCTCCTCCCTCCTTCCTCTCCTCTCCTCCTCTCTCTCCCTCTCCTCTCTCTCTTCCTCTCTCTTCCCCTCCTCTCTCTCCTCTTCCTCTCCCTCCTCTTCCTCTCTCTCCTCCCCTCTTCTCTCCCTCTCTCTCTCCTCTCTCCCTCTCTCTCTCTCTCCCCTCTCCCTCCTCCTCTCTCTCTCCCTCTCTCTCCCCTCCTCTCTCTCCTCTCTCTGTCCTCTCCCTCTCCTCCTTCTCTCTCCTCTCCTCTCTCTCCTCCCTCTCCTCCTCTCCTCTTCTCTCTCCTCCCTCTCCTCTCTCCCTCCTCTCTCTCTCTTCCCCTCCTCCTCCTCTCTCTCCTCTCCTCTCTCCTCTCTCTCTCCTCCCCTCTCTCTCCCTCTCTCTCCTTCTCTCTCTCTCCTCCTCTCCTCCCTTCCTCCTCCCTCTTCCTCTCCCTCCTCTCTCTCCTCCTCTCCTCCTTCCTTCTCTCTCCCTCTTCCTCTCTCCTCCCCCCTCCTCCTCTTCCTCTCTCCTCCTCCCTCCTTCCTCCTCTCTCTCTCCTCCCTCCTCTCTCCCTCTTCTCCTCTCTCCTCCTCCTCTCTCCTCTCCTCCTCTCCTCCTCCTCCTCTCCCTCTCTCTCTTCCTCCTCCTCCCCCTCTCTCCCTCTCTCTTCCTCTCTCTCCCTCCTCCTCCTCTCCTCCTCTCTCCTCCTCTCTCCTCCTCCTCTCTCTCCTCTCTCTCTCCCCTCCTCTCTCTCCCTCTCTTCTCCTCTCTCCTTCTCCTCCTCTCCTCCCTCTCTCCTCTCCTCCTCTCTCCCTCTCTCCTTCTCTCTCCTCTCTCTTCCTCCTCCTCCCCTCCTCTCCTCCTCTCTCCCTTCCTCTCTCTCCTCTCTCCTCTCCTCTCTCCTCTTCCCCTCTCTCCTCCCTCTTCCTCTCTCTCCTCTCCTTCTCCTCCCTCCTCTCTCTCCTCTCTCCCCTCCTCTCTCCCTCCTCTCTCCTCCTCTCCTCTCCTCCTCTCTCCTCCTCCTCTCCTCTCCTCCTCTCCTCCCTCCCTCTCCCTCTCTCCTCCCTCTCCCTCTCTCCTCTCTTCCTCTCTCCTCTCCTCCCTCTCTCTCCTCCTCCTTCTCTCTCCCTCTCCCTTCCTCCTCCTCTCTCCTCCCTCTCTCTCCCTCTCTCCTCCTCCCTCTCTTCCTCTCTCTCCCTCTCTCTTCCTCCCTCCCCTCTCTCCTCTCTCCTCTCCTCTCTCTCCCCTCCCTCTCTTCCTCTCTCCTCTCTCCTCCCTCTCCTCCTCTCTTCTCTCTCCTCTCCTCTCTCCCTCTCTCTCTCCCTCCTCTCCCCTCTCTCTCTCTCCTCTCCTCCCTCTCTCTCCTCCCCTCTCTCTCTTCCTCCTCCCTCTCTCCTCCCTCCTCTCTCCTCCCCTCTCTCCTCCTCTCTCCTCTTCCTCTCTCTCTCCCTCCTCCCTCCTCCCTCTCCTCTCTCTCCCTCTCTCTCCTCCCTCCCTCTCTCCTCTCTCTCTCCTCCTCTCTCTCCTCTCTCCCCTCTCCCTCTCTCTCCTCCTCTCCTCTCTCTCCTCTCCTCCTCTCCTCTCCTCTCTCTCCTCTCCTCTCTCCTCTCCTCCCTCTCCTCCTCCCTCTCTTCTCCCTCCCTCTCTCCCTCTCTCCTCCTCCTCCTCTCTCCCCCTCTCTCTCCTCTCTCCTCTCTCCCCTCTCCTCTTCTCCTCTCTCTCTCCTCTCTCCCTCTCTCCTCCTCTCTCCCTCCTCCTCTCTCTCCTCTCCCTCCCTCTCTCCTCTCCTCTCCTCCCTCTCTCTCCTCCCTCTCTCTCCTCTCCTCCTCTCCTTCTCTCCTCTCTCCCTCCTCTCTCTCCTCTCCCTCTCTCCTCCTCTCTCCTCCTCTCCTCTCCCTCCTCTCTCCTCTCTCTCCTCTCCTCTCCTCCTCTCTCTCCTCTCTCTCCTCTCTCTCTCCTCCCTCTCTCCCCTCTCCTCTCCTTTCCTCTCTCTCTCCCTCTCTCTCTCCCTCCCTCCTCCTCTCTCCTCTCTTCTCTCCCTCTTCCTCTCTCCTCTCCCTCTCCTCTCTCTCCTCTCTCCTCTCTCCCTCTCTCTCTCCCTCTCCCTCCTCTCTCCCTCTCTCTCTCCTCTCTCCCTCTCTCCTCTCTCTCTCTCCTCCTCTCTTCCTCCCCTCCTCTCTCCTCTCCTCTCTTCTCCTCTCTCTCTCCTCCTCCCTCTCCTCCTCTTCTCTCTCTCTCCTCCCTCTCCTCTCTCCTCTCTCTCCTCCCTCTCTCTCCCCTCCTCTCCTCTCTCTCCTCTCTCTCTTCCCCTCTCTCCTCTCCTCTCCTCCTCTCTTCTCTCCCTCCTCCTCTCCTCTCTCCTCTCCCCTCTCCTCTCTCTCCCTCTCTCTCCTCTCTCCCTCTCTCTCTCTCTCTTCCTCTCCCTCCTCTCCTCCTCTCCTCTTCCCTCTCCCTCCTCTCTCTCTCCCCTCTCTCTCTCTCTCCTCTCTCTCCTCTCCTCCCCTCTCTCCTCTCTCCTCTTCTCTCTCTCCCTCTCCTCCCTCTCTCTCCCTCTCTCCTCCTCTTCTCCTCTCTCTCTCCTCCTCTCTCCTCTCTCTCTCCCTCTCCCTCCTCTCTCTCCTCCCCTCTCCTCTCCTCTCCTCCTCTCTCTCTCCCTCTCTCCTCCTTCTCTCTCTCCCCTCTCTCTCCTCCTCTCTTCCTCTCTCCTCTCTCCTCTCTCTCCCTCTTCCTCTCTCCCTCCTCCTCTCCCTCTCTCTTCTCCTCTCTCTCCTCTCTCCTCCCTCTCTCTCTCCCTCCTCTCTCTCTCCTCTCCTCTCCCTCTCTCTCCTCCTCTCTCTCCTCCCTTCCTCTCCTCCTCTCCTCTCTCTCCTTCCCCTCCCTCTCCCTCTCTCCCTCCTCTCTTCTCCCTCCTCTCTCTTCCTCTCTCTCTTCCCTCCTCTCTCCCTCTTCTCTCTCCTCTCTCCTCCCTCTCTCCTCTCCTCTCTCTCCCCTCTCTCTTCCTCTCTCCTCCTCTCTCCTCTCCTTCCCCCTCTCCCTCCTCTCTTCTCCCTCTCCCTCTCTCCTCCTCCCTCTCTCTCTCTCCTCTCCTCTCTCCTCCTCCCTCTCCCTCCTGTTCTCTCTCTCTCCTCTCTCCCTCTCTCCTCCCTCTCTCTCTCCTCCTCCCTCTCCTCTCTCTCCTCCTCCTCTCTCTCTTCCTCCCTCTCTCTCCCTCTCTCTCCCCCCTCTCTCCTCTCTCTCCCCCCTCTCTCTCTCCTCTTCTCCTTCTCTCTCTCCTCCCTCTCCTCTCCTCTCCTCCTCTTCCTCTCTCTCTCCCTCTCTCTCTCCCTCCTCCCTCTTCCTCTCTCTCTCCTCTTCTCTCCTCTCTCTCCCCCTCTCCCTCTGTTCCTCTCTCCCTCTCCCTCTCTCTGTTCCTCTCTCCTCTCTCCTCCCTCTCTCTCTCCCTGTCTCTCTCTCTCTCTCCCTCTCTTCCCCTCTCTCCCCCTATCTATCTCTCTCCTGTCTCCTCTCTCTCCTCCCTCTCCTCTTTCCTCTCTCCCTCTCCCTCTCTCTTTCCTCTCTCTTCCCTCTCTCTCCTCTCTCTTCTCTCCCTCCCTGTCCCTCTCTCTCTCCTCTCTCTCCCCTCTCTCTTCCTCTCTTCCTCTCTCTGTTCACCCCTCCCCCTCTCTTTCCCTGTCCCTCTCTCTCCCCCGCTCTCTCTGTTCCTCTCTCTGTTCCCCCCCTCTCCCTCTGTTCTTCTCTCTCTCCCTCTGTTCCCCCTCTCCCCCTCTGATCTTCTCTCTCTCCCTGTCCCTCTCTCTCCCCTCTCTCTTCCCCTCTCTCTCTCCCTTCTCTCTCTCTCTCTCTCTCTCTCCCCCCTCTCTCTGCTTCTTCTCTCTCTTCCCTCTCCCCTCTCTCCCCCTCTCTGTCCCTGTCCCTCTCTCTCTTCCTCTCTCTCTGTTCCTCTCTCTGTTCCCCCCTCTCTCCCTCTGCTCCTCTCTCTCTCCCTCTCTCCCTCTGTCTTGCTGTTCCTGTCTCTGTTCCCCCCTTCTCTCTCCCTCTGTTCTTCTCTCTGTGTTCCTCTATCTCTCTGTTCCTCCCTTTCCCCCCGCCTCTCTTGATGCTGACCCTGATTCCCACGCCACCTCCTCCTCCTAATCTGATTCAGCTGCTGGAGGGCCCGGTGGCCAACAGCCCACAAGAGTTTTGGTGGTGTGGTGTGGTTAGTGTTGGGAAAAGTTTGTAAACTAACTGGTTGCGAGGTTTTTCTTTTCACTCATTTAAGAAACTACTTTGTTAACTCGGATGTTTGGTGAAAGGGGGAGGGAAATGTGTCCCATGAGGAACAAGTGGTTAGCTGACTGCTATCTCCCTGATAAGAAGAGCTCTCAGTTGCAGGTGGTTGGCTCAGTCATCCTCCTGTTGTCTTCTCCTGTTTGTCTGCCTTCCTCCTGAGCTCAAGACTCCTGTGGACTCTGCAAACTTTTCTTATCTTTTGCCTACTAGTTGCGAGATGAAGACCGGAGGCAGCGAGAGCAGGACCAGAGCCAGCAGAGGATGGAGGACTTCCAAAGAATGCAAATGAAGATTAGGCCACTGGAATTCTTACTGACTCTACCTTAAACTTTATTAAGTTCTGTGGCTTGTTTGCAAGCCGACATTTCACTGAGTTTCTATTTTTACACTTGCAGAGTGCAGACCCTAAAATTAAGACTTACAGTGGTACCGCCGTACTCATCGTAAATTGGTTCCAGGAGATGCGATGAGTACCACGAATGATGAGTACCAAACCATTTTTCCCATAAGGAATAATGTAGTGGGTCACAAGGCAGCCGACACTGACAAATTCTAGCTTGTGTGCCGAGTACCAATAAATGAGACAACATTTCCACGTTAAGTACCAAATCCGATGAGTTTCAAAACAGTTGTGTACCAAGGTACCACTGTACCTATAAGAGTTCTATGACTTCTTGTAGATTGGTTTTGGAGAGCATAACACTAGACAGGTCACCAGAAGGCAAAATCACAAAATGGATTTTTTTTTTGGTCCTGATATTCCTTGTTTGTTTAGTACTCAATGCACAGAATAGAACTTGGTGGTGTCGGCTGCCTTGTGACTCACTACATTATTGCTTATGGGGAAAATGTGTTTGGTACTCCTCATTTTTGGTCTTACTTATTTTGGTCATGTCATACTGGGGAATCCACTGCAGAAAGCAATTGCGTTTGGAAGAGTTAGTGGTAAAAGGAAACCAGGCTGCTAAAGGACACAGTGGATGGACGCCATCAAAGCTGACACCAACCAGAGCATAGAACAACTTGAAGAAGTAGTGCAAGAATGGAAGGTGTAGAGAATACTGGCCCATAGAATCACCAAGAGTCATACAAGACCAAATGGATAATCCTAGATTGGTTTCCAGTGACTACAGTTGTGTTATATGGACTAACTGGTTGGACTATTATCCCAGTGGATCACAGTTTGCTATGTGTTACAGGAGATTTTCTCTCCAACTGACTGTTTGCCACTAAAGGACAGAAGTAAAAACAACAACAACCCAAAATTCTGTGCTGTATTTGCATGTTTGAATATTTACACTGATCTTTAACACATTTTGGAAAGTGCATGTACATGGGACATTGAGAAAAGAACAGGGTCTTTTTAATAATATGTAAACCTGAGGATGGACACACCCTTATATATTTTATATTCGCAACATGTAAGTATCTTTGAGTCATGGGGAGAAAATCCTGTAAGGCTAGAGCAGGGGTCAGCAAACTGCAGCTCTGGAGCTGCATGTGGCTCTTTCCTCCCTCTGCTGCGGCTCCATCACCGGTCGGCACCGCAATTTTGAGAGGAGCTTCTGGTAGGGTGGGGGAGAAGCACAGTGCTAGAGTGACTCTATGGCAAGGGAATGGTTTTCCAGTTGTCTCCACAATTGATAGGGCTTCCGCTTATGACAGGTAGAGGAATGGTATGCCACGCTAGGAGGAGACTCTATGGTGGGGGAACTGAACTTCCGGTCAGCTCCAGAAATGAACAGGGGGCTTCCGGTTAGGACCTTTGTGGCTCCCGGTATTTTCTTTTCTGTGGGAAACGGGTCCAAATGGCTCTTTGAGTGTTTACGTTTGCTGACCCCTCAGCTAGAGGATACTAAAAAAATAAATTTAAAAAAACCTCATTTTGGCTGAAGTTACTGTGTTTCCCCAGAAATAAGACCTGGTCTTATTATCTTTTGTGCCCAAAATAAGCAGCAGGTTCTATTGGGGGGGGGGGATGTCTTACCTGCCTATCTCAGGACCACTGTAGCAAGGCCTCCCACACTCTGACACCTGTCGCACCACTGTCTGATGTCTGTGGCCACTCGCAAGCATTTGCGCCCAGAAACCACATGGCTCATCGCACTGGTGCTGCCGCTTGTGGCAGGTGTTAGGAAAGCTCCCCATTGGGAGAGCGAGTGCGTTCAGAGAAGCGTTGTGAGAGTTGTGTTGGAGAACACACAAACCAGCATACAGAAACACTGCAGTTTAGAGAAGTTTTTACTTTCGTGGAAATAGAGGTATCAGAGTCCTTCAAACAGTCCAAGTCATACACGGATAAGACAGTCAGTCATCAACGTCTTTCAGTTAGGGGATAATCCAAATAACACAGTCCATAATCATACAAACAGTCCGGTACACAAACTTACAATAGCTGATCACTATACGGCACTTCTAACAGCCAGCTTCCAAAACCCTCAGAGCAGATCAGAGTCTAACAGTGATTCTGGCTCCATCTTATGGCCGACTGAGGAAACAGCAGCCAATCACATTTACAGCATGATTTAAAGAAACAGGTGCAGCATTGTTATATGATATATATATGGTCATGTGGCCGGCATGACTAAATGCTGAAGGCGCATGGAACACTGTTATCTTCCCACCAAAGGTGGTCCTTATTTTTCTACTTGCATTTTTTACGTGCTTTGGAAATGCTAGGTTGGCAGAAGCTGGGACAAGCAAAGGGAGCTCACTCCATTACACGGTGCTAGAGATTTGAACCGCCAAACTGCTGATCTTTCTGATCGACAAGTTTAACATCTTAGCCACTGAGCCACCGCGTCTCTTATGATAGCAATTTAATAAAAGAGCCTTCACGGAATTAAGAGAATAATTGCACCTATAAGTTACAAGAGAACAAAACCTGGATTTCCACTATAAAATTTGAGTTAAAGATTGTCATTATGAAGACAATTGTCCTGAAAGAAATAACCATGGAAACCTTGAGATTAAAAAAAAAAAATCTCTCTGCATGTCCAACAGATATTTTGAAGATTTTATTTTGTTGGGGGAAGTTGGAAGGGATGACTTACCAGGAAACAACGAAGCTCAGGGCTTCCTGTGTCCTTTTTTTTCTGACTTACTAACAGAAGGAAGATGCTTTCATTTCCTTAATCTGACTCGCCTGGGTTGGGGAGAGAGTCCTAGAATCATCCCTCAAGTTCTCTGACACAGCAACGATGTGCAAGTAGTTTCAGGAGCTTTGCTTCAAAGCAGCTGGTGAACCGAAGCTGGCGGGTGGGGTGGCATCACTTCCACTGTTGGACAGCCACTTTGGAATGTATTTTTCAAACATACAATATGTTGTACCTTTCATTTCTTCATCAATTTACATGACGAGTATCTTTATTAGCTAAAAGAGGCTCTCTTTAGCCACAGCCTGTTACACCTTTTTGGATTTGGGTGCCATTTGGGGGGGACTTCTTTATTGTTAAGTACAGGGGAAAGGGTTGCTGGATCCAAGTGTGGGAAGCACCCCATTCTCCGAAGAATGAAATATTTTGGGAAATATTGAAAAATATTATATTTCCCTAAAGGAGAAATGGAGACACAGGTTTTAGAGGCAGAAAACAGCCTCCAGTCTTTCTTAAAGCCCACAGCAGGTTCCAGCACTCAAGGTGATAAAGAGCTTATTGAAAGAGGAAGCCAACTATCCAGATGGCTCCATTCATAAGCAAAGCAAATACTGTAGGCAGAAATCCATTCAAGACTCCTTGCAGCAAAGTTTCACAGCTAACAAAAGCAGAATGCTAGGATTAGTTAGGCAGTTCTTTACCCAAGATCCAGCACAGGACAAAAGCCATTAGCCACAATAGGAATCACCCAACACCCTTTCAGAACACAAGTCCCTCCATTGCACAACTCCTCCCCCCCCAGCAGCATTTCAGGATCTCCATAAAAAATTCTGGCATTCATCTAGCTAGTTGTTCAGCTGACCCAGAACCACAAACCCTCATGGTTCTGTTCACCCGTAAATGGACCTTCTTTCCAATCAGCCTCCAGCCTCCATTTTTCCCCCAGCGTTTTTCCTCCCAGTTTGGAACTGAACCAGATGCATTTTTCTTCCAATAACATACTAAAAGTAGGAAGTATGTTTTCTTCTTAATTTTGATGGAGACGTGCAAGGATAGAAAGGTGGTTCTACCAGTATTATATTAGTTTTGAAATAATCTACACCTCTGGATTGTTTTGTTGTAGGTTGTTGAAATTCCCCCGTTTTTATGAACTGATTGGCTAGGAAAAAATAATAAGAAAAATAAAAAATAACATTTGGCCACTAGAGGGAGCTATAAGGATGCTTAAACTTGAATCTCTTAGGGAAGTCTTTCAAAAATCCTTACCGAGAATAATTTACTTTGCAAATCAAATTGGTATCAAAGATGATATTAAAAAAGAGCAAGAAGGGCAATTAGGTGTTGAAAATTATCAACCCACTGAGACAACTTCAGAAATATCTGACAATGCAAATAACTTAACTGTCAACCCCTAAAGCGTTTCCATGACTACTATCAACTTGCCATGCATACTTTTGGCCAGAGTAAAAGTCTCATATTTCTGTACCGGGATGTGAATGCACATGTCCAGAACCCTGCCATAACGTCCTGTTGGAGAATGTGATTGATGACCTCAGCCAGAGGGGAGTGGAGCACAGGGGTAAAGTTCAGATGCCATTAAGTGGGATTTAGTTTTAGCTACACAGAAGTCTGTGCCAAGATGTTAGTCCTAATAAATGAATGGGTTTTTTTTTAACTTTGCCTTGGGGCTCGTAAATTAATTAGGCCAACTCTTGGAAACTTCACTGCAATTGTGAAATACATATCTGATGCCAACTTCTATTAAAATGATGGTTTGAATACAACTCCCTTAGCACAAGTGAAACACGACTTTCAAGAAAATTTACAACTTTTAAGCTTGGGGCTTTTTCTTAATGGATACTAACAAGGTTGAGAATTCTTTGGGAAAAAGAGATCAGGTAGGCATCTCAAAGAAGAAGAAAAAGACTTTATTCCATGTGGAAGTGCTCCAAAGTTAATCTACAATTTTTAATATAACAATTTTGGGGAGGAGGATTTTTGGATATTAACAAGAATTTCTTGAGGAAATGGGACTTGAAAAACATTGCTGAGAAGAAAAAGATTTTATCCTATAAAAATAAGTTGGAGGAAATGACTTAAATTCAGTGAATTAATCAGAATTAGGATTGGTTTTCACAAGTCTGTCATATGCATTGAAAGAAAGTTTTAATGTAGTATTGTAGTATTTTCAATTTACAATATGGATGGTTAACACTTTTAAAGAAAAGAAAAAGATCTTATTGCATGAGTATAAATTGAAGGGAGAGATATTTTAAGAGTTAGTGGGATTTTTATTGGTGTGATATATATATATATAATGGACAGAAAGCTTTTAATGTAGTTTTGTGTTTTGGGGTTCTGAGTTTATAAAGTGGATTTGAAATGAAGGGGTTTCCCCCTTCCTTTATACATAAAGCCTGATTAGGCCTTAAAGTTTGTAAAGTATTATTGAAAGTGAATTTTAATGTATATAAGGATGTTGGACTAGAAGGCCTCCAAGGTCCCTTCCAACTCGGTTATTCTATTCTAAGCTAAAAATGGAGTAAAGTTTTAAAAAGATGTGTTAGAACTTATTGATTTTTTAAAATGTTTTAAAGAAAAGGTTAATGTTTTAAAATTCAAAAGCCTGCTGGCAGCTAAAAGGGGCGGGGGGAAGGGAAGGTTGTGAGCCCCCGGGGGGGATGGGGGGCACAGCAAGCTCCGTGGGGGGGCTAGAGAGACTTACCTGTAGGCTGGAGGAGGAGGCAGCTCAGTTGGGGCGCAGGGCAGGCACCAAGTGGCAGCTTAGGCAGGGAAGCCACCCAGGAGGTGAGGAGTGACTGGGTGGGGTGGGTGGGCGGGGCATTTGCACTTAAAATGGTCCGTGCATGCGCACAACAGTAAAAAAAGGGGGGGATTACATTTTTTCAATGAAGATTGTTCTGCGCATGTGCAGAATAGAAAACCAACATGGAGCCGCTGCTGAGGATCATACCGATATGGTCATGTGTCTGCTGGAGTTACTACCTCTGGTCTAGTGGGTGAAACTGAGAAAAGAAGTCCTTCTGTAGGAAGTTAGCCCCCAGTCCTCTCCTAGAAAAATGAAATATCCTGGGAAATATTGAAAAGGCAGAATATTATATTTCCCTGGATAAGAAATGGAGAAACGTGTTTTTAGGCAGGAAACAGACTCACTCTTAATAGCCCCCACCTTTGTCAATGGGCCATTAAAAGGCCTGAGCCAATCTATTCTACATAACAAAGATCCCTCCTCTTCAGCTCCAGAGTGATGGGATTAAGGCATGATAGTATTAGCCCTTTGCCCATCTCACCTCAGGGCACCTGGGAAGAAGCCCTGCTCAACCAAACCTGGACTCAAAGCACAGCCTGGAGAGTTGCCCCCGCATGGCCCCATGGGAGTCTGGCAACCAATCAGAATACAAAGTCAGGTTCAAAGCCCAGAGAGGGCATAAAACCAGGGACTTTCAGCATCTCGCTCTCTTTTCTTCTTCTTCACCCAACATCTGGAAGCATCTGATGATCCCCCTTTTCTCTTCGGGAGCTCAAGCCATGTGATCCTGTCCTCCATTAAAACCATCTTTCCAAGCAGCCTCCATGTTTCCAGTGTCTTTTCCCCCCCACTTGGAACTGAACCCAGAAGGACACTTCTTCCAACACTTCAAAGAACGCTCTGAATCCAGTGAGGCCTTTAACTCCCACTGGAGCCCTAAAAGATCCCATTCGAGCTCAGGGAACGTGAGGAAAAGCTTGCATAAATTATGGGGGGGGGGCTCTAAGGAACAAACACCCCAGGGTTTATAATGGCCAGTGGTTTCACATAATGGGTATACATTCATTGTGGTGTGGAACCCTAACAATATTGCCCTGGTGATTCCAATTTCAGAGCTAGTGACTGGGTGTTCCTGGGCAGTTGATGGCAATCTCCCATGGCCAAGTCCCCGTGGGACAACTCACCGCAGTCAACTCGCTGTGGGACCAAAAGCTCTGGGATAAGAGTTACTCCAATATCAAAGAAATGGTGGGATAGAATCATTAAAGAAAGGATGCAAAGAGACTGGCAGAATGAAATGGGAATGACAAAAATTAAAAGAACGGTTTTAAAAATTAAAATAATTAAATTGAATTGTTACATTGTTCTGGGGCAAGTTGTCCTGCACTGAGTTGGCCGAGTTGGCGGTGGTGTGTTAGTTGTGGCAAGTTGGATCTGGCAAATTGGATGTGATGAGTTGGCCATCTCGAATTGACTGTAGCAAGTATCCCTTTTCTGTTCCTGGTGCTTGGACAGAAGGTCTGGGGGCCTCTACCTGATCTAAAGAAGGTTCTTTTTCTTCATGGCACGTAGGGAGGAAGGGTGTGGGAGGGGGCCATGATCTCTGAGGGGGTCTAGGGGATCCATGGCATAGCAGGGACTGGCTGGCGAATCTTTGGGACTGGTGGGACACAAGGGAACCGGTGGGGCAGGTGGTTCAGCAGGGACCCCTCAGTTCAGCCACTTCTTCCTTGAGCTTCTCCTTTTGCTGCTTCCGGTTCTTATTACTTTCTTGCAAGTTGGAGATGATTGGATTCTTTTTCTCCACTTGCTGTGAAGCCTCTTTAAACTGACCCTCCCTTCCCACCAAAAATGACCCTCCCTTCCCACATCTGTTAGACTTGTTCTTTAAATTTTTATTTTATTGAAAAAAATTACAATAGTCATTTCAAAAAAAATGATTTACAAAGAGAAAAAAAACCTAGAGCAAACAATTTTTTAAAATTGTGCATCAAACAAATACAAAAGACAAAAACACACATTTTCCCCCCACAATTGAATATTGATAGATGTATAATTACAGCAATAAGAGTTTTTTCCCAGTGCAAAACAGGCCCACATGTTTGTTGGACTGATTCAACATTTTCTCTTTTAAATACGTGATCTTTCTTAACTGAAATCTTCCTTCCTCGGGAAACTGGTTCTCCGCGCATCCTTTTGTCCAATCTCTTCATAAATAATTGTCTTTAAAGGTCTTATGCCATATTTTTGTAGCATAAAAGGCATACAAAACCTTTGCCAGACCAATCCTTGAATACAGCTTGCCTGCCTGGAATCCACACTGTATATCAGACATTAATACAATTGACAGGACCCCCCTTTTATACAGTTTTGAAAAGCACACCTTCTATGAAACAGTCATGAAAACACCGAGATACCAATCATTAAGAACAATATCATAAAACCCGTACATCTTCACAGTCATATTTCCAACTAAAGTTAGCTAAGTCTTACGAGGTATGGGAGACCCTGACCTGATCAATACAACTCCTACACTGAAGGCATCCCTGAAGCCACTTGAGTACCAGCATCTCGTCCACCACCTGCCATCTTTCAG
The DNA here is from genome assembly GCA_029891615.1 of Natrix natrix natrix. Classification (NCBI taxonomy): domain Eukaryota; kingdom Metazoa; phylum Chordata; class Lepidosauria; order Squamata; family Natricidae; genus Natrix; species Natrix natrix. Next base: position 14,507 of record JAKRSK010006622.1, read on the forward strand.
CAGGAAGGCTGATGGGTCTGACTTTCATTTATGGCAGGTAAACCAGTAGATCAAAAACAGATTCACATCAGTAGATACAAGGTAGCTTGCAGCTGTTCTCTCTATATGCTAAATATTCTATAAAGATGCCAATACATGAATAAAAATATGCTAGTCGTTCCCGACTCTAGGGGGCGATGCTCATCTCTGTTTCAAAGCCAAAGAGCCAGCGCTGTCCGAAGACTTCTCTGTGGTCATGTGGTCGGTATGACTAAATGCCAAAGGCACACAGAACGCTGTTACCTTCCCACCAAAGGTGGTTCCTATTTTTCTACTTGCATTTTTACATGCTTTTGAACTGCTAAGTTAGCAGAAGCTGGGACAAGTAACAGGAGCTCACTCTGTGACGTGGTGCTAGGGATTCAAACTGCCGAACTGCCAACCTTTCTGATCAATAAGCTCAGCGTCTTAGCCACCGAGACAAGAGCGTCCCAGGTCAAACAGTTGGTAATCACCCTAACCCTAATCACACCGATAGATGCAGTGGCCACAGTTACCCTGTTGTGCAAAATAATAATAAGCTAGTCTACTTCCTTTCTCCACTGGGCAACATTGAAACAGGGCGTTTGGGAGCTCTCTGGGGCCTCCGCCCTCCATATGTTGTGTTGCGCTTGGAAAATGAAAAAAAAATGGAGGAAAATAGTGCCCTGGTTTGTTTGGGGAGGGCCCTGTCTCTCCTTTCCTTGGCTCCCTCTTCCCCCACCCTCCACAGCAACTCCCAGGAGGTATGGGGGCATACAACAAAACTGGAGACAAGAAACAGCTCCTCCCTGGAGAGAGGAATTCTTGGGGAGGGATCCTCACTTCTCCCCTTAGAGTTCCTTTCCCATTACCCCTCCAGGTCATTATCATCAAGGAACTTTTTTTTCTCCCTTCCACCATATTTATTCAGCCCCCAATCTCCTTTTTCCCCTCCCCCCCAGCCCTCCATGGAGAGTCACCCCTCATTTTCCCAGTGTCCCCAGCACTTTATTCCATTCTCACATTTTCCCCTCGGAGCAGATGAGGGACTGAACTGGGCTGGATCTTCCCTGCAGAGCAGCTGATCAGAGGGTCCCAGGAAGGAGGGGCTGAGCCCCAAAGGAACCCCAGGCAGCCCTCCATCTCTCCATGGCTCCCTTGGAAAGACTTAGAGGATGGATTCCCCTCATCAAGAGGCCAGATAGTCTTTTCTCCCAGGTATTTTGCAAGTTCGAAGTTTTGCCTCTTAAATAGACTTCAGCAACTGCCAGGCTCACCTCGGGTAATTGTATGATGGAGCATGAACTGCGATTGAATCTCATCTTCTGCACTTGGGGTAGAAGGGAGCATTTCTAGAGAGACTTTATCAGGGAACGTTGTCTCTGCCTGATGTTTTTTCCGGCATTTCCACCTCCCTAGATGGCAAAAAGAGAAGACAGCCAGTTTATGAACCGTGGTGGTGCAGTGGTTAGAGAGCAGTACTGCAGGCTACTTCTGCTTAATTGCCAGCTGCCAGCAGTTAGGCAGATCAAACCTCACCAGGCTCAAGATTGACTCAGCCTTCCATTTTTCCGAGGTGGGTAAAATGAGGACCCAGATTGTTGGGGCCAATAGGCTGACTCTGTAAACCGCTTAGAGGGGGCTGTAAAAGCACTATGAAGTGGTATATAAATCTAAGTGCTATTGCTATTTCTGGGGCAGCAGCTCCTGTTTGGGTGGGAGGAGAAGATTTAGGCTAAAGCTCTCCAAGGGTTCAGACAGTACAACTATCTGGATTTGAAACCCAGCATCTTGAGAAAAATATATTTGTGCTTTCCTCTGTTTATTTCAGAGGAAGGCCAAAACTGTTGGCTGTCAAGCGTTGTTCACCAGGGGGAGAATGAAATGGAAGATTCCTAGGAGTAGGGGTAGAATTCAGCAGGTTCTGACAGGTTCTGGAGATCCGGTAGCGTACATTTTGAGTAGTTCAGAGAACCAGTAAATACAATCTCTGGCTAGCACCAGAGTTGGGAGGGAATGGGGATTTTGCACTATCCTTCCCCTGCCATCAATGTTCCCTCTAATTTTTTTTCAATGTGAGCAGAAAAGTATAATGTTTGAGCGGCACATTTTCATGCCTGAGCACCTGAATTTTTTTCACAGATGTCACCTAAGACAACAACAAAATCAGTATTATTTGAAACTCAAAGTTATGTTTCTTCAAAGTACTAGCTTAATTCAAAGTGTTATATAATATCAGTATCACTTAACAACGCTCCTGCTTAGCAACCAAAATGTTGGCTCAGAAACTCTGGCATTTGAAGCACGCAAGTCTTAAAGCTGTCAAGTTACAAGACCCTTGCTCCCCTAACCCTTTAGGAAAAAAAACCCAGGGCTGTTCAAACTTGACAGCTTTAAGACTTGTGGACTTCAACTCCCAGAATTCCTCCTCCAATCATGTTGGCTCAGGAACTCTGGCATTGAAGTGTGCAAGTCTTAAAGCTGTCAAGTTACAAGATCCTTGCACCCCCAATCCTTTAGGGAAAAAAACCCCCAGGGGTCTTCAAACCTGACAGCTTTAAGACTTGTGGACTTCAACTCCCAGAATTCCTCCTCCAGTCATGTTGGCTCAGGAACTCTGGCATTGAAGCGTGCAAGTCTTAAAGCTGTCACGTTACAAGATCCTTGCACCTCCAATCCTTTAGGGAAAAAAACCCCAGGGGTCTTCAAACCTGACAGCTTTAAGACTTGTGGACTTCAACTCCCAGAATTCCTCCTCCAGTCATGTTGGCTCAGAAACTCTGGCATTTGAAGTGTGCAAGTCTCAAAGCTGTCAAGTTACAAGACCTTTGCACCCATAACCCATAAGAAAAAAAGACCCCAGGGGTGTTCAAACTTGACAGCTTTTAAGACTTGTGGACTTCAATTCCCAGAATTCCTCCTCCAGTCCTGTTGGCTCAGGAACTCTGGCATTTGAAGCATGCAAGTCTTAAAGCTGTCAAGTTACAAGACCCTTCCACTCCTAGAAAAAAAACGCAGAGGTCTTCAAACCTGACAGCTTTAAGACTTGTGGACTTCAACTCCCAGAATTCCTCCACCAGTCATGTTGCAGCGACGTCATCTGCGTGGATCTGCTCCATCTTTGGTTTCTTCATCGTGGGCAGGGGTGCTGCTAAAGATGCCGACAAGCTGCTACCTCCTCCTCCTCCAACAGCACCACCAGATTTGCACCTGAGCTCAGCGCCGCGTTACCCCTGCCCTCTCCTCCTTCTCCATGCTTTTGAGGAGCCATGAGGCTTTTTTTCCCCTGCCCCCCCCGCCTTCCTACTGGCTCCTGCAGCCTCATGGCTCCTCAAAAGCACAGGGGAGGAGGAGGGGGCAGGGGTAACGTGGCGCTGAGCTCAGGTGCTCCGAGCGGAGGGGAGGTGGCGCTGCCATGCGCGGGGATGCCGGCTGAAGCTTTGCTGGCTTCAAGTCAGCCGCAGCGCCGGGCACCAAATCCGGCAGTGCTGTTAGAGGAGGAGGAGGAGGTGGCTGGCAGCAGTTATTCTGGTGGCGGCGGGGGCTTTGGGGCTTCACAACTATCCTCAATCACCCCGTGCTCATCAAAGCAAGTCTGGGGAAGTCCTTTGCGGGCAGCCCGTTCTAGCTGCCTGCAAAGGACCTCCCCAGCTTCCGGAGCCTGTGGCAATAGAAATCACTGCACAGCAGTTGAAAACTGCTGCGCGGTGTTTTCTTGCCACGTGCGCGCCCGCGCAGCCGCGCACCTTAGAGGAAACATTGCTTGCCATGCCCACCAAGCCACACTCACAGAACTGGTAGTAAAATATTTTGAATTTCACCACTGCTTGGGAGGACTTCAAGTTGAAACTGTCCAGGTTCCAATTACGGCTCTTATGATACAGAGAGTCCCATACTTTCCACCACCTTTCAAAGCTACCAAGCAGGGCTCTTCCCGATAGCATTAAGTGGTACTTACCTGTAGGAAATAATCATGAATCTCATAAGCAACAATGTGGGCAGAATTTGCCATTTCCTTCTTCCTTGTGTCTCGTGTGATTGTCAGCCATCGGCTGAAGTTGGAAGAATCTATCCCGTTTGGTTTTATTTATACTCCAAAGCCCAAATCTAACCTAGCCAGTCTAAGAAAAAGCAACCATAGCTGTTTCTGGAAAGCTAAGCAAGGTCTCATTTAGGGATCCTTGGTGCTGGCTGAGCAGGTGCTTCCTGCAGGTGCTTCATTATCCTCAAATGAACCAGCCCAAAAGGGAACAGAGAGACTCCAGCATTTCTCCACCAACAATCAGCACCCAGATCAGCATAAGTTAACTCCAAGGTTAACATCAGACCAACGATCCAGTAAACAACACCCCAATCAAGAAAATGCCAAAAAGCAACAGTAAACCGCCCAACCCAAGAATCTCTAAGTGGGACCCCACCCACACCGACAAGGAAAACCACCAGAATATAAATGTACAGCAAACAACACTCCTTACTAGCACCGATGATGTTACCTAGTTTGGGTAATGAAACGTCTGCAAAAAAACCCACCAAGCTCTGAGAGCACCAAGGACTCTGAGCTCTAAATATTCTCCTTTAAAGGCTTCGTTGGTTTGGCACTTGCATCCGAGACCAGCAAGCAAGCAAAACAAATCGCAAGCAGATCAAAAGGCCCATCCTGGAAGAAGGAAATGGCAAAGCACTTTCACACTCTTGCTGAGAATATTATATGGATGGGTTGAGTTGCACTGGGTGAAGCTTAAGTGAAGAGATAGCAATAGCGCTTAGACTTACCGTATATTTAGGAGTATAAGACGCACCAAGATTTTCAAGAGGCAAATAAAAAAAAGTTTTTGCACTCTACAGATCTCCCTGAAATGGTCCATTTTTTGCGAAAACGGGCCCATTTTTTTAGGGCATTTAGGAGATTTTTAGAGTGCTCCTGAGGGGCGGGAGAGGGGGGCAAAAATGAGCAAAAAATTGGCTCATTTTTCATGAAACAAATGGCCCGCTTTTTGCTTATTCCTCCCCAGCCCCCAGGAGCACTCTATAAGCCTAAAGGCTATGTATGGCCATTTTGGTGAAGGGGGCTCCTCCGAAGAAAGTCTGACACTGTGCTGATTGTTGCTTGTGTATGTCGCCCCGAGTCCCTGTGGGGAGAGGGGGCGACTAATAAGTTCAAATAAATAAATAAATAAATAAATAATATTAAGGCCAAATGTGGAATGTGGAATCTTTTGAGGTTTACAGGAGCTGGGGAAAAATGGCTCCATGGTTTACTCTTCATTTCAGACTCTTGTTCAAAATCCTGTTTATGGGGGAGAGAGTCTTGTGGGGTCAAAGGTGAAACAGTCAGAGAGGCTCTACTATCCACATTAACTCAGTCAATGCAGAAAGACACAGGATGGGGGGGGGGAGTGTCAGTGGATGTGTTTTTACTTACATATCTGGAAGAGAATCCTAGGTACCAAGATCACAGCAGCCACAATCCCCACAGGAATCCACCAAACTACACCTAAAGAAGGGAAGCATATCATTAGACAGATCCTGGGTTCCCCAAAGTGGAGATGCTGAGCAACGGAAGCATTTCCCAACCTCCACTAAACTCTGGGCAGTGCCCTCATGTTGTGACCCAGGTGGTCAAGCAAGGCCAGCCTCTAGTTCCTCCCTTTATGACATTGCCTTTGCCCTTTCTAAATTAGTTTGTGTCAGTGTATGGGAGTTCATGAATTGGAATAGACATGGTAACAGGTCAGCCAATGGGGACTGTTTGGTGACCCAGACAGCTCAGAGCCTGGGCGTGGCTTAGCTTGACTGAACTGTATGCAAGAGTTGCTTTGTCCTTGCAGTCTTGTTTCTCTGTATTATACAGCTTCTGTGCTTATATGGCTGTGATTCTGTGCTTCTGGATTCTGATTTTTGGCTTCTGCTGCATGGGTATTATATACATGCATCATGCTTTATATTATTGTATATAAAGAAGTTTCCTGCTGAATTATTTACTTGTGTGCTGGTTGGATTGCTGCAAACACTAACAGTTTGCCTAGCCTACAAGTTCTCTTTTTTGGAATCCATCTGCCTAGGCAGAAGCAGTTCCATTATTATTTGGTTAAGACCACAGGTAGTTCCTGTCTTCTTACTGGCACAAGGTGGTACTGCAGGCTACTTCAGCTGACTGCTAGTGGCAGTTCAAATCTCACCAGGCTTAAGATTGACCCAGCCTTCCATCCTTCTGAGGTGGGTAAAATGAGGACCCAGATTGTTGGGGGCAAGAGGCTGACTCTGTAAACTGCTTAGAGTGGGCTGTATGAAGTGGTATATAAGTCTAAGTGCTATTGCTGTTACTAGTCTAAGCTGAAATTGAATTTTTTTTTTGAAAATTTTTATTTTTACATAAACACAAAGAAACACAACACAAAGAATCCTCTTTCTTTACATACTATAGAAAGTGTGTCAATTGGTTACCAAAAGCTTTTTGTGCATCTCTTCCACAGTCATCACCTATAATTCATATCAAATCATATATTTTAAATCAAATATATTTATAGATATTACTATCATCGTACCTCAATTTTCATTTGACTATAATTGTTTTAACGTCCTTTTGCATAGAATATTCCAAAGTTTAAGACATAACCACGTAATGGGATTTAGTTAACTATTTCCAATATCATCCAATAACATTAAATCCTTATGACCTATTCTAAATAAAAATCAATAATATTCAATCTAAGCTGAAATTGAACTTCTGAGTAGTGGCCCCTTCAAGTGTATGATTCCTGCCAAAAACAACATTGTGGTCTTATTGCTTTTCTTACACCTCCAAGCGTGTAGAGGATGGAGGGAATGGCCTTGAAGGGCAGAAGGAAGAGCCACAAACAATCATTTCATTTATCATATCATCTCATATATCTTCACATCTTCATACTTTTGCTATTAAGTTACCAATTCCAACTCTTCTGGCAGAAATCACTTCTCTCCCATTGCTAAATGCAGGGCTATATTTCCTGCTCACCAACTGAAAACATGAAAGGATGCAGCAGAAAACTCTCCCTTCCCTTTTCAAACACTGATGTAAAGTTTACTTCTACATTAACCCATCACTTTCTCACCTCTCTCCTCCTTGAAAGACAACACCATGGGCTCCTGCAATCCCTCGTGCTCCAGGCGACACCGAAAATGATCCCTCTCCTTGGGGTCAATCTCAATGCTGAGCAAGATATAATAGGTCCCATCCGAGTTGGGGACCACGTTCCTATGGAGGGTCTCATACTGGCAGACTTCTCCATCCCTCGTCCAGGTGGTCCTGATGTCCTTGGGGTAGAAGCCAAAGGCCTGGCAGATGAGGACCTCCAGTCTCTCGTTCACCACCTTGCTAGTCACTTTTCCCACTGGAGGCTCTGCAGAAATCAAAACACCTGAGATTCCTAGGATTTCTACTTTTTCTGTCAATATGATTTAACCACAGGGAAGGCCTACTCTGTCCATCCTGTTCCACTGCTCCAACTCCTCCTCTGAATTTTTTGGGAGCCTCCATGTGACGTTGAAGCTCTTTAGATGTATTTTTGAAAGGGTTGCTTAGAATTTGGGGTAAAGCTCTCAAATTGAGAAATGTAATTTTAATCCATGGGGTTTGATTTAATTGTACCCCTCCTCTCCAATTGAATTTGCTCAAGTTGTTCCAGATAGAAATCAGGAAGAGACTGATCTGTTCCTGCTGTCTCAAAAAATAGGATGTGAGAGAAGGGAAGCGCTTCAAGCCAGCGGTAAACAGGTAGCCCCCAGGCTGATGAAATCAGGACGCTCCAGAAGGAAGGAAGTGAAAAGAGAAAGTGAGTCCATCTGGTGAGGTATTTTTTCTATTTTGCTAAAGACTGCTCAAAGAAATTTTTCTTTAAAGCCAGATTAGATCCTTAAGCAAAAGACCTGAGCGGCGAAAATAACCCTAATTGGATTGCTGTGAAAAGTTTTTTTTTTCCTTTGTAACTATTCTTTGTGAATTGAAGTGCTCGCAACGTTTTTCATTTCTCCTCTTAAAGTGAACGGATTGATTTATTTTCTTCTGCTTTTTGTTGCTTTATTTTTTGACTTCCTTCTTATTTTAACAATTCTTCCTATTACTTGTTATTAAATCTCACTAAAAGAAATCTAAAGAACTTTGTTTCCTATAAGCCAGAGATAAATATTAGAAGGTGAAAAATTAGCACACTGCCACTCGGAGGTCAGAGGCTGGGGTTTTTGAAACAACGTATCTCTTTTCTTTCCTTATTTGACTTCACTAACTTTGCAGCTGAAGGGTTTGCAACTTGTTTACAGAAACTGATAGAGTCAAGGGCACAAATTGTTTTCACAGGCGCCTCTGAGAACTATTTTGGCAGGGGAAAGAAAGCGGGGGGAACAGAACCCTTCTCCTTTGAAGAGCATAAAAGAACTTGTGTTCAAGTCAATCTAAAATCAAAAATAAAAGAGGCCTGGAAGGCTAGAGTGGCAGTGGCTATTTTTTTTTCTTTTTTTTTCTTTTCTTTCTCCTGTTTTGGAAACATGGATCAATATTCAGATGAGGAAACCTTAAAATCCCAAAATGTCATGGCTGGAATTCAAAATCTATTGGAAGGATATGGGAGAATTGAGAAGAAGTTGGAAAGACTAGTCTTCCTCACAGCAAAAGATGATGGTGTTGGAGCCCCAAAAATTAAAGGGGAGAATAAAGATATAGAAGATAAAGATAAGACAATAGATGAATTTATTAATGGAGGGAAACATAATGAGACCTTCAGCATGAATTTCTTGCTCAGGTAGGGTTTTTTTTTAAATAAAGAATTTATTTTGGGGAGAATTGAAGATCATTTTCCTTCTGTAATGTGATATGGGATACTTACTGACTCTTTTCTGCAAAGGCTGGCTTAGCTAAACAATATGGGGAAAGGGACATACAGAAACATGTTCAATGGAGGCCCCCTTTTGCCACTCACCGATCCTCTGCAGAGTTTTCCCCCTGTAGGACAGGAATCTCTGCAGCCACTCAATGCAAGTCTTCTCCAGGAAGAATTTATTACTCTCGGACCATCCTGGATCCTCCTCCCACTTCTCCTTGACCTTCTGGGCCTGGGGCTGAGCTATCACCCATCTCAGGGTCTCCTTGTCGAAGCTGATGAAGTCCATCCCATTGTAGCCATAGTGCAAAAACCCTCCTTTGCGCCCGTCTTCCCTGAGCTCACAGCCCCAAGTCATCTGCCAGGTGTGAGGCCCTGAAAGAGACCCAAAGGGGGTGGGTGTGAATCAGACACGGTATTCAGACAGTTCTGACCGGTTCTTGCGAACCCTTAATGGAAATTTTGAGTCGTTCGGAGAACCGGAAAATACCACTTCTGGCTAGCTCCACCCCCATCGATTTGCTGCCTCCCGAGTCGCAGCTGATTGGCTGGTTCTTCTTCTGTTGCCCTGCGCAGGAGAATGGAGCTGGAAAGCAGGTTAGTGGTGTGGGGAGGGAATGGGGATTTTTTTTACGTGTCCTTGCCCTGCCACACCCACCAAGCCACACCCATCAAGCCACGCCCACAGAACCGGTAGTAAAAAAAATGTATCCCTCCACTGATGTGAATATAAAGGGTCCAGGGTTCCTTTTCCTAGACATCATGAGAGTCTCCCCCCCCCTTCCCACCTGGGGAGAGAAACCTGATTTCTCCCTCTGATCTTTATCACACAAGGAGAAATATCTCTTACTCCAATTCACCCCTTTTGGCCATGAAGAACTTCTAAGCCAGAGAGAAAATCGGAGGTGAAGGATGGATTGACTTTTCTTGGCAGGATAAAAAAAATGCATTATCTCCTCTGCAGCCATTGGAGGCCAAAGGTGGCACTGTCCCTGCTCACCTCCAGTATGTTGGTTGAGTTTGGATAACTTCTCCAGGTCAGCTCTAAAGTCCCTCTCAAGGATCTGAACTGTGTCCTCCTCCAACTCCTCCTCCACCCAGGGCACCAGAGGCTCCATCTTCTTGGTGAATCTGTCAAAGTGAGTGATGGGTTGATCATCCAGGTAGCCCCTAATGAAGGATGGAGGCAGCCCCTGGCTGGGCTCTGGCTCTTGCAGGTAGAAGTAGCACAGGGAGTGTGAGGGACAGCCTGGAGAGGGAAGAGAGAGAAGGGGAGAATGAGGGGGGTCTGCCCTGCAGCTCCACCCTTTCCAACATTTTATTCTCACTCAGCATCCCCAACAATTCAGCTGTTCCCTTTCTGCTCTGCTTGGAAAGGTTCCTTTCTTTAAACCTATGCATCCGCTTAGAGGCGGAGAGACCCTGCCCAGGACTACGGCTCCCCCTCCCCTTCTGCCTCCTCCTCTCCGGGACGCAAGTCCCTCTCCAGGCACTCACCGCAGCAGCCCCTTTCCCCCGGCACGAAGGACCCCAGCACCGCTCCCAGGAGCCAGAGGGGCGCCCGTGGCAGCAGCATCGCCCTCCAGCCACCTCCGCAGCCAAAGACCCCAAGCCGTATCCATCGGAGTTCAGGCAAAAATACATCGCCCTTTTTGCTTTGCTCTAAATCAGCAGAGCTGAAACCTGCTGGGAAGACCCTCCTCCCGCCCCTAGATTTCTGCTTTACAAGTATTCATCCAAGAGTCAGCCAAGCCCCGCCCCTTCTTAGTCCCGCCCCTCGCGCTCCAGACAGAGGAGCGTCCAAGGCTGCAGCTTTCTAACCGCTTCCGAAATCGGACCCCCTCCACAGCTGCCTTTGGGCGCCCAGAAATGGGGAGCGGGGTCCCAGGCAGACAGATTAACAGAGTTGGAAGGGACCTTGCAGGTCATCTAGTCCAACCTCCTGCACAAGCTGGAGACCCTACATCTGCCTCTACCCAGGATCTCCACCCCTAGGCACACATACACCCCAGAGACCCCCACCCATCAGCTCCCCTCGGGTCTTTTTGGCCCAAAGTGGTTGCAGCTTCCTGGGACTGTTTTCTTCACAATTTTCTCTAAGGACTCTGGACAATCAAGACTGTATTTAATGGAGGGATAATGGGCATTTTATTTATGACAATCCCCTTTTAAGGGATTTTCCCCAAGAGTTTTCAAGTGAGTCACTTTCCTTCTTACTGGATCCTCCTCTCCTCTACTGAAATTAAACATTGCAGAAATCGCGTGCCAAAAGCGGGGAGGAGGGGACGGCGCGGGGATTCGTGTACGCGTGTGCACGCCTCACAGCCGTCCGTCTCGCGGCTTGATGGTACTAAACGCCTCTGCCTGCCCGGGGAATGTGCACCTATATTACATATGATTATCGTTTTCTCAATTTTTAAATTTTGCAAATAGGGAAATCTTTTGTCCTAAGTCTAGAGTCCCCCCCCCCCCCAATTATTTTCTGGAGGGAATTCCTCCCAAGTGCACAAAATCAATCACTGCAGTGATCATTGGATATTGGTTTTTGGATCCTGCTTTAGATTCCACAATGTGGATGGGAGACCACCAGAAATGCGGAAGAATCCAGTGGGGGGACGGAGAGGGAGGAAGGTGTGTGTGTGTGTGTAATGGAAATTGAGCAGAGGTTGCTGGTTGCCTCCGAGGGCAGGTGAGGCTTCAGCGCCTGTTGGCCATATCTGAGGAATGGGATAATTGAAGGGGCTGCCTTAACACGCCCTCTTATTCTCTGGTTCTCCGCCACGGATGAGGCAATAGGGGAATTCTTACACGGCTGTGCTCTCCCGCCCTTTCATCTGAGGCGTTTCACGGAGGGAAACTTTTCCACGGTCATTTAGCTCTGTGGGACATTTAAACGCGCGTCCAGGCAGCCAATTCACGTGCCGGCGGGAGGTGGGGGTCTCGGAGCTTTCCTTTGATGTGCACCCAAGGAAAGCAGGAAAAAAGCAGTCCCGTGTGTGGGGGTGGGGGGTGCAGGGCATTTCTCTTCCCAGCCGTTCAGGGGGCTGCCCCCTCCTACTCCCCGCCACGTAATGACAAGTTTAATAAGAAAATGATGTGGCTTCACTGCATGGTTTCAAAATACTGCAAGGCCGATATTTACTTCCAAATCTTAAAAGAGAAACAGGGAGGTTGAAACCGCGGCTGTTGATTCCCAGTTTCCTTCCTTCAAAAGGCGGGTCTTGAAAAGGGAGATTCTTGCAATCACAGGAAGACGTTAGGTGGGCAAAAGCCAGTATTTTGGTTTCGAGGTCAAGAAGTGAGAAAGTTGACTCTGGTCCTCCCACAGGTTGGCAGAAAGGAGGGAGTGAGGACGCCCCCAAATTGAAAGAAGACGAAGAAACTTCCACTTGCTCTCCCCCCCCCTCTTATTTTTTTAACCTCCTCCCACTCTGTCCAGGGGCGGCTAGAGGAAAGAAGAGAGAACTACATCCTTGAATGAGATCCCTCTCCTATCAACTGTTTCTTTTGCAAAGAGAGGTCTCTTCATCCCCAGGATGATCCGGTCCTTCATCATTTCTTTGGGATTTATGAACTCGCACCTGGTAGCAATCTCCCGGAGGCTGGCCACAAAATCATTGACAGTTCCTCCCTCTCTGGTGGTAAAACTCATTCTGGCTGACCATGGGGGCGGTGGATGGTGCGTAGTGGTCTTCCAGGGTGTGTTGCAGGGTGGCCCAGGCTACGGTCTCCACATCTGCTGGGGTGATCAGCGTTTGTGCCATAGTAGGTCAGGAATAATGCTCGCTTTCTGTTGTCTGGCCTGTCCTCAGGGCCGGATTTTCCTATAGGCTAACTAGGCTTCAGCCTAGGGCCTTGATGGCGAACCTATGGCACGCGTGCCACAGGCGGCACGCGTGCCACAGGCGGCACGCAGAGCCATTTCTGAGGGCACGCGAGGCATTGCCCTGTCAGCTCCAGTGCGCATGCACCCGCTGGCCAGCTGATTTTCGATATTCTTTTTTTAATCTCCGGAGGATTCCCTGAAGCCTCCAAAGGGCGAAAAACAGCCCAATGCAAAGAGAGCTGCCGGAACGGGGAAAGACAAGTGGCAAGGAAAGAGGCTTCTTTCACTCCTGCTGGCTGCTCTGTTCCCCCCTCCCCCTGCTACTAAAAAGGATCCTGCCCGATCGCTTGAATCCACAGGGAAATGAGAGAGCTGCCAGCACGAGTGAAAGAAGCCTCTTTTCTTGCCGCTTGTCTTCCCCCCCCCCCCCCCCGTGCTGACTGCTGTGTTCCCCCCTCCCCCCTGCTACTAAAAAGGATCCTGCCCGGCTGAGAGAGCTGCCAGCACGGGGGAGACAAGCGGCAAGAAAAGAGGCTTCTTTCACTCGTGCTGCCTGCTGTGTTCCCCCCTCCCCCCTGCTACTAAAAAGGATCCTGCCCGATCGCTTGAATCCACAGGGAAATGAGAGAGCTGCCAGCAGGGGGGAAAGACAAGCAGTAAGGAAAGAAGAAAAGAGGCTTCTTTCATTCAACGTGGCTGCTGTTGCCCTTTTCTCCATTTCAGTGCTAGGGCATCGAGGTTGCCCCATCCACCATCGCCCAGGTCCTCGCTTCTCCCAAACATTTCTTTGCCTACCTGATTTCCAGCTCCATCGCGTTTCTTGCCATCGTGTGCAGAGAAAGAAAGTTTGTGGGACTAAAAAAAAACTTCAATCAATTACAACTTGGGGAGGGGGAAGAGATCTCGCAAAGTTGGAATTGATTGATTGAAAGGAGTTTTTTTTAGTCCCACAAACTTTGTTTTCCTGTCCAAAACGGCAAGAAACACGATGGAAAAATGCTACGGAGGGGAAATTAAATAGGCAAAGAAATGCTTGGGAGAAGCGAGGACCTGGGCGATGGGGGGTGGGGCAGGCTCCATGGAGTGGTGCTGAAATGGAGAAAAGGGCAACAGAGCAGCCACCTTGAGGGGGGAAAAGCTGCTTTTCCTTATTTCCTTGCTACTTGTCTTTCCCTCATGCAGATTGGTCTCTTCCTCATTTCCCTTTGGATTGCAGGGACCAGGCAGGATCCTCTGTGCTAGCACTGGGGAGGGGGGGGAACAGAGCAGCCACCTTGAGGGGAAAAAGCTGCTTTTTCTTCTTTTCTTGCTGCTTTTCTTTCCCCTGTGCCAGCAGCTCCCTTCCTCATTTGTCTATTGACTGTAGTGCCCAGGATCCTCTTTAATAGAAGGGGAGAATTTAGCAACTGGACTCACACCTGCCATTGTAAAAAGGGCCCAATCTTTACACAGGAGAATGATAAGGGAAGGTTTTTTGACACAGGAGCACACTTGAGCATCCCCCCACCCCGACCCCAATCTCTGCCCGTTAGTGGCAGAGCAACTTCTCCCCTCACTGGGTGTTAGCCAAGGGGAAGCAGCCAGAGCAGGGAGTGGCGAGGAAGCCTTGTGCAAAAATGCACGGTCCACACAGGTGAGCGGGGACATTACGTTATGTGGGTCGGCACTCAAGTTCGTGTGATAGCGCGCACGTATGTGCTTTTGGCACCCAAGGCCTAGGGCCTCAAGATCAAGAGGGGCCTTTTATTTTTATTTATTATCTGTGCCACATTTTTTATAAAGGTTAGTACCAATTACAACATGTTTCATTTAATATATTGATATATATCACAGTAATGATATATTTTATTATCTCTCATGTAATTTACAAACTTAAAAATGGGAGGTGAAAGGGCCCCATAAGTGGAATAGCCTAGAGCCTTTTTTCATCTAAATCCAGCCCTGCCTGTCCTGGTAATCGTTGGCCTCCAGGAACATTCTGAAAGGGCCCATGTATGTGTGCCAGTCTTCCGTCTGCGGATCGAAGATCGCTGGAGCAGGCGATACTTGAGATGCCATTCGTGCAGGTGATCGGGGTCCTTGTTGCAAGATAGCTGCGTAGTTCATGAGAAGGTTCTCAGGTCCTTTTGTCCTTCGTCGTCAGTGTTAGATCATCGCGAATGCAACAGGCGAGGGTCGCTAGTGGTTTCAGCACTTTTTATTTCCAGCAAAAGGTGACCGCTCTGCCAGCTGGACTTCCAGAGCTCGCCCTTTAAGGAGCTCCAGGCAGACCAGCCAGCCAATGACAACAGTTTAAATTCCCCGCGGTTAGGACAGCCAATCCGCGGCGAGCATGAGAACTTTTGTAGATTCTAGCCAATCCACGGCGAGCATGAAAACTGATGTAGATTTTGGGACTTCCTGTGGTGACGTCAGCGTGCTTGGAACTGAGGAACGGGAGCTCTCCTGACCTCTAACTTCTTCGTTTGGGCTCATTTTTGAGTGCTGTGGATCCTGGAGGGACCAACAGATTAAGGTGGAAATGCTGAAGATGCTGGGGTGATAAGGCAAATCCTCCCAGCGGCAGGAGAAACCCAGTAAATGGACGAGGAATCATCCTGCCACTTTGTCAGGACCGGAGCAATGGCGACCGCATAAGAAGGAAGCAAAGAGAGAAAGCAGTTGAAATCGAGATATCTGTTACTATTATTGACAACCCAAAGAAGAGGGCAGAAAGGGTGAGCTGGAAAGAAGGAGGCTCTGAGAAGGAGATTTTTCAGACTTTTGCCGAAAAGCTGTTAGAGCAGAATTACTGACCTTGAATTGACAGCGTAAGTAACTTGAACTAAATTGGCCAGAGGGAGAACAAAAACCCAGCATGGATAACAGGAGTAGGACACAGTAACTGTTGAAAAGACGTGTAAATTACAGAAGGATTGTTCAACATTTGGGTTGGTTGTTGACTTGTTGACTTTTTTCTTCTTGCTCTTTTGGAACGATTAGAGGACTTCATTACCCACCCACCCACCCCTATTTTCCTTTGTCGCTGGACTTGTTGCATTAACTAATTGACACTAACAGTGATACTGAACAGAGGGTGACACCTAGTGGATCAAAATTTGAACCCTGCGGTCTGAAGAAACCGGTGACATAAGCTGACATATATGTATAGAGAGAAACTTATTACTTATTACCCTTATAATTGATACAATTGAGAGACATATATTTGTATAAGATAACTGTGTGATATATAATTCTAAGATATATGATAATTAAGGATCAAAATAGAATGGAATAATACATAAGAATGTGTAGATATTGAAACGTGATATTAAGGAAGGTTAATTATTGCTAAATACTGAGATATATAATTATTGATAAGATTGCTAACATTGATATTGCTGATAAAGTAGAAGTAAAGTAGAACTTATATGCAATTGTGGACAAGGATAAATAGGGGGATAAGAATGGCAACTTCAGGAAAGTTAATTAAAAAAAACCACACCTAATATGACTTCGGCAACACCCCCCTCCTCAAATCAAAGATCAATTGAGAGCGCATTGAGACTGGAGAAAGGCGGAAAGATAGCAGAAACAACAGGAGCAGCACCAACAATGCAAAGTATGCAATTAATGCTTCAAATGATACAAGAGACACTTATGAAAAACCAAGAAGTGACAGCTACAAATCATGAAGAGACAAGGAGGAATCATGAAGAAATGAAAAATGAAATGGGAGAACTGAAAGGAAATATTCCATTCCGTGGATGACAAAATTGAAAAGATACAGAATGCCTTAGCAATCAATGAACAGAAAATCTAGAACATCGAAACAAAAATAGAACAAACAGATCAGAAGATGGAAAAAATGGAGATAGAATATAGACAAGTGAATAAAGAAGTAGAGTTATCAATAATTCGACTTGAAAATGAAAGAGCTGCATTCTATTTAAGATTCCAAAACATACCAGAAGAGAAGGAGGAAGACCTGAAAGGAAAAATGAATGAAATCTTCGCTGAAATTTTACAGAGAAAAAACAAGAGTTGAGAGGGGATATTGATGAAGCTTACCGAGTGCATACTAATTACGCCAGAAGACACAGGCTCCCGAGAGAAATGCATGTAAGATTTGCCAAAAAAACAACCAGAGATGAAGTATACAAAAAAACCAGAGAAGAGATGATTACATATCAGGGAAAAGAGTTGATCACGCTTAAACAGATTCCACGGAGAATTTGTGAACGATGTAGACAATACCAATTTTTAACAAACCAGTTAAATAAAAACAGAATAATGTACAGATGGTTGATACTAGAAGGGGTACTGATGTCTTGGCAAGGAAAAAGGTATAAGATAGAGAATATAGAAGAAGCGCAGGAATTCTATGAGAAATACTGCACAGGGGAAGAAGAACAAGGAAGTAAAGAGGACCTAGAAAGTGGAAGTCGAGGCCAAGAGGAAGAAACATCAGAAGACAAAGAAAGAAACAGGAAAGAAGAACAGAGGCAAGAAAGAGAGAGAGCAGGAAAGGAGGGTGCGAGAGGGAAAAGTCAGATACAAACTAGAAACAACAAAAAAAACCCATCTAAAGATGGACCAGGAAATAACAATTATCTCAACAAACTTGAATGGACTGAATGCACAAAAAAAAAGAGCGCAGATGTTTAACAAACTTAAGAAACTGAAGGTAGATATAATCTGCATACAGGAAGTGCATATTAAAAGAGATCATAAGAACTTATTGGAAAACAAAAAAACTAGGGAAATTATACACAGCACTAGCAGAAAAAAAAAAGAGGGATAACAACCTATATAAAGGAAAAAATAAATTCCAAAGAAGTCTACTCTGATGAAGAAGGCAGGATACTAATGATTGAATTAGAGACAACAGAAAAACCGATATTATTAATAGTCATATATGCACCAAATCAGAAACAAGAGGAATTCTATAGGAAACTACACAACAAAATAAATGAATTAGAATATGAAAATATTTGCTTAATTGGGGATTATAATGCAATAGTGGATTTTAAAAAATGGACTATGAAAGCAAAAAGAAAAATAAAATGAAAAAAAAAATACGCTACCCAAATCCTTTTCTGAGATGGCAATGGAATACAAATTACACGATATTTGGAGAGAAAGGCACAAAACAAGGAAGCAATATACCTTTTATTCGAACCCCCATCAGTCCCTATCAAGGATTGACATGGCTTGGATTTCATCTGGTCTATGCAATCAAGTAAATGAAATTGAAATAGAAGCAAATGAGTGGGCAGATCACAATCCAATAAAATTAAGATGGAAAGTTCAAAGAAGAAGAAAAAGATGGCTGATGAATTCAAATATTATAAATGAAACAGAATACACTCAAATGCTGGAGAAAGAACTAAAACATTTTTTTAGAATAAATAAAAAAGAAGATACCTCAATTCAAAATCTCTGGGACACTATGAAAGCATACACAAGAGGCCTTACGATTGCCTATATGGCGAGGAAAACTAGAAAACAAAAAGAGCAACAAGAATGTATGCAAAAGGAACTTATGGAAGCCGAAGGTGAACTCCAGAAAGACCCAAAGAATAAAATTAAAAAAGAAAAAAGAGAGATAATCAAACATAAACTCAACTTAATAAATCAAAAGGAATTAGCACAGAAAATTAAAGCAGCCAGACAAAATTACTTTGAACAAGCCAACAAACCTGGATGATGGCTGGCATACAGACTGAAGAATGAAAGAGAAAAAAGGATGATATATCAATTAAAAGATGATGAGGGAAGAATTCAATACAAAGCAGAAGAAAAGAAGAAAATTATTCATAAATACTTCACAAAACTATATGCACAAGATAGTATGGAGGAAAACAAAATAAAGCATTATTTAAACACAGCAAAGATAACACCAATCTCAAAAGAGCAAAGGGAGGCGATAAACAGGCCAATAACGTTAGCCGAAGTGGAACTAGTCTTGAAAAACCAGAAAAATAATAAAACCCCAGGACCAGATGGAATACCGGTGGAGCTATACAAATATAATAAAATAATATTGGAAGAGTTAGGGGTGGAAATGTTTAATGAAGTTTTAGGAAAAGCCAAGATACCGGAATCATGGACAGAAGCAATAATATCGCTAATCCCAAAAGAAGAAACCAGCCTACAAGAAATTCAAAACTACAGACTAATTTCATTACTAAACTCCGATTATAAAATATTTGCAGCAATTATGGCAGGAAGAAACAGGTTTTAAATGAACAAATACACCCAGACCAAAATGGATTTTTACCCCACAGACACATTAGAAATAATACGAGAATCATCCTAGATATAATAGAGTACTACGAGGCGCATCCAGAAAAACAAATGGTACTGGTTTTCCTTGATGCACAAAAAGCATTTGACAACGTAGTCTGGAAATTATAATAACAATATTGGATGAGATGAAATTCGGTGAAAAATTTATAAAAATGATAGAAGGATGTTATAACAATCAGACAGCCAAAGTTCTGATGAATGGAGAATTAACAGAGAAGATCGAAATAAAAAAAGGAGTCAGACAGGGATGCCCCCTCTCTCCTCTGCTGTTTATATCGACTTTGGAAATTTTATTAAATGAAATTCGGAAGGACCAGGAAATAAAAGGTTTAAGACTCAAAAATGAAGAATATAAGGCCCAAGCCGATGCCGATGACCTAGTATTTGTACTAGAGGACCCATTAGAATCCAGTCGGAAATTAATTCAAAAATTAGAAGAATATGGCGAAGTGGCAGGATTAAAGATCAATAAAAACAAAACAAAAATGATAACCAAGAACATGACAAAAAAGCAAGAAGAGGAACTGGAAGTAACAACCAGAATGCAAATAACTAAGAAAGTGAAATACTTGGGGATCTGGGTGTCGGCAAAATGTTCCACAATTAAAGATGATAACTATAATAAATTAGTGATACAAATAAAGAAAGAGTTAGAAAATTGGAAAAATATTCAACTATCACTCATGGGACGTATAGCGACAATTAAAATGAATATTCTACCAAGAATCTTATTCCTGTTGCAAGCCACACCTATTGATCCGGGTAAAAAATTATTTCAACAATTAAACAAAATAACCATTAGGTTTATTTTGCAGGGATGAAAAGTGAGGATTAAACTAAAGTCAATGCAAGACAGCAAGGAGAGGGGAGGTTTAGCATTACCAAATTGGGATCTATACGCATCGGCAGTATCAATAACATGGGTGAAAGATTGGATAGAGCTAAAGAATAAAAGAAGGCCATGATTTGCAAGCAGGCTGGCACACATTCCTATGGGATGATAAAAATAAAACGCACAAATATTTTCAAAATTATTTAATTAGAAGAGCGTTATTGCAAAAATGGCTCAAAAAAAAAAAAAACCACTATGTGAAAATTCCGAATTCACCGACAGAAAGGACGACTCATCCAAATTTTATAGATTGGAACAAAATGCTAAGATAGACAGGGAAACTTAATTGATAGACAGGGAAACTTAAAAACAATTGAAGAATTGGCAGAACAGAACAGGAAAGTTGACTGGCTAACTTACCTTCAAATCAAAACTAAATACAATAAAGATACCAAATTATATGACATTGAAACAAAACCACACGAATTGGATAAAATCATAGATTTTCTATCCCAGATAGAAAAATGATAGGGAGAATATATAAATTTCTCCTGAAGTATAAAATGGAAGAGGAAATTGTGAAAGAACAAATGATAAAATGGGTGCAGAACGTTGGATATAATATTGAATTAGACAAATGCGAAAAATTTTGGGAAACAAACTTAAAAATGACACTCTCAATTGCATACAAGGAAAACCAGTACAAAATGTTTTATAGATGGCACCTGGCACCAACAAGGTTAGCTAAAATATCATCAAATACCTCCCCAAAATGTTGGAAATGTGAATCGATACACGGAACATATTACCATTTATGGTGGACCTGTGAGGAGGCTAAAAAGTTTTGGAAAAAGATCAAAAATTGGCTGGAGGCAATAACGGGAGTTAAAATGGAATGGAAACCGGAAATCTTCTTATTAGGAATAATGTCTGGGAAATACATAAAAGAAATCCAGTATTTAATACTACATATAATAACGGCGGCAAGGATTGCCTATGCCCAGAAATGGAAAAACAAACTAACTCCAAGTGAAGATGAAATAATAAGAAAGGTTATAGACTGTGCTGAAATGGACAAACTAACTAAAGAAATTCAGGGAAAATAAGAATCAGAATTCTACCAGATATGGGATAAATGGTATAGGTGGATGGAGGAAAGAAACAAGAATCAATGAAGGAATGTAACAAAACTTAAAAATAATAGTTATGGGTAAAATAAGAAAGTTAAGAATGGTGAAACCCAAATAAAACATAATTGAATGGGAAAAATAAAAAATAAAAAAAACTTAGTTAATTTTTGGTGATTAATAAGTAGAACGTTGTAGATGCTTATAGAATGTTTTTGTTTTTAAAATGTTTATTCGTTAACAGATAACCCATCATGACAATAATAATGAAATAATCACTCTAACTGGTAAAAACAATTTGGATATAAACTATAATATGGGAACTGGGGAAAAGATTTACTAATTTTATTACATTTTTTTTGTTTAGATTTTGTTATAAAGATGTAATCTCTCCTGGGTACTTATAAATTCTAGTAATAAATTTTTGTCTAGATTTATTATAATATAAATATAAATGATTCTAGACAAAAGCACGTTTAAACAAATATAGTTAAATGAGAATGATGGTATATTGATGGTATAAAGATTTTTGATTTAAAATGTACAATTCAATATGAATGAAATATAAAGAATGATTGTAGTAACGCACAAAATTTATTTGTAACCAATCGACATGCTTTCTTGAAAATGTAATGAAGAATGTTTTTTTTGTTTAATTAAAACAATAAAATAAAAATTAAAAAAAAAACCGAGAATTTAATCTGGATTAGGTATTAGGTGTGATATTATTCCTTTAGGCTCTGACAGGATTGGTAAATATAGACAGAAGTGAAGACTTCTGCACCTCCCAATGTTTTGTGGTACAATTCTACAGTATATTCCTATGTTTAGAGGGGGGGAAAGAAAAAGAAAACTGATGTAGATTTCTGACTTACTGTCCATATGTAACACACAGAGAGAGAGGCAGGCTAGGAGAGAGAGAGAGTGGCTAGGAGAGAGAGAAGCTAGGGGAGAGAGAGAGTGGCTAGGAGAGAGAGAAGCTAGGGGGGAGAGAGAGAGGGAGAGAGACTGACAGACAGGAGGGAAAAGCAAGAGGAAAAGGAAGAAGCTGAGGTGCTACAAAAGTGGAGCTCCTCCCTTTCTCTCCCCCACTCTTATTTTTTAACCTCCTCCCATTCCGTCCAGGGACGGCTAGAGGGAAGGAACAAGAAGGCAGAGAAGTCTTACTGTCTGAAAGTAAGAGAGAGAGAGGCTAGGAGAGAGAGAGAGAGATACAGGAGGGAAAGGCAAGAGGAAGAGGTGGAATCTGAGGTGCTACAAAAAGCGAAGCTTCTCCCTTTCTCCCACCTCACCTGGGTCCCAGTGCCCAAGCACCCTTTGGGGAGAAGGAAAGGAGACCTCCTAGAGAGCCAGGTTACTTCAAAATCTCCATTCCCTCCCCACTCTGGAGAAAGCCAGAGGTGGTATTTTCCGGTTCTCTAAACTACTCAAAATTTCTGCTACCGGTTCTCCAGAACCAGTCAGAACCTGCTGAATTTCACCTCTGGTTGGACCTCTTTAACAGAGGAGACTTAGCCTTAACATAGCCTTAAAGTTCTTAAACAAAGCTCAGCCAAGCGCCCCGAGGGAAGGCAGACTTGCCCTTATGAAAGTTGATTAGAGGGGGAGAAACCCAGACCTGGACACGGCTCCCCCTCCCCTTCTGCTACCTCCCCTCCAGGTGGCAAGTCCTCCCAAGAACGCACCGTAGCAGCCCCCCCAAGGAAACCCCCCCAGCTCCGCTCCCAGGAGCAAGAGAGGCGCCCGTTGCAGCCATCTGGGCTTCCACACCTGCAACCGGTCCGAGATTCCAGCCGCGGAGGATGCATCAGAGCCCCACACATTCTGTCCTTCCCCTCCCTTCGCTCTCCGGAGCGCTGAGTCTCCAGGGCTGAAGTTCTCGACTCACCCAAAGTCCGCGAAGGAAGAGAGGACACTACGCCTCTCCTTTGCTCCCTTTCCGACCCCCCCCCCCCAGGAAAGGGGAAGGGGGTCCTAGCCAGGCGCTGCCCACAGACTCGGGGCCATCTGCTTTAGGTGATGGCCAGCCAAGTTTAACTGGCAAACGGGGCGGTTACGCGCCTGGTCTGAACGCAGCCACAGCGATGCCCTCCTTGCTCATCCTTCTTGGGGGGGGGGGGGGGGCTCCACTCATCCTCTCCCTTCCCACCCCGCGGCTTCTACGGACCTTTCGGGAAAACGCGACCGGAGCTTCCTAGTGCAATTTTGTATGTGGTTATATCTATTGTCTTCTACACGCTTTAAATAAACATAAATAAATCTAAATAAATAGAATGAATGAATCAATGAATGAATGCATATACAGGAGAATGCAGGACTCAAACCTGGCTATGTTTCCACTGCCAATGGCTCCTTTCCATTCCCTGTTTTCCCAGGAATACAGATGGGAACGGATGACAAAGGCAACGCCAAACGAGGCTAGGCGAAGCGTCTCAAGTGAAGGCAGGATTTCCCTTCTGGGAAAGGAGTTTACAGGGGGAGAGACCCAGCCCAGGATTACAGCTCCCTCTCCCTTTCTCCTTCCTCGCCTCCGGGACGCGTCCCTCTCCAGGCACTCACCGAAGCAGTCCCCCCGCAAGGAGGCCCCCAGCACCGCTCCCAGGAGCCAGAGCTGCCTCGTGATAGCTGCATCGCCCTCCAGCCGCCTGCGCCTTTTATACCCGAAGATCACAAGTCTCATCCTTTGGAATTCAGCCAAAAAGGCTTTGACTCTGAATGCGAACAGAAACCTACTGAGAAGCTCATCCGTCCCCAATGTTGCCTTTAAGTAGTTTCTAAGTGCGTCGCAGTGCGTCGCAGCGTCGCGTAGCGTATTTGCGCTTAAAGTTTCAAAACAAGCCCCCCTTTCTCTCTTTTTTCTTTTCGATCCACACTGATTAGGGAGAATCCTGAAGTCGGGTGGGGCCGAGAAGAGAGGGAGGCTTCAGGATTCTCCCTAATCAGTGTGGGTCGAAAAGAAAAAAAGGGAAAGGGGCACTTAAAGTTTCAAAACAGTAAAACAAACGCTTCACGCTTCAGAGGCAACAGTTTTCACGGGGAATTAGAACAGAGTTTCGCTGCCCACCCGGTCGGACCTCGCTTTCCCAGCGTGATCGGCTAATTTGCTACTGCCCGGCTCCCCGGCTCCATCTCTTTTTCTCCCTCCTCGCTTCTTGGGGCTCCACCAATGGGGGAGCAAGTCCCAGCGCCAGGCTTTGGGCTAACACAGGGGTCTGCAAAGTCGGCTGTTTTAAGACTGGTGGACTTCAACTCTCAGAATTCTGGAAGTTGAAGTCCACCAGTCTTAAAAGAGCCAACTTTGCAGACCCCTGGGCTAACATGATTGATGCCCTCAGAGTCAGACAGAGGCGAGAGAGCCCGGTCACATAACATGACCAATGTTCCCTCTAAGGTGGCCGGGTGCGCGGCCATGCACGTGGCAACAAAACACAGCGCAGCAGTTTCCAACTGCCGCGCAGTGGTTTTTGTGAGACGCCTTCCAGGATAATAGGAGAGGAGAGCCAGCCTGGAGACAGCAATCAGTTCTAGGTTCACAAGGCAGAAAGTAGCTGAGAGAAGGGGTGTGGAGGTTGGGAGAAGGTATGGGACGGGCTCCCAGCAGCAGCTGCTCGGATTTGCCATTTGCCACAGAGAGAGAGAGAGAGAGAGAGAGAGAGAGAGAGAGAGAGAGAGAGAGGGAGGGAGGGAGGGAGGGAGGGAGAGAGAGAGAGAGAGAGAGAGAGAGCGTGTGTATCCCTCCTTCCTTCAGCCCAACACTCTAGCGGGCATCCCGGCCAGACGAGAGGGACTGCAGAGAGGGTCTCCGCAGTCTAGAGCAGCGAGTCATTCGATGGGAAAGTTGCCTCTTGCAAGGAATGACCCGGCTTGGTCTTGGTCGTTGGGCGGCAGATCGAAAGTGGAAGCCAAGCCGGGTCATTCCTTCCAAGAGGCAACTTTCCCATCAAATGACTCGCTGCCCTAGATTCGAGGAGACCCTCTGCAGTCCCTCTCGTCTGGCCGGGATGCGCGAGAGTGTTGGGCTGAAGGAAGGAGGAATACTCCCTCTCTCTCTCTCTCTCTCTCTCTCTCTCTCTCTCTCTCTCTCTCTCTCTCTCTCTCTCTCTCTCTCTCTCTCTCCCTCCCTCCCTCCCTCCCTCCCTCCCTCCCTTCCCCCCTCTCAAATCTGTGGGGGGGAGTGTTTGTGTGTGTGTTTGTGTGTGTTGGTGAACAGACTTAGCACTTTGTTAAGTTTGTTTCTCTCTGTGTTGTGTATATATACATGTCTCAATGGATGCAATTGTGCAAGTATTTTTTCCTCTTTAAAAGAATGTTTGGATTTCTCCTCAACAAACCTTTAAGACTGAAAGAATTAGAGTTGAAATATAAAGATATTGTCAATCACCATACTGTTAGATTGATAGGCAATTATGGACTATTTTGATTATATCCTCCTTAGAAAGAATATGCTACTGTATGGTTGAGAAAAAGATCAAACTTCATTCCATGGAAACCCAACAAAGTTCATAGGGAGGGTTTCTTTCTACGATGGGCTTCTTGGGTCAACAGTGAATATCAGTTATCAAAAATGTAGGTAGAAAATTAAGCAGACAATAGGCAATTCCAAAAAGGGAAGCCAGCTTTCTGAATTCTGTTTCTTTGCACTTAGTGACTTATAAATAGTAGACTAATGTTCTGAAAACCTGACCTAAATGATATATATTTTAAATGGCTGTAAAGCTATGCTGAAAAAGTTGTTCTCAAGGTATTATGATAAATTCAATAAAAAGAAGGGAATTCTTGATGAACCTAAGGAGAAAGGAGAGTATTAGATAGTAAAGGGACAAATAAAATTGCCAATCAAAGAGAATATTTGCACCTCAGGGTTGAAATGAGATGTTCTCTCTTACTCTTTCCTCTTCTTCTCTTCTCTCTCTGTCTCTCTCATCCTCTTTCTCTTTGTCTCTCTTCTCTTTCTCTCTCCTTTTCCATTCTTCTGTCACTTTCTCTCTCCTTCTCCCTTCTCTCTCCTCTTTGTCTCTTTCTCTCTCTCTCACCCTCTTTCTCTCTCTCTCTTTCTTTCCCACTCTTCTGTCACTTTCTCCTTCTCTGTCTCCTTCTGTCTCTCTTCCCTCTTCTTTCTTCCTCTCTTCCTCTCTCCCACTCTTTTATCACTTTCTCTCTACCGCCCAACCTGTTCCCATACTTATCTTCGACTGATCATGTTTGCAATAATTTACCTTCTTTTCTAAATAGGCGCAGTTCCCTTACCAGATTTCTCACTCACTCAAACACACACACGCACTCAAGCACAAAACCATTTTTCTCCATTCCAATTCGGATCCTATAAATCAATTGCTCTGTGAAACATCTGTGAAAAAAATTCAGGTGCTCAGGCATGGAAATGTGCCGCTAAAACACTATACTTTTCCGCACACACTGAAAAAAAATTAGAGGGAACATTGGACATGACAACACGCTTTGTGACCACATTGCTGAGTAATAAAAATTCCAGTCCCACGTTGTAATGAAGGAGTACCGATATTTGATAACTCATTGAGATTTTCAAAGTCATTGAGAATATTTTTGCTGTTAATCTAATTAAACTTATCTGTCAGTTTAAAATAGTGACTTCCATAGTCAAACCATTTGGAGCAAACTAAAATCACTACTCTATAAACAAAAGGAAGGTGTTTTTTTTCCTCTTCTTTGTTATGGTAGAGCCATTTTAACAATCTATTTATATTTGCAACTAGTATGGACTTTAGAATTTTTTTAGAATTAAAACCTTAACTACAATTTAAGTACTTTAAAGTCATCCACACAATTCACTGGGTTGTAGGAGGAGTAAGATTTGAAAAAAGTGTGGCTAAAATATTTTTCACTTCATTTTTTTAGAGTTTTGGATAATGCAATTTCCTATTCTGTTTAGCTATTCATTATTAGAATGTACTTTTTCCAATAGCAAGCAACTTCTGTGTGAGCAATCATGAAAAAAATAAGTTTTTATGAGTCAAATTATTTTTTCATATTAAAAATAATAAAAATTTAATGTTTTGCAATTAGTTTTGCAGTAGTAATAGGTTACTGAAACCACCTGTATAAAGAGGAAAAAATTCCCACAAATTTTTAAACAATCAGCAAGCATTGTTGAACATGCAGGCAATAAATCCTTGAGTTTACAAATTAATGATGGAAGAAAACTGTTACATGTGAATGAGACTTTATGTATGGGGATTTTAAGAACTTTACTCATTTAAAATAGCAAATTGCACACAGTACATTCACAGAAGCATACATACTTTTGCAATTGAATGTGAACTCATTAAAATAAAGTACATCAAGTGAAATTCATTAAAATGAAGTATATCAAACATTTACTATTTTAATATTACTAGTATTAAATGCCATTTATATATTCATTTCAAAGCTCTTTTTTATTTAATCCAAAATGAATTTGAAAAGATAATTGTAATAACCCTATAGGTACATCATCAGTCAGTGCTGATGTCGAAACGTAAAGCTGGAGTAAACATCATTACCGTAAACACTATACAAGTATTTTAATATTGCAGACTTGCAGTTATAAGTGATACTGATGTGTAACACTTTTAATTAAATGTGTATCGTGAATAAATATAACTTTGAGTTTCAAATAACACTGATTTCGTTGTTGCCTTGGGTGACATCTGAAAAAGAGTCAGGTGCTCAGGCATGAAAATGTGCCGCTCAAACACTATACTTTTCCGCCCACATTGAAAAAACTTAGAGGGAACATTGCTGATCGCTCCCATGCCACACTGCATTGAGGCAGTAATTGCTGCAAAAAAGGCCCAAACCAAGTACTGAGTACATATGCATGCTTATACTTTTCAGAGGTCCGATATTATTCTATGTACAATCCTTGTTTTATGGATTGCATGTAATATTCTAATTTTCTGAGATGGTGGATTTGGGATTTTCGTGAGCTGTAAGCCATAATCATCACAATTATGACAAATCACGGCTTGAACTATCTTGCTTTGCATGTAATGAGTCTTATCTCATATATTACTTTCACCTTTTAAGTTGCATTACTGAAATAAATGAACTTTTGCACCATATTCTAATTTTTCAAGTTTTACCTGTATATACAAACAAGGGGGGGGGGCACCAAGATTTGTCAGTGCTTAGGGCACCAGTGAGGGTTAATCCTCCACTGCCCGAGGAGGAGACTGCCCAGAGGCTCCCAGGTGCCCAGAAAGACTTGTCCCCTCCCTCCCTTCCTGGAAGCACTGGGGGGGGAGGTGTGATGGCAGGTGTGCAAACCAGGAAATGTGGAAGGGAGGAAATCTCAAGGCAGATGCCCGCTGGCCCTTGGGAAGAAGCTGTGGGTGTTGTTGTTAGTCCTTTCTTTTAAAAAAAATGTTTTATTGATTTTATTTATATTCAATCCCATTTTCCTCAAACAGTGTTTGGTCTCGGTGCAATAACGTTTCATCAGCCACAGTATTCGTTCTTGTTACAACCTTCATCACCTTAATAAAACGAGGCAGGAGGGAGAAGACCAATACTTTCCAGGGGTAAAAGAAGCCCCAGCCTCAATAAGGCTCTCAGCTTCTAATCAGCAACAGCCGTTTTATATGTAATTTTATAGGTACTTTAATTAAACTTTGATGTACTTCTTCTTCTTAGTATTACAAATATTCTAGGGACAGTGTGGCAAAAGGCTAGGTAAGGAAAGGACACAGGAAGCCAGATGTGGGTGTAAGAGAGTACAAAGAGGATCTTGCAAAAACAGCTTGTAACATATAGGGACTTCTCTTTTCCTAACTTCTTGTTTTGTATCTTCCCATGTCCTTTTAAAGCATAAATAGAAACGCCTTACGCAAGCTGTTTAATCTCATGTATGGAAACGCCTTGCGAATGCTTAGTTTTAAGAAAAGTATAAAAATAATGTCTGGGGCGGAACCCAGGCAGTTCAGATTTTGGTGTGTGAACACGCTGAACTCGAGGTCTCACGTCCCGTTTTTACTACGGAAAAGCCCCAATCTGCCGCAACAGTTATAGTGCAACAACATAATCACACTGATACGCCACATCCTCTGCTTTAACCGTTAAGATTTCCTCTTTTAAACGTCTCTTCCTTTCTAACTTCTGTTTTCTTATCTGACAGTTTGTTCCGTTTCAAAAAAAACAAAAACCCACAGAAAGTAGAAGAAAAAAGAGCACCCAATAAAATAAGCAGGCGAGGGGGGAGCGGGGGGGGGCAGGAGCCGCTCAAAATAACACCCAGGAAAAGGGGACTCAATCATCCCTTCCTCATTTCTTGCCTGCTTCAGCCTTATAGTTGCTATGCCTTAAATAAAAAAGAGGGAGGAGAGAGGCATAACCAAGCAAGGCTGGAGAATAGAAAAAATAACACCTAACCTAT
Source organism: Natrix natrix natrix (assembly GCA_029891615.1). Lineage (NCBI taxonomy): Eukaryota > Metazoa > Chordata > Lepidosauria > Squamata > Natricidae > Natrix > Natrix natrix. Next base: position 43,824 of record JAKRSK010006622.1, read on the forward strand.
TGCCTGCTCCAGTGTTTTATTTGCTATGCTTGTTTTTTTTGCCTGCCTCCCACATTCCTCCCTCACATCTCGAATTCTATTTATGTCTATTTCCTGAATATTTGATCTAAATACTCCTCCCATATAGGGGAGGGCATTTCCTTCCTAAGCCCCTTTTAAGGGGGCGCTCCGTGTTCTGAGTGGGGCAGAGCCTCTGTCTGGACTTCCAGCTCTTTCCCACAGCTGCCACTCCCCATATTAAACTGCCCCATTCTGCCCAGGCGTTCGTCCCACGCTGTCTACTCACTTTACACATCTCCATGGCCGATTCCTGTGCGTGTCCCTTTTCCTTTGCTTGTTGTTAGTTGCAAAGTTGTGTCCGACCCATCGTGACCCCATGGACCAGGCCTTCTTGTCCTCTACCATCCTCTGGAGCCCATTTAGGGTCAGGCCTTCTGCTTCAGTGACTCCATCCAGCCACCTCATTCTCTGTCATCCCCTTCTTCTTTTGCCCTCAGTCTTTCCCAGCATTAGGCTCTTCCCCTGTGAGTCCTTTGCTACAGGCAGCAAAAAATATTGTGCTCGTAAAATATTAATTGAGGCATCCGGGTTTTTTTTCTCTTTTGGTCCCAGTACAAAATGTTTTATAGATGGCACCTGGCACCAACAAGGTTAGCTAAAATATCAACAAATGCCTCCCCAAAATGTTGGAAATGCGAATCGATACACGGAACATATTACCATTTATGGTGGACCTATAAGGAGGCTAAAAGTTTTTGGAAAAAAAACAAAAATTGGCTGGAGGCAATAACAGGGGTTAAAATAGTATGGAAACCGTAAATTTTTTTATTAGGAATAATGTCTGCGAAATACAAAAAAGAAATCCAGTATTTAATACTACATATAACTACGGCGGCAAGGATTGCCTATGCCCAGAAATGGAAAAACAAACTCCAAGCAAAGATGAAATAATAAGAAAGGTTATGGACTGTGCTGAAATGGACAAACTAACTAAGGAAATTCAGGGAAAAGAAGAATCAGAATTCTACCAGATATGGGATAAATGGTATAGGTGGATGGAGGAAAGAAACAAGAATCAATGAAGGACTGTAACAAAACTCAAAAATAATAGAAGTAAAATAAGAGAGTTATGAATGGTGAAATCCAAATAAAATACAATAGAAGGGGAAATAATACAAGGTGAGCGGTATCGATTGTTAATTGCTACTAGAACAGGAAGCTCCTGTTTGTATTGCATTGTGTAAATGTGTTGTACGTCCAAGTTTTGTGTGTGTGTATTTTATATGTTTGTTAATAAAATATTTAAAATTTAAAAAAAAGAATTATGTAAAGAGAACAATACTGTGGAGGTTGGAATAGCAAAGCTCTGGTCAACAATGGTTAATTTGTAAAGATGAATTAATAGTAGTGAGATGAAGAACAAAAGAAAAGGGTGTTTAGTAATGATATGTAAGTTTAAATAAATTAATGGAAAAAGATAAAGGATTATCCACAAGAGATGAATCTTGATAAAAGTGGGAAGATTGGAATATATTGAAACTACGATTATAAATATGATGCCCAAGATGTGATCTGGACCACATTTTGTCCATAAAGTATGTATGATGGGAAAAAATTGCAATAAAACTTGTCTTTTAAAAAAAGAATAGTTTCCCCTCCCCCTCAAAACCACTCCACAATATATGGACGTGCAATTCTATTTACCCAACCAATGTGACCTGCCAACTCTGCCTGATATATATATGCCTGCCGCGGTCAAAGCCTGAAGGCCCGAGAGGGACCCGGACTCCCCGCAGGCTCTCTGGCCGCCCTCCCTCGCTGCCTCCGGGCTCCTCCGTTTCTACTTGGGGTCTCCCCGAAACTCCGATGCCCAGCCCGGCGATTCTCTCCGCCCCCCCCCCCCCCCAGCTCCTTGCCCGGCGCTGCGCTTTCGCGTTCTTCTTCAGCTCCGACTCCTCGCAGATGCTTCCTCCGCAGGGAAAGTCCCGAGACCCCGTTTGCGCCCCTGGGAACATCGCCGCCCTCCGTTTCTTTCCTGGGTGGTACGAAACGCCTCTGCCTTCCCGGCAAATGAGTGTCCCTATAGATAAGTGAGGTCGCCGTTTTCTCCCCCTTGTGAGGTATTGTTCTGGAAAGTTTATTTTTGAAAGGGAAACAAAAAAAAAACCCCTTTGGGGTAAAGTTCTCACTCTAACTTCCCAAAGGTGCTTTTTTCAGGAGGCAACTGGACCAGAAACTCACCGCAACCCCCCACCCCCGCCCCGCACGAGAGACATAAGGACGGCCCCAAAGGACAGGAGGGGCCACGAGGCAGCCCAGCCTGGCAAATCACTCTCTTCTCCCATCTGGAGTCTCGTCTTCTTCCGGGTTCATTTCTTGCCAGTGCTGGAGAAGCTTCTTGGATGAGAAGTGAAACATTTTCAAAGGAAAAAGCCAAGGAAGTCCAGTTGCCTTTTGGAAAAGCCCCTTTGGGACAGACTGATGACATGTTTCACCCCGCCTTCCAGCACAGCCTTTCCATCTCCTACAAGACGGTCCATAGGGACCTCTCAATAGACCCCTTCAAGGGCTCCCAACTCTCGGAAGAACCACGTGCCCAATTTGTTGCTCCTCCCACTGTAGCCAACTTCCAGGGAGTTGTTCAAGGCAGCTGTTCTCAGAAGCTCTGGAGATGAACACCTGGGCTCTCTCTCCATCCGTTGCTCTTTCTTCGTTCTTCAGGAGCCTCTCTTGGTGGTTTCAGACTCACTGGGGCACCAACAGTTATGAAACTGTGTTGATGTGTCAGTCGTGGGAAAAGAGGGAAAGTGATACCAGACATTGCCTGAAGCAAAGCACATGAGGATGCCCTCTCCTCCCCCAGCCATTCCTGGGCAAATAAACCAACTGAGGAAAGAGGTTTTTTTAGATGTTATTGTTCCTGCTGCCAGGTACAAAGAACTGTGCCTGCTTTCTGTTCCTTGGGGCTCTTTAAACCTCCAAGCACAGAGATTTGGGGGGGAGAGCGGGGGGGAGCGGGGGGGAAGCACAGAGAGGCACTTAAAGAATGTGGGAAAACCCCAGGACAGTCCTGAGGAGAGCATCTTCATGGCTGTCCTAGAGCAGGGCTCTCCAAATGTGGCAACTTTTAAGACTTTGGGACTTCAACCCCCAGAATTCCTCAGCCAGCAGGAATTTTGGGAGTTGAAGTCCGCAACTCTGAAAGCTGCTGAGTTTGGAGACCCCTGTCCTAGTAGGTAGTCCAACTGGTAGTCCGTGGACCACAGGTGGTCCTTGAGAAAATGTTGGTGGTCCGCAGAATTTTTTTTTTGCATTTTTTATATTGCATTAAATCAGGAGTCCCCCAACTACGGCCCCTGAGCCGGATGCGTGCAATGAAGGCTTGTGTTGCTCCAGAGAGTCTCCCCCTTAGGGGTCTTTTTGTGTGGGTTGGAGGGGGCCAGAAATTCCAACTTGGGGTCTGCTTCAGCCTCCTGGTGTGGGGCTTTGGGCAAAGGCTGGTGGGAAGTGATGGCCAATTCAACTGCGTTGCCAGGCCGCCAGGAATTCTCTGCCGTTTTTTGGATTTAATTTGATCTAAGGATGCTCACAGTGTCCCAGTTGAAACTGTGGTTGAGTCTGTGCATATATTGTGAAATTAAGGAGTTTTCATTGTGTCTTCTGACTGTCAGTCCTTAGAGTGTATTGGAAGCCCAGAGTTTTGTCTCTTAAATAGCAACAATAGTTGATGAAGTCCCATCTATCTTACCCATAATGCAAAAACCATCCTTTACTCCCATCTTCTCTGAGCTCACAGCCCAAAACCACCTGCCACCTGGGGGTCAGTGTTACATTGTGGGTAGATTGAAGAAGCAGGCCATCACTTCCCACCAGCCTTTGCCAAAGATAACTTCAGCTCTTTATTGAATTATCATCATAACAGCTCTCTGTATCCTGTAACTGACGCTGAGCCTCTTTGGCAGTCTCCTCCTTATGGATTTGAACTATTGTCCCGCCTTGAGGCGGTCCTGAGTGAAACCAAGGCTTCCCTCTATGCTAATTGAGTGTGTAACAGTTAGCTCTACAAGCAGCTGTGTGAACCCAGAGGTTCCCCTCACCAGATGTGCCCAGCTGTTTCCAAGATCAGCCAAGAGTCGCTTGAGAACTTCTTTCAGGTTAATCTCATGACTGGAATCCTCTGAAGTAAAGGAGACAGTCGATCTTCTCTTTGAGAGCTGCTTTTCATGATAGCATCGAGGGAGGAGCTGGAGTTGGGAGAACCCTCCCCCTCAATTCTACCCTTCCCCCTCTTCCCCTTCCAGGGTCCTTCCAGGAACTCCCTGTGCTATTCCTATTGGAAGGTGTCAGAGTCCAGCCAAGGGCTTCTCCAGGGTCACCTGCATGATCAGCCTATCACTCAATATGACAAGCAGACCAGCAAGGTGGAAGCTCTGGTGCCCTGGACAGAGGTGGTGGAAGCTATGGAAACAATCCTTGCCCCCCACTCACCCCCCCAGGGTGACCTGGAGTGTCTGTCAAATCTCAACCGCCAGACTGGAGGTGGGCAGAAGCCTCCAAGACTCAAATTTTGCCTCCAATCTCACTTTCTGCCCCTTGTCGCTTTCATTTTCAGGAGAGGGAAGAGGCAAAATCCCAAAGGTGCTTTTTCCAAAAGCCCAAAAGTTTTGGAAAAAGCAGCTTTGGGACAACCATGGCCTGGAGGATTGGGAATCTCCGAAGCAGCCAAAGAGTAGAAAGTGGGAGCTGAGGGGCTTGGAGGGTTGAGATGAACCCAGTGAAAAGTCAGCTAAGGTGTAGCTGAGGGCCAACATCCAGGAGAATCAACTCACGGGGCCCCTGCAAAGTTGGGAATGCTGTAAAAAACCTGATGGGGGTGAAAAGGGGCCAATTGTCCACCTTCAAACTGTCCTAAGGGATGGAAAGGGACTCTGGGTGCCCTGCTGGTGGAAGGATGCTACGGGGAGGGGAGGGGAGGGGAGGGGGGGAAAGAGACCCAGGGTTGGGCTTTCCTAACCCCCTGGAAGAAGCCCCTCATCTGGTGCCCCTCCCCACCATCTGTCTGCAAGGAAGATAAACCCTTCAATTCCCCACAATCCTGTCGGAGCTGAAGAAGCTTCTTGGATGAGAATCGAAAATCTTCAAAAGGAGAAAAAAAAACCCAAGAAAGTCCAGTTGCCTCCTGAAAAAGCACTTTTGGGACAATCTCCTACAGACTTCTCACTCTAACGAAAAGAATCACAATGCTTGGAAACTCATTCAATCTTCCCCTCTCCCCTCCTTCCCCCCACTGAATTTGGCCCAGTCGTTCCAGATGGAAACCAGGAACAGTCTCATCTTTGGGTTCAGCCTCCCACTACAGTTTCCTCTGCTGAGCCTTCATCCCTTCCTCAGTTGTTTCACTTTCCACCTATGAAGAGTGTCTGTGTGGGAATTGAAGGTTATTTTCCCATTGTCCTTGTGTCATCCGATGTGAGATCCCCCCCCCCCCCCCAGAGAGGGTTTTTTGTCCAGCGTATGAAGGGTGGCTTGGCTGTGTAGGGCCAAATGGAATGAGGAAGGGGAAAGCAAGCAGCCTTCAGAGAAATAATTCTGCAATGGAGACCTCCCTTCCCCCCCCCCCCCCCTTTGCCACTCACCTGTCTTCCCCAGAGCCTCCTTCCAGTAGCACAGGCATCTCTGCTGCCACTCAATGAGGACTCCTCGGGGAAGACTTTCTCTGGGACCATCCTGGACGATCCTCCCGCTTCTCCTTGGCCTTCTCGGCCTGGGGCTGAGCTGTCATCCATCTGTCAAAGCCCCTCCCATTGTAGCTCTGGTGCAAAACCCCTCCTTTGTTCCCGCCTTGCCTGAGCTCAAAATCGGAGTCTTTAAACGAGGCTCAGCGTAAGGCGGAGGAAGGAAGACGTTTCCTCCTGGGAAAAAGAGCTGGGGGAAAGAGGGGAGGGAGGGAGAAAGACCCAAACGAGGACCTTGGCTATCTCTCTCCCCTCACCTCCTCGCTTCCAGAAACTCACCGCAACCCCCCGCCCCGCAAGAGAGACATCAACGCCGCCCCGAGGGACAGGAGTGGCCCCGGGCGCAGCGCCATCGCCCCCCCCCCGAACAGGGAGGCCTTTTGCACCTGCGACCGGAGTTTGCGTTCAGCGACTGAAAGGATCGCCAAAGCTCGCCCAGGACAGCTCCGCCTTCTGTCCCTAAAGTTTGTGGGAGAGGAAACAGCGGTGTGTTCCTTTGCGCGCCTTCCAGGGCCCTGGAGGAAGAACGCCCGGGGTGAGGGCCGGATCCCCCTCGATCCTCCGAGGAGGAAAAAAAAGGATCTTGGCACCTCCGCAATCTCTTCCGAGGGGAGTAAGGTGGGGGGGGGGTGTTTCAGCCTCTTCCTTCGCTTCGATTTTCAGCCACCTTGAGTGAATGGAAATGTATTCTTGCATTTATAACCAGGAGAAAGACCGAAGAAAAGGGAGGGGAAGGGGAAGGATCCCGAGTGCGTCCTTCTCGCCGGTGGGGTCAAAGGCTGAAAGTTCAAGCGGGACCCAAACTCCCAGCGGACCACTTTCACTCGCTGTCTCCGGGATCCAGGCTGGCTTCCTCCGCCCTCCGTCGCCCAGACAGCGGCGTCCCTTCCAGAGAGCGCTACGGATTTCCCAACGTCACAGAGGAAGGAGCGGGAGCCCTGGGGCGTTGGCGTCCTTGCCGCCCTTCAGTCCCCCCCCCCCCACTCCGCCCTTCACGTCCCGCCTCGATTCTGGGGCAGCAGCCTCGCATTCTGCAACCTGAGCCTCACCGCAGCCTTCTTTGATCCAGGAACGGGGAAAGGTCTCCTTCATGCCAGATTGGACAAAAGGAGGCTCAGGGGTGACACGATAGCAGGATCCCAGCATTTGAGGGGCTGCCACAGAGAAGACGGCGATCAACTTGTATTTTCCAAAGCCTCCGAAGGCAGGAAAGAAACAATGGATGGGAACTAATCAGAGAGAGAAGCAACCTGGAATTAAGGAGAAACTTCCTAACAGGGAGAACAGTTAACCAGGGGAAGAGAAGTTGCCTTCAGACGTCGTGGGCGCTTCATCACTGGAGGTTTTGAAGAAGAGACTGGACAGACACGTGTCTGAAATGGCATAGGCTCTCCTGCTCGAGTTGGACAGGGGTTTTGCAGCCTGCGGGCTACAGTTCCTTATCGGGTCACAGGTTAATCGCCACCGGGTCACGCTACTGCTGGCCGGCGGACCGAGGCGGGGCCCCCTTCTCCACGTACGCGCAGGCTCGCTTGTAGCCCCACTCGCGTGAGCGGCGCCACGAACATCGCGGGCGCTCCAGCGCGCACACACGCACCTGCCCCTCCCACAAAACCATCTCCTCTTATCCCCCTTTTCCTCCTCCTCCTCCGGGCCGCCAACCCAGAAAGGATGGGGAACTCTGGGCTAGAAGACCTCTAAGATCCCTTCGAGTTCTGTTCTGATTGATCGATTCCTCTTCTCCGGGAAAGATAAGCGAGGCTGAGTCGCCCCTGCTGAATAGAGGCCAGCCTTAAAGTTCTTCCCCACTCCCGGGGAAGGATCGCTTGTCCCAGGATATGACTGAGCCCCCTCCCCCAAGACCTCCCCAGGGGCTCAGGGGGAAAGCAGGAGAAAGGGCGGGAGGGGGACAGTCCTTGGTGGGGGGTCAGCACTTTCAGGCTCAATCTTTTGTGGGCAGGTGATTCTAATCAAGGCAGACGAGGGCGCCCTCTGGAGGGGAACAGAGGGTGTCCTAATTCATTCATTTTCTTCACTTTCGCTGCTTGGAAGAGCCCTCTTGGAGAGCGGAAGGGTTGCCACCCTCTGCGGAATGGTTCTCCCGACAGGGCGAATGAGAGGAAAGGCAGGAACAGCAGCCCAGCCTCACAAATCACCCTTTTCTCCCATCTGGAGCCTTGTCTTCTTCCGGGTTCATTTCTTGTCAGCGCTTCTTGGATGAGAAGGGAAACGTTTTCAAGGGGGGAAAAAAACCCTCTGAAGTCCAGTTGCTTTTTGAACAGCACCCCTTTGGGACAGACTGATGACATGTTTAACCCCGCCTTCCAGCACTGCCTTTCCATCTCCTACAAGACGGTCCATAGGGACCCCTCAATAGACCCCCCCCCTCAAGGGCTCCCAACTCTCGGAAGAACCATCTTCCCAATTGTTTGCCCCCCCCCCCCACTGTAACCAACATCCAGGAAGTTGTTCAATGAAGCCGTTCTCAGAAGCTCTGGAGATGAACACCTGGGCTGAAGGTTGCTCCAGTTCGGGCCCCGTCCAGATCCGCACAGGAATCCAATTCTGCTAAAATTCTCCGCCGTGAAGAAGGGAGAAAACGGCGCTGCTCCCTTGGTGTCGTCCAGGGTTTCTGGAGGGAGGGAAGGATCCCAGGGAGACGTTGCCCACAACGGGACAACGGGACCGCTCAAACATCCTGGTTACCCCGGTTATCTGAACGCAACCACCACGATGTCCTCTTCGCTGATTCTTCTTCCGAAGCTCTCCGATCGACCACCGCTTCCCCCCGCCCCGTCCGATGGAGGTTTGGGGGGGAAACTGCGCTGCGCTGTAATAAAAGTAGCGGTAGTGAAAGCGGCGAATAAAAACCGCAGCTTGTCTTAAGCCCTTGGAACAATATGTGTGCGCGTGCGCGTGCGCGCGCCTGCCAGAGGGTTGCGGAAAGCGTCTCTTCTGCCCCCTCCCTCCACTTTCCCTTCCCACAAGCCAGCCTAGTCTTCCAGGGGAGCCCAAGGGAAAGCGCCCTGCAGTAATCTAGCTTGAAAAAATCACGAGATTGGAACTAAGACTCCACGATAGAGGGGCAGCAGGTGTAGCAGCTAAATCTGGGGAAAAGGCATTTTGCAGGAGCTCCCACAACTGCCTCTCAAACTCCCCAGCATGTTTGGGGCGCAGGGGGGGCTCAGGCTCCTGAAAGGAGGGCAGAAGTTTTGAATAGCAGAGAGAGCATTTAAATGATTTAAATATTTGTGATTGGTACTAGAAGTGTACATTGAAACATTGAATAATGAAAGAATGAAGGATGAAATATTAATATAAACAGATGGGAAATAAGATATATGTAATAACAAGAGGGAGGTTTAGAAACTGAAGAGTGGTAATATTAGGTATGTTTAAATAATATGAAACAATGAGAAAAATGTAATAACGGAGTAATAATATGTTTATTTGTATCAAAATGAATAGTACGAAACTATCACACTATTCACACAACTTAATGCAAAAAACTGGTATTGAACAATAAGAGTGAGAGAGAGATACAGAGAGAGAGAGAGAGAGAGAGAGAGAGAGGGAGGGAGAGAGGGAGGGAGGGAGGGAGAGGAAGATACAGAGAGAGAGAGAGCTGTGGTTTTTCTCCAAAGTGTTATTCATTTATTTTTTTGTTACATATTTTAACTTCTTTTGTGAACAAAGTGTGGTCCTGGTTCCCCACCCCCACCCCCTATACCTCTTCTGTTGTGCCTATTACATTTTACATCGTATTTCCATTTTACATTTCAGTCATCTTATCTTTATTCCATATTCTCCTGCTTAATTTAATTTTTTTCTTAATCTATAAACAATATCCTTTTGCCTCTCAAAGCTAATCCAATTTAACATATCACTTCCATCTATTCTTCTGTTTTACTATTAATAATGCATATCCTCAAGTTTAATTTTACATAGTAAACATTTCATTTAATTAGTTGTCTACAAATAGTAATTTTAATCTATATCCCACACATTTTATTGAATATATACCGTTGGCTATATTTACTAAGTTTCATTCTATTCTACTAGTAAATCCTTTTCTTTCTTTCTTTCTTTCTTTCTTTCTTTCTTTCTTTCTTTCTTTCTTTCTTTCTTTCTTTCTTTCCTGCTTTCAGCCATTTTCTCTTATCTCTCAAGAACTTCATTTCTCTCATATTCTCTTCTCTCCACCCATTTGCCTAGTTTTTTTCCTTTTTCTTGATCTTAAAATTCCTGTATTTTCCCTTTCCAATCTTTTTTCTCCTTTTTAATTTTGTTGTTTCAGTATCTCTCCCCAATTTCCCCCTCTTCTTTCCCAGTTGGTTCCACCTTTGCTATTTCCCTTCTTTGGGGCCACTTCTCCCTTGTCTCCTTTGGGTACATAACTGTAAATCCCAGTATAATCATCTAAATTCTTTTCTTTTTCAATCTCTTTTCCTTCTATAATATCTTCCTGATCTTCACACAATCCCTTTTCTTTCTCCTTTTCTCCTTCTTGTTCTAAGTGTTCCCTCTGAGTTTCCACTGTTTTCCCCCCATTTAGCATTTTATGTGCATTTTTAACATAGCAAGTCTTTCATTATACACCCAAACTTCCATATTATCTGTTTAATTAGTTTAACAATTTTTTAAAGCTTTCTATTATATCACAAGGATTAGAGTTCTTTTTTCCCTTTTCTTATTTCCAATTTCTAAGTCCAATTCCACTTTTTATTTGCTGTTTATCTTCCACCAAAACAATAAGTCCAGTCCAAAACACTGTTGCAAAAACAAATCCTCTTTGTTGATTCTCACAGCTTCAAAGTATCTTTTCTTGTTACATTCAAGGTCAAATAGCAGATGTGGTTTCTCCCGACAAATTGTTAGTTCGTGTAGTATCTTCTATTCACCACTAGATGGCTCTCTCTCGGCTTGAACTTAAAGCAATGTGTTCTAGCTGTCAAAGCTCTCAAAGTCTATTCCAAAAAATATGAAAAGGTAGCAAAAGAAAGAAAGGAAAATTCCCTCCCTTTTATTGTTTTTAATGTTTCCAGGTCCAAATTTTGGGGATAAAACTCTTCTAGGGCTTTCCGTTTTTGTCACCGTCCCTCCCCCCCCCCTCTCTGTTTAAATCCGTCTGTCAAATAGCTGCTAAATTCCGCTCTGGGTCTCTCTTTAATCCCAATGTAAAGTTTATTTACCTTGGGTTGATCACTCTTTCACCTAGGTCCTGCTGTGTTTTGTCCAAACCAGACCCTTAGCTTTGTTTTATTGTAAAATTTTTATTAGTTTTTACAAATGTTTTAAGGAAAAGGGTAAATAGTTATAGAAAATTTTGACAGCTACATCATGCAGGAGGTAGAAATCCTCCCAAATCTCACAACTTTTAGAAAAAAAAAAAAAACATCAAGATTTGAATAAACATTGGCAGCTTTTGATTTTACATTCAATCATCAATATATTCAATCATCTTTTGTATCACTTCCAAGAGTTACGTTATAACAATAATTGCAATAATGTTTCAACTCATTTTTGTGACCTGAGTCTTCTGAATGTTGCATCCTCCCTTAGATTTTGAAGCCATGATATTCTTCTTCTGCTTGGACCTCATTTGCCTTCAATCTTTCCCTGGAGGATTAAGTGAAGGATGCCGTATTTTTCTGGGTGTTACATCACATGTCCGAAATATTCTAACTTTTACTTTTTAATTGTTTTGACGATTTCCCTTGACTTTCCCAGGCAGCTTTTCACCTCCTCATTTTTGATTTTAGACAAAACCTGTTAAATACCTGAGAGCCAACACCTTCAGGATAGTTGGGGTGGGGAATCCATCCTCAAAGTCTTCCCAAGGCAGCCATGGAGGGGTGGTGGGTTGTCTGGAGCTCCTCTCGGGCTCAGCCCCTCTTCTTGGGGACCCTCTGATCTGGTTCCTCTGCAAGGGAAAATCAGTCAAAGCTCAGCTCCTCTGGCCCTCCAGCTCCAAGGAAGGAGATTGAGACAGGAAAGGGGCTGGGAGCAGGAAGTGGGGCACCCTGGGAAAATGGGGGATTTCTGTCCAGGAAGGGGAGGGGGAGAAAGAGATGGTGAGCTGGAAAAACAGGGGAGGCCCTCTAGGATAAGGACTTCTTGGTGATGCTGAACTGGAGGTGTAAGAGAGAAAAGAGGAAGGAAACACTGAGGAGAGAAGAGATGACCCCTTCCTAGAAGATCCCTCTCTCAGGGAGGACCTGTTTATATGGAGCGGCAATGCAAAACTTTCTCCTCTTCCGTTGCTTCCTTTCACACAGGGTTGCTGTGGGCAGAAGACAGAGGTAAGAAAAGGAGAGAAAAGACCTCTGAAGGCTTCCCCAGATGCCTATTCAGACAAGGTGGAAGGAGCAGCTCTGGAGATTTCACTGTGAGGACTGGAGGAACATCTGGAAGATGCTGAGTCCACCAAGCCAGGAATGGAGGGCTTGGAGGAAGAAGTGAGCCTAGGAACCTCAGGGGGCCCCTCAGAGGAACAAGCGGATGAGAACCTGGCTGGAGAGGAAAGGGGAGAGACGCAGCTGCAGCTGGAGGGCTCACAGACCCAGCCAGAAGCCCAGGATGGAGAAGGATTGGGGCCAGGGCGGAGCGAAATCACAGTATAAAATCTTCTTCTGGCGCTGCCGCCCAAACCCGCGGCGACCCCCTACAGATCATCGCCCGCAGCCTTCTGCCCCAAAGTCCCAGGGGAGTGGGGCGGGGGAAGAGGATCGATCGGAGGGTCTCGCAAGAAGACTTAGCCAGGAGTTGGCTCCGTTCACACAGCGGGCAGAGCCAGGTCGCCTGAGCCTTAAACTTGCCGGTTGCGGGCAGCGTCTCCCTGGGAAGACCTTCTCGCTTCTTCGCGGACCCGGAAGGGAAGCGACGCCTAAGCGACTTGTCCTTAGCTGATGGCGGGGTGGATGAGACTGCACTGGGCGCCCCTCTTGCTCTGGGGAGCGGTGCTGCGCTCCTTCGTGCTTGGGGCTCTTCTGGGTGAGTTTCCGAGGGTGGGGGGGACACAGACGGGGAGGGGGAGCGCATGTCCTGGGCTGGGTCTTTCTCTCCCCCATCCTCCCCCCTCCCTCAGTCCCAAACTCCTTTCCCAGAAGGCAAAACCTTCCTTCTCTCGCGATTCAGGGAGCCTGGCTTAAAAAAACTTTAGTAAAGTGTTTAGTAAAGTTCCCATTTTTATTTCTGAGAAAACAAAGAGTGGAAGTGAAAACTGCATCCTTTGTGTCTTTTCTTCTTTCTGCCTGGGCTCAGGGCGGAGTCCTCACCATCCAGCTCTACCCTTATCAGTAAAGGAAAGATCCTCCGCTCACAAATGTCCGCTAAAGGGGGCGGGCGGGGCTATTTTCCTTCGGGAGGGTGGAGTTATTTTCCTCCGGGCGGGCGGAGCTATTTCCCTACCTGGGCATTGGGCCAAGCCATCTCCACCAATGTTCCCTCTAATTTTTTTTCAGTGTGGGCGGAAAAGTATAGTGTTTGAGCAGCACATTTTCATGCCTGAGCACCTGAATTTTTTTCACAGATGTTTCACAGAGCAATTGATTTAATAGGATCCGAATTGAAATGGAGAAAAATTGTTTTGTGTGTGTGTGTGTGTGAGTGAGAGAGAGAGAGAGAGAGAGAGAGAGAGAGAGAGAGAGAGAGAGAGAGAGAGAGAGAGAGAGAGAGAGAGAGAGAGAGAGAGAGAGAGATCCGGTAAGGGAACTGCACCTATTTAGAAAAGAAGGTAAAGTATTGCAAACATGATCAGTCAAAGATAAATATGGGAACAGGTTGGGCGGTAGAGAGAAAGTGATAAAAGAGTGGGAGAGAGGAAGAGAGGAAGAAAAAAGAGGGAAGAGAGACAGAAGGAGACAGAGAAGAAGAAAGTGACAGAAGAGTGGGAAAGAGGGCGAGAGAAAGAGAGACAAAGAGAAAGAGGGTGAGAGAGACAGAAAGAGACAAAGAGGAGAGAGAAGGGAGAAAGAGAGAGAAAATGACAGAAGAATGGAAAAGAAGGAGAGAGAAAGAGAAGAGAGACAAAGAGAAAGATGATGAGAGAGACAGAGAGAAGAGAGGAAGAGGAAAGAGTAAGAGAGAACATCTCCTTTCAACTCTGAGGTGCAAATATTCTCTTTGATTGGCAATTTTATTTGTCCATTTACTATCTAATACTCTCATTTCTCCTTCAGTTCATCAAGAATTCCCTTCTTTTTGTTGAATTTATCACAATACCTTGAGAACAACCTTTTCAGCATAGCTTTACAGCTATTTAAAATTTATAGCATTTTAGGTCAGGTTTTCAGAATATTAGTCTACTATCTATGAGTCGCTAAGTGCAAAGAAACAGAATTCAGAAAGTTGGCTTCCCTTTTTGGGATTGCCTATTGTCTGCTTAATTTTCTACCTACATTTTTGATAACTGATATTCACTGTTGACCCAAGAAGCCCATCGTAGAAAGAAACCCTCCCTATGAACTTTGTTGGGTTTCCATGGACTGAAGTTTGATCTTTTTCTCAACCATACAGTAGCATATTCTTTCTAAGGAGGATATAATCAAGATAGTCCATAATTGCCTATCAATCTAACAGTATGGTGATGGACAATCTCTTTAAATTTCAATTCTAACTCTTTCAGTCTTAAAGGTTTGGTGAGGAGAAATCCAAAAATTCTTTTAAAGAGGAAAAAAATGCTTGCACAATTGCACCCACGGAGACATGTATATACACAACACACAGAGAAACAAACTCTGTCTCTCTCTCCTCCCCCCCTCTCTCCCCGGATTTGCCGCCCAATGACCGAACGGAGAAGGAAAGAGGCAGGAGAGAGTTTCCCACAGCACTAAATGTGGCAGGTCTGAAGATCTAAAGTAAAAGATGGCTTCCAGGACAGACACTCTCAGGGTCTTCATGATCTTCTAGCCCCTCATCAAGAAGACTAAGTGTAGCCCCAGATCACAGAAAAGGTCTCCCACCACTGGAAAGAAGAGGGGGGGCAATATCTGTTTCCCTCCCCTGGTGGGATGGGTGGGAAGTAGACACTTCAATCATTTGGGGGAGGGGGAGAGGTCTCTAGGGAGAGGAACTCTGGATATTTGTACAGCCTCTTTGTGCATTTCAGGGCTTCACATCTGGCAGGTGGTTTTGGCCTGTGAGCTCAGGGAAGACGGGAGTAACGGAGGGTTTTTGCACTATGGCTACGATGGAATGGACTTCATCGGCTTTGATAAGGAGACCCTCAAATGGGTGACAGCTCAGCCCAGGCCCAGAAGATCAAGGAGAAGTGGGAGGAGGATTCAGTGAGGTCTGAGAAAATCAAATTCTTCCTGGAGAATACCTGCCTTGAGTGGCTACAGAAATGCCTCTCCTACAAGATGGAGGCTGCGAATAAGACAGGTGAGTGGCCAAATGGGCCCAGATTGTGCCATTTTTTTTCTAGGCTCCCTCTTCTTCCCCTCCTCATGTTTTATGCTCCACACAGCCAAGCTGCCCTTCATGTGCCTGGCAGAAATAGAACTGGGAACTTTCCAAAAGAAACTAGGAGCATTTACCACAGTGGGGAAAAGAAGTTCCAACCTTCACCCCTCAAAAAACAAGTTCTTCCAAGAAAAAGAAAAGGAAACCAAAGGAACCAGATAGCAAGGCTGAGATCCAATCCTCTTTTCATGGGGAAATCTAATTTTTACATCCTGCATTTGTGGCAGAACCAGAAACTGATTGATTCTCTTCCCAATTTCCATCTGGAACATCTTGAACAAATTCAATTTAGGGTGTCAAAACCGAACTCAAAGCCCAAGCATTACGATTACTTTGGTCAGAGTGAGAACTTTACCCCTAACTCTATGTGTCCCTTTCAAAAATGAATCTAAAGAGTTCCATGTCCCAGAGGTTCAGGAGAGGAGAGGGAGCAGAGGGAGAGGAGGGCCAAAGGAGGTCTTCTGACTTATTAAATCACAGGAAATCTGGTATTGTTGCTTCTTCTGCAGAGCCCCCAGTGGGGAAGGTGACTCATAAGATGGTGGACGACAACCTGGAAGTCCTCATCTGCCAGGCCTTTGGCTTCTACCCCAAGGAGATCCAGGCCACCTGGATGAGGGATGGAGAGGTCTGCCAGTATGAGACTCTTCATAGGAACGTGGCCCCAATTCAGATGGGACCTATTACGTCCAGCTCAGCACTGAGATCGACCCCAAGGAGAGGGACCGTTTTCGGTGTCACCTGGAGCACGAGGGCTTGCAGGAGCCCCTGGTCTTGCCCTGGAAGGAGGAAACAGGTGAGAGGCTCAGCATTTGCAATATGTCACCTCGTGGTGAGATGGGTGGCATATAAATTTATTAAATAAAATACATCAATAAAAATAAATGTAGAAGTAGATTGTTCTCCATTGTAGGATGGTTTAATGCCTTTTTCAGCAGGGAAGGTTGGCCCTTTGTCAGCCCAACAAGGGAGACCAGAATAAGAAACCAATGTCAGGTATAATCTGGCAATCTCAAAATGCTTCTGCCTCCCTCCATTTATCTTCAAATGAACTAGGGAAGGGCCTGCTTGACACATGTCCTTAAGCTGATTTCTTGGCCCAGGCTGAAATCCCCTCCTTATCTTACTGCTGCCTTGGTTGTGGCTCTTTCTTTGCCCCTTCAAGGCCATTTGCTCTTCCCTCTTCAGCCTGAGAGGAGAGGGAGGCTTCCCTCAGGTGGAGACAGTGTCTGGAGGCCAGTTCAGGTTGGGAAATGCTTCCATTGCTTAGCAACTCCATGTCAGGGAGATCAGAATCTGTCTAATCAGAACCATTTTTTTCTCTTTCTTTAGATATGTGGTTATTTACTTTGGTGGGAATGGTGATGGTCATAATCTTGGTATCTGTGACTCTCTTCATAATCTGTAAGTGAAATGCATCCATTGATCCTCCAATCCTGTGTCTTTCTGTGCTGATTGAGCTCATGTAGGTGGGAGAGGGTCTCCCTGAGAGTTGCAGCCAGGATCCCCACAAGACCCTTCCCCACAAGACCCTTCCCCACATTTCGAATGAGAGTCAGAAAGGAAGAAGAAACAAGGCAGCCATTTTTCTACTTCCCGTAAATCTCAGAATGTTCCACCTTCCTGTTGTCTGGAAGGAAGCCTCTTTGGCCTTAATAGACGTCCTTCAGAGGGGCAAATATCAGGGGCGCAAGAATCAAAGAAAAGTCCCATAAATGATCTGGAAAGTGCTTGAAAAACAATAATCCCGACCCTGATAAAGATCAGGGAAATATTGGTGGAAGGTGGGGGAAATGGAGGGAGGGGCCTTGTGTCCTCTTCTCCTGCTTGCAGCCACACCTGGGGACAAACAACAATAGGAAACCCCAGTGGTAAAGCTGGCTGTACGAGCTCTTAAGACGACCGACCGCTTCCTCTCTTTTTTTGTCTTTCTGGCGGAGATGTTGGGAGGGGCAGGAAATGACAGCTGAGTTCCGAGCGGAGGAGGCTTGCTTTCAATCTCTGGGCTCTTCGGTTGCAGGGCGATGGAGCTGCAGCGGGCGCCCCTCTGGCTCCTGTGGGCTGGGCTGGGATCCTTCGTGCCGGGCAGCCGCTGCGGTGAGTTTCCGGAAGGCTTTGCGACCTGGTGGGAGGAAACTGAAAGGGAGAGGAGGGGGACGCCTGTCCTGCCTGGGTCTCTTCTCTCCTTTCCTTCTCCTCTCTCTTCTCCCCTCCTCCTCCTTTCTTCCCCTTCTCTTCTCTCCTTCCTCCTTCCTTCTCTCTCCTTTCCTACCTCCTACTCTCCGCTTTTTGCCTTCCTCCTCTACTCTCCTTCCCTTCCTCCTCTCTTCTCCTCTCCTTCTCTCTCCTTTCCTTCCTCCTCTTCGTCTTCCCTCCTCCTCTCTCCTCCTCTTTGCTGTCCAGCAATTCTTCAGCCACCAACTTCAACCCTTTAGGAACCCCTGGAGCTGACAGCTGTGCTCCAAGCGGAGGACACACGCTTTCAGTCTCTGGGTGCGAAGCGGGGTCTTCGGTCGGAGGGCGATGGAGCTGCAGGGGGCGCCCCTCTGACTCCTGTGGGCTGGGCTGGGGTCCTTCGTGCCGGGCAGCCGCTGCGGTGAGTTTCTGGACGGCTTTGCGACCTGGTGGGAGGAAACTGAGAGCTAGAGAAGGGGGGAGTCAGCGCAGCAGTTCCCAACTCCCGCGCAGGGATCTTTAACGTGATGGAGTTTCAGTTGCAGGCGGCTAGGAGGCTTCTGTCGGCTGGGCGGGGATATTAGAGTGCCTAGACACACCCAGAGGAGGGCGGGCCTTTGACTAACAGAAATGTGGCAGCCTAGGGTTATGATTGGGCCCCTCCGCCGGCGCGTGATTGATTGACAGGGAGGCCGTTCCCTCCTCGATCAAAGTTACTGAGGCGGGGGGGGGGGGGGGGGAGCAGCGGCAACAGCAAACTGTTGGCTCAGCTTCCGAGATGCGGATGTGTGAGAGGCGCTCGCCACGCAAGCAAGTGGAAACCCACGCCGGGTGGGCACCTGTCTGAATCCAGCCTCTGCGTTGGGAGCATTGGGGCTGGAGGTTTTTTCCGCAGGAAGGGGGAGTCGAGCTGGTGCTCCGAGGATTTGATTTGATTTCTGGAAAAGAAAAAGAAAACAGAGGCTTCTTGGTCCGCCTAGACCAGGAACTCAAAATCCGGAAAATTAACCTTGTTTAGGAAAGTTTTGCGCTGATGGAAAAATAGTGTTTTTTCCAGTGAAAGTTTTTCCTACTTTTCCTTGTTTTTGCTTTTTAGGCCTCTATTCCTTCTCTTCTCTCCTCTTTTCTTTCTTCCTTCTTTCCTTCCTTCTTCCTTCCTTTCCTCTTTCTCTTTCTCTCTCTTTCTTCTGCCTCTTTTTCTTATCCTCCCTCCCTCCTCTCCCCTTTCTTTTTCTCTTTCTCCTTTTTCCTTTTTTGTCTCTCTCTCTGTGTGTGTGTGTGTGTCCCTTCCTTCCTTCCTCCCCCTCCCTCCTCTACCCTTTCTGTTTGTTTCTTTATGTGCCCCAATTGCTAATCTACATCAATTGGTAATTTATTCATCACTTGCTAATATCACTGCAGACTATTGGATAGTCAGGGGGAAAGTATAAAGCATATAAAGTAATTCATAGTATGGAAAATGTGGATAGAGGGAAGTTTTGATCCTGTTCCCAGAGAGAGTCATCCATTGAACTTGAATACAAGTAGTCCTCAACTTACAACAGTTCACTTAATGACTAAAGTTGACAAATGACAGCCATGGGCCTGACCCAACTAATTCAGGGCCCCACACATGAAGGCGGCCACACACTGGACCTTATCTTTGTATCTGAACAGTGGACGAGTGATCTGGGAATAGGGGATTTAGAGATTATGCCCCTGTCATGGTCAGATCACTCATATCTCCGGCTCGACTTCCCTGGCGCTACCCTCCACCGCGAGGAGGCGGAACCAGTATGTTCAAGCTGGTACCGCCCCAAGCACTTGATGGAACCGGATAGGTTCCAGGCGGAGCTTGGGCCGTTACCTGTAGCCCTAACCCGCGCTCGGTCGGAGGACCTAGTCGACGCCTGGAATAGGGCGACGGCGGGGGCCTTAGACCGGGTCGCGCCTCTGTGACCTCTCCTGCGGCAGCGAGCCACCCGGGCCCCTTGGTATACTGAGGAGCTCAGGGTGATGAAGCGCCATAGGAGACGTCTAGAGAGCAGGTGGAGGTCCTCACGCTCCGAATCTGACCGAACACAGGTAAGAGCCTATTTACGGACCTACCTTGTGGCATTGAAAGCGGCCAAACGTAGGCATTGTGCCACTCTCATTGCGTCTGCGGATAACCGCCCTGCCGCCCTGTTTAGGGTGACCCGCTCTCTCCTGTTGCAGGAGACGCGGGAGGCGCCCTTGCAGGGAAGAGCAGAGGAGTTTGGAGAATATCTGCAAGACAAAGTCGCTCAGATCCGGAGCGGATGGGGCCCCCCCAGTGGTCCGGACGAGCCGACATCAGTGAGTCTTGTGAGTCCACTCTGGGAGGAGTTTGACTCTGTTGCCCCCGAGGATTTAGACGGGTTACGGGGACGGCTACGACCCACCACATGTTCAATGGACCCGTGCCCCTCCTGGTTGGTACTGGCATCCTGGGAGGTGACGCGAGGCTGGCTTCTGGGCCTGGTGAACGCCTCGTTGGGTGAGGGCTTCTTACCGGCTGCCTTGAAAGAGGCGGTGGTGAAGCCCCTGCTCAAGAGGCCTTCACTTGACCCAATGGAGCTAGCTAATTATCGTCCAGTCTCCAACCTTCCCTTTTTAGCGAAGGTTGTTGAGAATGTGGTGGCGCAGCAGTTTCCACGGCACCTCGACGAATCCGTATATCTAGACCCACGCCAGTCCGGCTTCCGACCCGGGCACAGCACCGAGACAGCCTTGGTCGCGTTGGTGGATGATCTCTGGAGGGCCAGAGATAGAGGTTGTTCCTCTATCCTGGTCCTATTAGATCTCTCAGCGGCTTTTGATACCATCGACCATGGTATCCTATTGCGCCGGCTGGAGGGGATGGGAGTCGGAGGCACCGTTTTACGGTGGTTCGGCTCCTACCTCTCCGGCCGGATGCAATATGTGTTGACTGGGGGGCAGAGGTCGACCCCGAGGCCACTCTCTTGTGGGGTGCCGCAGGGGTCGGTCCTCTCGCCCCTTTTGTTCAACGCATATGTGAAGCCGCTGGGTGAGATCATCCGTGGCTTTGGGGTTGAGTACCATCTGTACGCTGATGATACTCAGCTGTACATTTCAACCCCAAGCCACCCCAACGAGGCTGTCGAAGTGATGTCCCGGTGTTTGGAAGCCGTCGGGGTCTGGATGGGGGACAACAGACTCAAACTCAACCCCTCCAAGACTGAGTGGCTGTGGCTACCGGCACCTCGGTTCAGCCAGTTAATTCCATCACTGGCCATAGGGGGCGAGCAATTGCCCCCTGTGGAACGGGCGCGCAATTTGGGCGTCCTCCTAGATGCCCGGCTGTCAATGGATGATCATGTGGCAGCCGTGGCAAGGGGGGCGTTCCACCAGGTTCGCCTGGTGCGCCAATTGCGCCCCCTTCTGGACCGTGATGCCCTACGCACAGTCACTCATGCGCTGGTGACGTCTCGCCTGGACTACTGTAACGCTCTCTACATGGGGCTTCCCTTGGGACGCGCCCGAAGACTGCAGCTAGTCCAGAACGCAGCCGCGCGGGTAGTCATGGGGAGTACTAGGTACTCCCACGTAACACCTCTCCTGCGCGAGCTGCACTGGCTACCTGTGGTCTTTCGGGTGCGGTTCAAGGTTCTGATTACCATCTTTGAAGCGCTCCATGGCATAGGGCCTAGTTACCTGCGGGATCGCATCCTCCCGCACACATCCCTGCGGCCAATCCGCTCTCACAGGGAGGGCCTTCTCCTGGTGCCGTCCACGAGGCAATGCCAACCGGCGACACCGAGGAGTAGGGCCTTCTCTGTGATGGGCCCAACCCTCTGGAATGACCTCCCCCCCGACATTAGAACCACTACCGACCTCCGCTCCTTCCGACAGAAACTGAAGACACACCTGTTCCGACTGGCTGGTTTGGCATAATTTACAACGTCTACCCCCTGGCATATACTTTTTTACTGGCTTTTAGAGGGATAGTGTTTAAATTGTATGATATTTTAAATTTTTTATATTGATTACTTATTAGCTGTACAGTTTTGGCCTATTTTATCCTCCTCCTATGCATACATGTATTTTATCTGGTGTATTTTAATACGGACTGTACACCGCCCCGAGTCCCTTTCGGGAGAGGGGGCGGTATATAAGTGCTAATAAATGAAAAAATGAAATGAAATAAAGTTACATCAACACTGAGAAAAGTGATCTAAAGGCTGTTCTTCACACTTACGATCCTTGCAGCATCCCCATGGCCACATGATCAAAATTTGGATCTTTGGCAACTGCCTCATATTGATGATGGTTGCCGTGTCCTGGGGTCTCCTTTTGCGACCTTCTGCCAAGCAAAGTCAGTAGGAAAGTCAGATTGACTTAACAACCAGGTTACTGATTTAGCCGCAGTGATTCACTTAACTGTAGGTAGGAAGAAAGGTTGTAAAATGGGGCAAAACTCACTTAGCAATAGAAACTTTGGGCTCAATTATGGTCGTAGATTGAGGACTACCTGTATAGGGAGATTTCTTCACTTAATGGATATTTACATGGTAGAATTGAGTTTCAAATAACACTGATTTCGTTGTTGTCTTGGGTGACATCTATGAAAAAAATTCAGGTGCTCAGGCATGAAAATGTGCTGCTCAAACACTATATTTTTCCGCTCACACTGAAAAAAAATAAGAGGGAACATTGCTTCTGGGGAGTCCCTCCTCCAGTTCACAGTGTAGGAAGTTAGCACCCACCCCTCTCCTAGAAGAATGAAATATCCTGGGAAATATTGAAAAGGCAGAATATTATATTTCCCTGGAAGTGAAAAGGGAGAAATATGTTTTTAAAGACAAAGTTGCTCTCTGCAGCTTCCTGCCCCCCCCCACCCCATCCCTTGTCATGGGCCATTAGGGCCTTAAAGTAGTATACTCTATATAACAAAGGTAGGATTAGCCTTCTACAGAAACTCACCACATGGCATCTGGGAACTCAACCAAGCTTGGGACTCAAAACACACACAACCTACAAAGGCAGCTAAGAACACCCTCACCCCACCCCAGGGGGTATGACAACCAATCAGAATACATTTCTTACACTGGAACAGGAAACAGAGAGATGGGGCTGAACAGAGAGTATAAAAAACCCAGGAACTCTCAGCAAGCCCTTTTTTCTCTCCTTTCTTCTTCACCCAACATCTGGAAGCATCTGAGCCCCCTTTCCTGTCCAGGAGCTCAAGCCATGTGGTCCCGTCCACCATTTAACCACCTTTCCAAGCAGCCTCCATGTCTCCAGTGTCTTTTCCCCCACTTGAGCTGAACCTAGAAGGACATTTCTTTCAACAACAGCCATGAATCCTCCCAAGCAGAAGGGGAAAAAGGGGATCAATTTGTTCCACTTCAGAGAACTTGTTGGGAAGAGGCTGTTTCTGACAACGGCACTTAGGTTGATATACTGCTTCGTATTTCTTGGAAGAAATGTCCTTCTGGGTTCAGCTCCAAGTGGGGGGAAAGACCCTGGAAACATGGAGGCTGCTTGGAAAGATGGTTTAGTGGCGGACGGGATCACATGGCTTGAGCTCCTGAACAGAAAGGGGGGATCACATGCTTCCAGATGTTGGGTGAAGAAGAAAAAAGGGCCGACTGTCCCTGGTTTTATGCCCTCTGTTGGGCCCCACCCCAGAGCTTCCCCATCCTGTGTAAGAAATGCATTCTGATTGGTGGTGAGACTCCCAGGGGGCAACTCTGTAGGCTGTGCTGAAAACCAAGCCTGTTTGTCCTGCTGGCTGATGCAATCCTCCCAGGTGTCATCTGGTGAGATTGGTAGAAGGCTAATCCTATCTTTGTTATGTAGAATAGAGTGGCCCAGACATCAGTGGCCCATTAAAAGGGGGGAGGGCAGGAAGCTGCAGAGAGCTACTTTGTCTTTAAAAACACGTTTCTCCCTTTTCTCATCCAGGGAAATACAATATTTTGCCTCTTTACTATTTCCCAGGATATTTTGTTCTTCAAGAGAGGGGTGGGTGCTAACTTCCTACAGTATTGCTGTACATTCCTCTCTAATAAACTCTTGAAGGGGGGGGTGTTGCATTGCAGACTCCTCAATTCTGCTCTTCTCTCTCCAGACCCTCCCCCACATTCCCTGTCCTACTCCTACCTGCGACTCTCAGAGCCCACTCAGGGGCAGAACCAGTTCTTCATGGGGGGCTACTTGGATGACCAGCCCATCATCCGCTTTGACAGCCTCACCAGGAAGGTGGAGCCTCTGGTGCCCTGGATGGAGGAGGTGGAGGAGGAGACCTTTCTGAGCCCTGAGTGGGTCTTCGGGGCTGACCTGGAGAAGTTATCAAAACGGGACCAGCCTGCTGGAGGTGAGCAGAGCCAATGACATCAATGCCTGCTGAAAAGGAAAGAAGACCCCAATCCCCACCCCAATTATCTCCCTCACCTAGAAATTCTTCATGGCCTGACCTCAATCGCAATAGCCCTTAGGTGTATATACTGCTCACACTGCTTTTACAGCCCTCTCTAAGCAGTTTGCAGAGCCAGCATCTTGTCCCCAACGATCTGGGTCCTCATTTTACAGACCTCAGAAGGATGGAAGGCTGAGTCAACCTTGAGCCTATTGAGATTCGATCTGCCAAATTGCAGTCAGCTCGTAGTCAGCAGAAGTAGCCAGCAGTACTGCCCTCTAACCATTGCCCCACCCTGGCTCAAGCAGGGTTAATTTAATTAAAAGACATTTCTCCTTGTGGGATAAAGAGGGGAAGGGGAAATCTGGGTTGTTTCCCTTGAAGGGATGGGAGGTAGAATATAATTGTGTCTTAGGAGAGGAATCCTGGACTCTTTTCATTCACATCCATTCCCTCTGGGTCTCTTTCAGGGCTTCACATCTGGCAGGTGAATTTGGGCTGTGAGCTGAAGGAAAACTGGAGCAAAGGAGGGTTTTTGCGCTATGGCTACAATGGGATGGACTTCATCAGCTTTGATAAGGAGACCCTCAGATGGCTGATAGCTGAGCCCAAGGCCGTGAAGGTTAAGGAGAAGTGGGAGAAGGATACAGGCTGGTCTGAGAGAAATAAAGTCTACCTGGAGGAGACCTGCATTGAGTGGCTGCAGACATACCTGTCCTACCAGAAGGAGGCTCTGCAGAGGATAGGTGAGTGGAAAAGGGGGTCTCCACTGAGCATGTTTCCATAGACTCCCCCTCCCCATATTATTTCTGACCTACATAGCCAATCCATCCTTTGCAGAAAAGGATCGGGAGGTATCTCACATCATATTACAGAAGGAAAATAATCTTCAATGCCCCCCAAAATAAGGACTTGAAAGACAAAGAATCTGAGTAGGAAAATAAGATCTAGTCCAATTGCAGTGAGAAAATCTTGGAAAGCAAAAGAAAAGAACTTTGGGTCAGAAGGAAAAGATCCGTTCCTGATTCTTATGTGGAACTTGAGCAAATTCAATTGGGGGGGTGGGTTAAAAACTGAATCAATTCCCAAATTTGGGTTTATGTTGGTCAATTTGAGAACTTTACCCCAAATTCTATGTGTTTTCTTTTAAAAAAAAACCCGAAGAGCTTCAATGGTCCCATCTTTGTGGGTACCAGAGGCTCAGAGGAGGGGAGGGAGCAGAGGGAGGGGAGGGCCAAAGGAGGGCTTGATATTTAAATCATTTGCCTGAAACTCTAGAAATTCTGGGAACTCAGAGTTTATTTCTTCTGCAGATCCTCCAGTGGGGAAGGTGATTCGCAAGGTGGTGGATGACAGCCTGGAGGTCCTCGTCTGCCAGGCCTTTGGCTTCTACCCCAAGGAGATCTGGACCACCTGGACCAGGGACGGAGAAGTCTGCCAGTATGAGACCCTCCATAGGAACGTGGCCCCCAACTCAGATGGGACCTATTATGTCCAGCTCAGCATTGAGATCGACCCCAAGGAGAGGGACCGTTTTACGTGTCACCTGGATCACGAGGGCTTGCGGAGGCCCCTGGACTTGGCCTTCAAGGAGGACACAGGTGAGAGACTGAGAGGGTAGAAGTAGATTTCACACAAATGTTTGAAAATCTGTGATCAGATGCAGAGCAGGAAATGTAGCCCTGCATTTAGTGGTTGGAGAGGTGGTTTTTGTCAGAGGAGTTGGGAATGCTAATTTACCGTGTTTCCCCAAAAATACAGCCTGTCCTGAAACTAAAGCCTTGCCACATTTTTCGTGTGGGCAAAAATATAAGCCCACACCCAAAAATAAGCCCCCTGGACCATACCTTCTCCCCCCCCCCCAGCCAGGCAGAGCACCACTTGCTGACCTAGCAGTATCGTGAAGGCATCAAGCCACGGGAACGAGGTGGGGGCAAATGTGCTCACTTTGCTTGGTGCTTTCGGGGTACCACTAGGTCGGTCAGTGGCACTGTGCCCAGCTGAAGAGGGGGGTTGCTGGGCAGCTGCTCTCTTGCGAGCGGGCTCCCGAAGAGCCGGGCACAGCCTCAGGGTTGAATGGCTGTGTTGCGCTCTCGCACCAGCAACGCAGTAGGAATGAGGTTACCAAGCTTGCGAGCAGTGACCCAGCAACCCCCCTTTCCAGCCGGATACAGCACCACTGACCGACCTAGCAGTACCCGGAAGGCACCAAGCAACGCTTGCTTGTTTGTTTGTTTTGTTTCTTTTATTGGATTTATATGGCACCCTTCTCCCAAAGGACTCAGGGCAGCGTACAACATTAAAAAACACACATCACAAAAGTTAAAAGGAAATTAGATAAATATCCAAAAAACCAAACCCAATTAATATGACAATAACATTTAAAAATTAGATAAAATTAACAGGCCAGGCCGCCTTGCTGGAAAAGCCAACTTTTTAGGGTGCGTCGGAAGGACCGGAGGTCAGGGATTATGCAAAGTTCCGGGGGCAGCTCATTCCACAGGGAAGGCACTCCCACAGAGAAGGCTCTTCCCCTGGGGGTCACCAGCCGACACTGTCTGGCCGTCGGCACCCTGAGGAGGCCAACTCTGTGGGATCGTACTGGACGGTGGGAGGCTATTGGTGGCAGTAGGTGGTCTCGCAGATACCCTGGGCCTAAGCCATGGAGCGCTTTAAAGGTCATAATTAATACCTTGAATCACACCCGGAAAACTGGCAACCAGTGCAGGCCGCCTAAAAGGGGTGTAACATGGGAGTACCTAGGTACCCCCATGATAACCCGCGTGGCCGCATTCTGGACCAGCTGAAGCCTCTGGGTGCTCTTCAAGGGCAGCCCCATGTAGAGAGTGTTGCAGAAATCCAGGCAAGAAAGGACGAGGGCATGAGTGACTGTGCACAGAGCATCCCGATCCAGGAAGGGGCGCAACTGACGTACCAGGCGAACCTTGTAAAAGCCCCCCTGGTCACGGCCATCAGGTGTTCTTCTAAACTAAGCCACGTATCCAGGAGGACTCCCAGATGGCGGTCCTTCTCTGAGGGGGATAAAATTTCTCCCCCTATCATCAAAGATGGGACAAGATGTACAAATTGGGATGACGGAAACCACAGCCACTCAGTCTTGGAGGGACTGAGCTTGAGCCCATTCCTCCCCATCCAGATCTGCATAGCCTCCAGGCATTGGGACATCACGTGCGTTTCAAGGTTTTGATAACGATCTTTAAAGCGCTTCATGGCTCAGGACCTAGTTACTTGCGGGATTGTATCCTGCCCCATACATCCCTGCGACCAATTCGCTCGCACAGAGAGGGACTCCTCCAGGTGCCGTCCACCAGACAGTGTCGAGGGGCGGCGCCTAGGAGTAGAGCCTTCTCTATGGCGGGCCCAGCCCTGTGGAATGACCTCCCCCCAGATATTAGGACTACTTCTGACCTCCGCTCCTTCCGAATAAAGCTCAAGACCCACCTATTCCAAGTAGCTGGCCTGGCTCAATCATGATCTAACTATATCGCTCCTGACAGGTTTTTTATTAGTGTAATTTAATTGAATTTTTATTGGGGTTTTTAAATTGTGATTTTAATTGCTTTTATCCATCAGCCTACCTCCTCCTTGTACACGTCTTATATATGTCTTTGTTATATGTATGTCTTGTCCAGACATGTATTTTATATGTTTTATTGTACACCGCCCCGAGTCCTTCGGGAGAGGGTGCGGCTAAGAAATAAATATTTATTATTATTATTATTATTATTATTATACGTCGAGGGCATCGTTTGGGTAGTTTGGGGTAGAGATGAAAAGTTGGGTATCATCAGCATATTGATGATACCGTACCCCAAAACCACAGATGATCTCGCCCAGCGGTTTCATATATATATTGAACAGGAGGGGTGAGGGAACCGACCCCTGGGGCACCCCACAAGTGACACGCCTGGGGGTCGATCCCTGCCCTCCAGTCAACACGAACTGCGACTGAACCGACAGGTAGGAGGAGAACCACCGTAAAACGGTGCCCCCCACTCCCAACTCCCCGAGTCCTCGCAGTAGGATACCGTGGTCGATGGTATCGAAAGCCGCCGAGAGGTCTAATAGGACCAGGACAGAGAAGCAGCCCCTGTCCTGGGCCCGCCAGAGATCATCGACCAACACGACCAATGCCGTCTCCGTGATGTACCCGGGCCTGAAACCCGACTGAAACGGATCCAGGTAGACAGCTTCATCCAGGTACTGGGGAAGCTGACGTGCTACCACACTCTCGACAACCTTTGCTACAAAGCGAAGGTTGGAGACCGGACGATAGTTGGCTAAAGAAGCTGGGTCCAGGGAAGGCTTCTTAAGGAGGGGCCTCACCATCACCTCCTTCAAGGCGGTGGGAAAGAACCCCTCTCTCAATGAAGCGTTGGTAATCGCCTGGAGCCAGCCTCGTGTCACCTCCCGGGAAGCCGAAACTAACCAAGAGGGACACGGGTCCAGCACACAAGTGGCTGCACTGAGTCTCCCCATAATCCTGTCCATGCCTTTGGGGGTCACAGGGTCAAACTCATCCCAGATTGTCTCCTCAAGATTCATCCCCGTTGGCTCGCCCAAATCTACCCAGTCAGAGTCCAAGCCTGTCCGGATCTGAGCAATTTTATCCTGCAGATACTGAACAAATTCTTCAGCCCTACCCTGCAAGGGGTCTTCCCCAGTTCCTTGGTTAAGTAAGGAACGGGTCACCCTAAACAGGGCGGCTGTGCAGTTATCTGAGGATGCGATAAGAGCGGAAAAATGTTGCTGTTTTGCCACTTCTATCGCCACTAAGTAAGATTTAATATGAATTCTTACTAGTGTTCAATCAGATTCGGACCGGCTGGCCCTCCAGCCACTCTTTAGGCGTCTTTTCTGGCATTTCATCTCCCGGAGCTCTCCGGTAAACTAGGGAGCCACCCAGGATCAACACCAGGTCAGAGGCCGCAAAGGCACAACGCGATCCAAGGCCCCAGTGGCCGCCCTATCCCAGGCTTCCACTAGGGCTTCAGTCGAGTTGTGAGCAAGGGATTCAGGAAAAGTCCCAAGCTCCATCAGGAACCTTTCAGGGCCCATCAGGCGCCTGAGGCAGAACCATCTAGTCGGTTCCGCCTCCCTGCGGTGAGGGGTAGCAGTATGGAAGTCAAGCCTGATGAGGAAATGATCAGACCATGACAGGAACCGGTTCGCCGCCCTCCGCCTCCCGCGACTCGGTGCCTTCGGAATGCTCCTAGGTGAGTGAACGGGGCTCTGCATGGCTGGAGAGGGGGGTTGCACAGTGGCTTTTCCGCTCCCCGCTCGCACGAAGGGCATCTCTGCTGCTGGTGGCGCCTGCTGCCTGGGGTTTTTTTCAATGCACAGAGGACAGATGCCGCTCTGGGAGTATGCTCTATGGTTGTACGATCTGCAGCCACAACTATAGAGCGTACTCCCCTTTAATAAGCCCATGGCCATATTTAATAAGCCCTCCCCTTTAATAAGCCCAAGGCCATGTTTCGTGGGTCAAAAAAATATAAGACCCTATCGTATTTTGGGGGAAACACTGTAATAGCAAACATATGAAGATTTGATGATAGATGATATATGAGATGATTGGTTGTGGCTCTTCCTTCTTCCCTTCAAGGCCATTCCCTCCTCCCTCGGCAGCCTTGGGGGGGAGGGGCTTCCTTCAGGTGGGGGCACTTCCTGGAGGCCAACACAGCTTGGAAAATGCTTTCATTGCTCAGCGTCTCCACTCCAGGGATCTCAGCTTCTGTCTAACCAGAACCAACTTTCTCCTTCTTTGGATACAGGGTGGCGGATTTCTATGGGAGTGGATGCTGTCATAATCTCAGGAGCTGGAATTTTCTTCCTGATCTGTAAGTGAAACAAACAACATTCACTGATATTCACCTCTGTGTCTTTGCATTGACTGAGTTGGTGTGGATGGGAGAGAGCCTCCCTGAGAGTTGCAATATGGGCCCCCACGAGACCCTTCCCCACAAGCAGCATTTTGAATGGGAATCGGAAAGGAAGAAGAAACTAGGCAGCCATTTTTTCAACCCTTGTAAATCTCAAAATGTTCCACATTCCTCTTGTCTGGGAGGAAGCCTCTTTGGCCTCAGTAGGCAGAGGGGCAAATACCAGGGCTGAGGAGACCCCCTAAATGATTTGGGAAGCACTCTGAAAATCCATAATCTTGCCCCTGAAGAAGATCCAAGTGCCACTTCATCTGGGAAGAGGGACTTTCAGGGATGTTCTAATGGAAATGGGGTCCATCGAAGGAAAGACCCTGCTTGCAAAAACACCTGGAGACAAAAACAGGGTCCAAGGTCCAGCAGTGGAAGGAGTTGCTGCTTCCTCTGCTCCTACTCAGAGCAAGAGACACAACAGGGAGAGTGAACGTGGGAAGATGGGAAGTGGATGTAGGAAGAATTGAGTTTCACCAAGTGCAGCTCCAGACACCCATGTAATTTTGTCAGCAAGAATTTGGAAGTGCTTTGCCATTTCCTTCTTCCAATATGGGCTTTTGGACTTGCTTGCAAATTGTGCTGCTTGTCTAACCCAGTGAAACCCAGGCTGGCCTTCCAAGATTGCTGGTTTCTTAGATTTAGCTAAGTTGGGACAAGAGCTCTGGAGGACAAATCAAAACCAAGACTGTGAGATTTGGAGAAAGAAGTAGGAAGTTTGGGATGTATGGGGAATATCAAGTGTCTTGCATCAATAACAGGATTCCCAGAGGTCTAGCATCATTGTTTAAAATAAATTAATTAGGACAAGGTGTCATCACATTGTCCAATTATGAGACATCCGTTTCTTACCGGAACGGTTAACTGCACCTGCAGTGGTGACCTTGATGGTTTCCATGCTCTCACGATATCCGGATACATTCACGGCATTCCATTTCCCCCTCCACCCCCCCCCCATTTCATTGGCAAGTTGAGATGCATTAAATTTTGAAAGAAGCAAAGCGGTTCAATCTTGACACAAAGTCTTTTTGGGAACAGCCATACTGGCCCACTGTGAATGGCTTCAGTGGTGGTGGAAAAACGGGACTGTGACATCCCACAGGAGCAAGGAGAGTTTCAACCAGGAATTAGTTAACCCCCATGAATGTTCCAGTGTATTGCATTTCCCCCCCCTGATCAGCAGCTCTTGACGGCCATCAATTCTGCCCTGTGCCAAGAAAACAGATGGGGGCCCTCATGCAAGTTTCTCAGGATGCTGGGTTATAATCCATCCAGTTGGACCCTCTGGGCCTCCTGGAGATCTTCAGCATGAGTCCTTCTCTATCCCAGGCAGGAGCTGCTGCCCAAAAATTAACTAGCTATCCTCTCTTTTTCCCACCTATCAGGCCTGTGGAGGAGATACCAGAAAAATCTCCATCTCAAAGATCCTGATTCCCAAGAAAAGCCACCTTCTCCCCCTATCGATGTCATGGAGGATGAGATTCAGTCACAGGTGATGCTCCCACCTCAAGTTAGCTCAGAGGGGAGGCTGACAGTCGCTGAAGTCTATTTAAGAGACAAAACTCCACGCTTGGAAAATACCTGGCAGGCAAGACCAACAGGCTTCTGGGGTGGAGCTGTAGCCACGGAGAGATGGTGGGCTGCCTGGGGTTCCTTTGGGGATCAGCCCCTCCTGCCCAGCTCAGCCTCTCCATCCCAACAGCTCTGAGGGAAGAATGTGGGGCAGGGATGGGGACAGCAGGATTGGAGTGGAGGGAGAGAGAAAGAATGGGGGGGAGCTGTAAAAACATGGGAGGAGGGAAGCACCCAGGAAAAACGCCTCCTGGGTGAGGATGAACTGAGGGGTAAAAGGAAAGGGACTCTAAGGAGAGAAGTGAAGATCCCTCCCCCAATAATTCCTCTCTCCAGGGAGGGGCTGTCTCTGTGAATGAGGATTACAAGCCTTTCTCCAATTGGGCTGCTTGCCCCCATTCCTGCCTGGGGTTGCTGTGGGGGGTAGCCAAGGAAAGGAGAGAAAGATCCCTCCCTGTCAAGCACCGGGAAAATCAGAAGATCCAGGGTGTTCAAAGGGTTAAAAGATTTATTGCAAATTTAAGATCTCTACAAGACTCTGAAAGGAATTTGGACATAGATCAGAGCCAAAGAAATTCAAGAGGGCTGGGCTTAAGTCTCTTGTGGGCATGAAGGGACTCATGACTGATGGTACGTTTGACCCCTCCTCCCTCGGCCTCAGCCTGGCCATCTCCTACACTCCCCGTACAAATCAGGGCCTTGACTTCCTCCGTTTTCTCTCTCTGCAGCAGAACAGAACCTTTGGAGGGCAGAGGCCCCAGATGGCTCCTCCTGAAGACACTGCTCCAAGATTGCTCAGTGGAGAAGGGAAGCAGCTTCTTACTGATACTCTTTCTCATGTTGATGAGGAGGAGGAGGGTTACGATTATGATTATAAGCGCTACTTGGACGATTTCGATTACTAGCATTAGCATTACTTTTATCATTATCAAGATGGTGATGGTGAGTCTGACTATGATGATTATTACAAATAGGATTATTGCAATTGTTAAGTGAAAGAGAACTTGAAACCGAAGCAGCATTACAGAGTTGGAAGGGACCGTGGAGGTTTTTTATTCCAGGGGTCCCCAACCCCTGGCCCATGGCCTATTCAGAATTCGGCTGCACGAGTGGCTGGCCACAAATGCGCAGCTCAAATTGCACGAGGGACAGGATAGTGGGCACTGGCGCATGTGAGTGCTGGCGTGCCTCTTGTGCAGCCTGCCACTCGTGCAAGGGCTGCATGCATGCACTGGTCCACCATTCATATGCAGCCCACTTCCCCTCCCCCATCCAGCCAAGCTGCCAAGCCACAAAGGTTGGTCACCCCAGTTCTAGTCCAGCTCTATCCCATTCTAGACATGTGGCTGTCCAGTCTCTTAAAAGCCTTCAATGCTAAAGCACCCAGAACTTCTGAAGGGAATCAGTTCTCACTGTTAGGGAGTTTCTCCTTAGTTCTAGATTGCTTCTCTCCTTGATTAGAGCCCATCCATTGTTTCTCGTCCTGCCTTCAGGTGTTTTGGAAAATAGGCTGACCTCACCTTTGTTGTAGCCCCTCAAATATTGAAACACTTCTATCATGTCACCCCTAAGCCTTCTTTTAACTAGACTAGCCCTATCCAATTCAGGGGTGAAATACGACCGGTTCAGGCTGGTTCGCCCAAATCGGTAGTAAAAAAATGCTTTAAAAGGTTTTTTAAAAAAATTCCAATGATCAGCTGTGCAACAACCAGCTGTGTCGGATTGTCTGTGAGGTTGCTGCTTGTTGCAGGGGACATTTTGTGTGAAGTCCAGCTGCTGTTACATTGTGTGTGAGTCAGTTCTGCAACCATGCCACCCGGTCACATGACCACCAAGCCACGCCCACCAAGCCACGCCCACAGAACTGGTAGGGGAAATTTTTGAATTTCACCACTGATCCAATTCCTGAAACAGTTTTTCATCGGTCTTGGCCTCCAGCCCCCTAATTATCCTTGTGGCTCTTCTCTATATTCTTTCCAGTGTCTCTACATCATTTTTATATGGTGACCAAAATTGGATGCAGTATTCCCTGTGTGGTCTTACTAAGGCTTTGTAAAGCTGTAGTAATATTTCATGTGATCTTGGTTCTATCTCGATTAATGCAGCCTAGGATTCCATTGGCTTTCCCCCCCCTGGGGTGTTGGCTATTACTATGTTTGGTGTCATCTGCAAATTTGATGAATTTTCCTTCTATTCCTTCATCTAAATCATTGATGAATATATTAAAGGTACTGGGCCTAAAACAGAACCTTGGGGGGTGGGGTACCCCAATGCTTCCTTCCTTCCATGTAGATGTAGTTCTCTTAAGGACTACATATTGAGCATGGTTTTTCAGTCAGTTACAAATCCATCAGGTGGTGATGCTGTCTATCACCCATTTTTCTCGCTTTCCAAGAAGTAGGTAGTGGTGTACTGTGTCAAATGCCTTGCTGAAAACTAAGTATTTTGTATCCATAGCATTTCGCTGATCCACTAATTTAGTCACTTGGTCAAAGAATGAAATAAGATTAATTTGGTATGATCTGTTCTTGACAAAACCATGTTGGCGTCTGGTTATAACTTCCAAACATATCAAAACAAAGTTATAACTTAAAGCCAGCCCAATTTTGTTAAAAACAGATCATGCCAAACCATTCTTATTTCTTTCTTTGACAAAGTGACTAAATTAGTGACCAGCAAATGTTTACCAAGTGGCTTAGGGATACTTTTCCTGTAGAGATGTTATTGGTCTCCCATACCTTGTACAGTTTTATTGTTGCTATGACTACTAAAGATGTACAGTATGTACGACATTGTTCATAATGATTGGTGTATTGTAATGTGTGTTTTCATGACCAGTTTTATGACTGGTTCTTGGCAATTTGTGCTTTTTAAACTGTGTAAAAAGTAACCCACTTTGAAGTGGGGTTTTTCCATTTTGGAACTTGCTTCTTTTAAATAAAAATTGCACTCATTTTCACCTATCCCATGTGCTTATTGGCCTTGCATGCAGGTTTTCTCCAGGTAATCCCAGAACTTTCACGGTACAAAAATATGGCAAAAAATCTTTACAAAAATTGTTTATGGAGCAATCAGGCAAAAGAATCTGTGGAGAGCCAGTTTCATGAGGAAGGAAACTTCAGTTTACTTATTTAAAAGAGAAACTGTTAAAGAATGGGTCTAACAATCAGGGGTGGGAAACTTAGTATTGGTGTGAAGGGAGTGTCATTTTAGCTCCCACAGCAAGTGGAAGAAAAAAAATTATCTCCAATTTGCAGAAGAGTAATAAGCATCTGAAGCAGCAAAATGAGAAGTTGAAGGAACTAGTGGCTGAACGGATGGGGTCCCTGCTGGACTACCTGCCCCACCTGTTCCCTTGAATCTCACCATCCCCAAAGCTTTGCAAACCACTCCCTGCTGTCCCAGGAAACTTCTGGACCCCTCGGAGATAATGCCCCCCCTCCTATATTCTTCCTCCCCATGTCAAAAAGAAAAAGAGCCTCCCTTGGATCAGTTAGATGCCCCCAGATCTCATGTCCAAGCCCAGGAATAGCCAAGGACAAGATCTGAAATTCTAATCACCAAATCAGGCAGAATAGTAAGAGTCTCAGATCACTTTGGCCCCACAATGAATGTATTTCCACTAGGTGAAACCATTGCTCTTTATACCCCAAATGTTGGTCCATGGAGCCCCTGCAATTTCTGCATCCTCTTCCTCCAGTTCTCCAAGGTAGAAGGTGACCTTGGAAGGTTCCAATCAAAGTCCACCCTGGTTGCATTCCATCCTTTGAAGGGCCTTCTTTTCTCAGTTACATCTGCCAGAGCAGAGAGGCAGAGGGTGCTTGGCCAGCTGGGGGTCCAAAGGTACCATTGATGCTACCAGCCTAATGATGATAACTGATCCAGAATGAGGGGTCACCTCCCCTAAAGGCATCACATGGCTGTTCAATAGACAGCTGAGATTGTTGGACCCTGAGGTCCCCTGGAAGTCAGGAGATTTGGGACTGAACTCTCATTACAATGTGAGTGAATCAGCCATGGGAAAAGGAGGGGAAATGTCACAAGACTTTTATAACCTTTCCCAGTCCAGAATGATATTATGGTCCACATCCATCGAGTGAGCTCTGCTTCCATACTTCCTGCCCTCTGCGGTGGTAAAACAACCTAGCTGGAGAAGAGTTGAATGCTGGTTTATTGAAAAGATCAGAGTCACCCGTCCTTTGAACCTGGAGCAAATCAAGTGGAAGCGTCTCAGGAGTTTTGTTCTGACCCGAGTCACACTGGCATGGCTAATATAGTCTGTTGTGCAACTATATACAACTCAAGCAAATTTTCACAGTGACTGATGACCCTCCAATGGTGCTGGTAAAGCACCCCAATTTCTACCACAAAGTCCACAAAAGAAGGTCCAAAATTCTCAAGGCAGAGAGGAAGAACAAAAACCACAAGTAAGGCCCACATCCAGAAGGCAAGGTCAGAGCCCTGCAAGGCTGAAGCACGGTCCAAATTCGACCGTGAAGCAGGGTTCACAAGATCCAGGGAAGTAGCAAACCGTTGTTCCCCACAAATATGCACCTTCCCCCTGTGCCTGGCTAAATCACCCCAGGCCAGGTGTTCCTTGTGAGGAGGGGCTTGGCTGCTTCCTCACCAGTGGCTCTGCATCTTCCTCTGCTCTGCTCTCTGGACCAATGGTGGATTCCTAACTGGTTTACTATCAGTTCTCTGAGCAAATGCCCTGTGGACCACCAGTTGTTGACTGCTGTAATAGACCATCCATGGTGTGTAGATGAATGTGTGGTCAAGAGGAAAGGAGGACAGCTGACTCATAAAGATGTGTAATGGATGTCTTCCACTTTATGACGTTTCATCCACCTCAGGCTCTACAACAGAAAAGAATAATAGAGTTGGAAGGGACCTTGGAGGTCTTCTAGTGATCTAGTCCAACCCCCTGCTCAAGCAGGAGACCTTCTACCATTTTAGACAGGTGGCTGTCCAGTCTCTTCTGGTCTCTTCCTAAAACCCGTCCAGTCTCTTCTTAAAGGCCTCCAGGGATAGTCCACCCACAACCTCTGAAGGCAAGCTGTTCCACTGGTTAATTGTTCTCACTGCCTGGCAGTTTCTCTTTAATTCTAGGTTGGTTCTCTCCTTGATTAATTTCCATCCATTGTTTCCTGTCTGGCCTTCTGGTGCTTTGGGAGTAGGTTGACCCCCCTCTTGTTTGTGGAAGCCCCTCAAATATTGGGACTCCGATCTTGTGCTCCATCCCTTGGGATTAGCCCCCTCCCCCCAATTGAAAAGCCACTCCTTACCCACTGCACCCTTTTGCCCTTCCCCCACAGACAATGACCAGGTGATGGGATCTCTGGTTCAAAGAGGGGATTGGCTGCTTTCTTCCTCTCTGGAAGAGATTCTCCAGGACCTTTAAGGGGGATGTTCTCCATGGGGCTGCCCTGAGATTTCACCACCATCCACAAAGCATCTCTCTGCCCTCCCATTCCCTCCCTCAGCAATCCCTGTGGTTGGAGGTTGAAAAAGCCCCAAGGAATGAAAAGGTCAGGGCGGATTTTTTTTCCTTCAGTGGTTTTACTTTTTGAGGAAAGGAGAGGAATGCGATCTTCATGTCCTTTGCTTCATGTGCACTCTCTGGGACGTTGTCCTTCTTTTTCCCTGACTTACACACCTGCACACTTCCACATCTGTTGGTGCTGCACCAACTTCAGAGCCTGAAAACCACCAAGAGAGGCTCCCAAGGAAGGATGAAAGGGCAACGGATGGAGAGGTGGTGCAGATGTTGATCATAAGAGCTTCTGAGAAGAGCAACTGTGTTTAGCAACTTCGTGGAAGTCAACTTCAGTGGGGAGGGGCACCAGATGGGGGGGCTTCTTCCACAGGGTTGAGGGAGTCCCATCCTGGGCCTCTGCCTCCTCCTTTCCCCTCCTATAGCATCCTTCCACAAGCAGGACGAATCAAAACCATTAAAAAGTAAAAGTTATCATATTTCGGACATGTGATGCGACATGTCGCATCACATTCTCTCCCTCCAGGTCTCATTTCTCTCTCCTTCTCCCTCTCTCCCTCTCCCTTCTCTCACATTCATTTTTCTCTTTTTTCCTCTCTCATGTTCCCTCCATCATTTTCTCATTTCTTTCTTTTTCTTCCCTTTTCTCTCATTTCTCTCCCCCTTTCATTTGTTTTTTTCTTTTTCCTCTCCCTTTCTTTCTCTCCCCCTTTTCTCTATTTATTTCCCCCCTTCCCTCTTATTTCTCTCTCCCTTCTCTCTCATTTGTTTCTCTTTTTCCTCTCTCTCATACTCTCCCTACATCATTTTCTCATTTCTCTTTCTCTCCCCCTTTCTCTCTCATTTCTCTTTCTCTCCCTTTCATTTCTGTTTTTCTCCCTTTTTCCTCTCCCTCTTTCCCTCCCTCTCTTTCTTTTTTTCTTTCTTTCTTTCTCTCCCCTTCTCTCTGTTTTCCTCTTTTCCCACTTTCCCCCCTCCAGCTCATTTCTCTCGACCTCTCTCCCTTCTGTCTCTCATCTTTTTCCTCTCTCATTCTCTCCCTCCATCATTTTCTCATTTCTCTCTTTCTTTTTCACCCCTTTTCTCTCTCTCATCTCTCTCCTCCTTCTCTCTCTTCTCCCCTCTCTTTCATGTGTGTGTGTACTCCCTCTTGAACCATTTCCCAAAACAGGCAAGGGTTGGGAGTTTTTTTTTCTGACGTTCTTTCTTCTTCTTTGAGTGTTTTTTACCATATGATTTAAATTTATTTATTTATTTATTTTATTTATTAATTCAATTTATAGGCCGCTCCCTCTCCACAAAGGGACTCAGGGAGGCGTACAATCAAATATACAAACAAATAACAAGGAGGAGGTACCGTGTTTCCCCGAAAATACAACCTGTCCTGAAACTAAAC
The DNA here is from genome assembly GCA_029891615.1 of Natrix natrix natrix. Classification (NCBI taxonomy): domain Eukaryota; kingdom Metazoa; phylum Chordata; class Lepidosauria; order Squamata; family Natricidae; genus Natrix; species Natrix natrix. Next base: position 81,997 of record JAKRSK010006622.1, read on the forward strand.
CCATGCCACATTTTTCGCGTGGGCAAAAATATAAGCCCACCCCCGAAAATAACCCTCCCCTCTGGCCAGGCAGAGCACCGCTCACCGACCTAGGGTTATTCCGAAAGCGCCAAGTCGCAGGAGCCGGGGGGGGGGGTTTGCTTGCCGCCTTCGGGATACCGCTAGGCCGGGGAGCGGCGCTCTGCCCGGCCGAAGGGGAGAGTTGCCGGGCGGCTGCTCCCCTGTGAACTGGCTCCCGAAGAGCCGGGCACAGCCCCAGCGGCGAAGCAGCCACGAGGCAGCCACGAGGCAACCATGCCCACGAGCAGCCGCCCGGCAAATCCGCTCCCCAGCCGGAAAGAGCGCCACCCACCGACCCAGGGGGCAATCCCAAAGATGCCAAGCCACGCGGCGCTCCGCCCGCCCTCCAGCCCCCGCGGCTCCGCACACCCGGGACAGCCCCCAGGTCAGCGCATGGAGCTCTGCCCGGCCAGAGAAGCGGGCCGCGCGAGCGCCCGCTCCGCCCGCAGCCCCACCAAGCACCTGCGCAGCTCTTCCAGGCCACCGCCGCCGGCCGCTGCCGGCCGCCGCCACCCCGCTCCGCGCACAACCTTCAAATCCAAAAATCGGGGCCGAGCGTTCCAGCATCGGCCGCTCCAGGACCGCTCTCCATGGTGGGCCGGCCGCTGGAAGACTCTGTCCGGAAGACTCTCTGTCCGGCAGCCAGCCCACCACAGAGAGCACTCCCAGAGCGGCCGACGCCAGAACACTTGGCCCTGAGTTCCGGACCCGGAAGCTACGCGCGGAGCAGAACAGGGCGGCGGCGGGAAGCAGCAGCCAGCGGCGGTGGCCCGGGAGAGCCGCGCAAGTGCCCAGCGAAGCCGCAGGCGGAACAGGCGCTCGCGCAACCCACCTCTCCAGCCGGGCAGAGCTCCATGCACTGACCCAGTGGGCATCCCGAATGTGCAAAGCCGCGGGAGCTGGAGGGCGGGCAGAGCGCCACAAGGCCTGCCACCCTAGGGACCACCCCCCAGGTCAGTGAACGGCGCTCCTCCCGGCTGGAGAGGGGACCCGCCGGGCGGCCGCTCGTGAGCCTGGCCACCCCATGGCTGCCTCGCCGCCGAGGCCGCGCCCGGCTCCTCGGGAGCCAGCTCACAAGGGAGCAGCCGCCCGGCAGCCCCAAAACAATAAGCCCTCCCTGATAATAAACCGAAGCGCATATTTCGTGCGGCAAAAGAAAATAAGCCCCTGGCGTATTTTCGGGGAAACATAGTATATACAAAAACATTTTACAATACATAAATAAATAATCAAAAGTTAAAACAACACAGTAAGATTAAAACAATTAAAATACCCCAAAAATCAGAATTAATTTAAAATTGTCCAGGGGGATTGGAGAATGTAGTTATAATTCAAGCCAGGCCGGCTAGTTGGAACAGGTGGGTCTTGAGTTTCTTGCGGAAGAAGCGGAGGTCAGTAGTTGTCCTAATGTCGAGGGGGAGGTCATTCCAGAGGGCTGGGCCCATCACAGAGAAGGCCCTACCCCTCAGCGCCGCCCCCTGGCATAGCTTAGTGGACGGCACCTGGAGGAGTCCCTCTCTGTGAGAGCGAATTGGTCGTAGGGATGTATGGGGTCATCTCAGAGAGTCATTTCAGGTTCCCAGATAAATGAAGTTCTTTCATCCCTCTGCTGTAGCTCCCTGTTGGCTGGCCAGCCTTATCTCTACCCTCCTCCCCATCTTTCTTTGTGTGGCCTGAGAAAGTGAGGGTGACAGTGGGGATGGAGACTCACTCCATATTCCAGACTTCCAGCTGTACTTCTAGTGCTATTGGAAGCGAGGACCCTGGCCATGTTCCCAGTTCTCACTGCCTGAAGGATCCAATAGGAGCCATAGCTACCCTATAGAGGTGGTGAAGTTAGGGGGGAGGCTTGCAGGTGAAGGAGAGATGCATAGCTCCTCTCTGACTTGGAAAATCTCCCTCATTTTGAGAATAACCCTCTGAAGGACTGAAAATATTTACTGGATTACATATACCTATTCTAAGACCACTATAGATTTGAATATCAAATAAGAACCTTAGTTAAAAGACTCCTGAATGTTATGTTTTATGATTGAATGTATAAGTGTGACTTGAGCAGGCTGGGATAAACCCCTGGTTTATTTAAATCGATTTGACTGATTATTGATGAGATATAAAACATTGTGACCTGGGTAAGCTCTGCTTTGAACAATTCCTAGACTACTGGATAAAAATGTGATCTATTAAACAAAATGGAGCTGATGTTTCAAAGTATTAAGGACCTTATACAGGAATAACATAAGGCAATGGTGATATTATTTGATGGCTTAGACCAAAAACTGGAAAATACTATACAAGGGACAAGGAGCAAAGACCAGGACAAGAAGGAAAGAAAGGAGCCACCAGAATGGAGGGGAAAGCAGAACTGAGAAACCAGCAAAAAGAAGACAATGAGGAGATATCATCAATTAAGGAACTTAAGGAGGAAGAAAATATTTTAAAAGATTTAAAAAAGGAATGGGAGCAACAGGAAGATACCTGGGGAAAAGAGATAGGGGTTAGAACATATAGCTTTAAAACTAGACAGTGGGAAAGGGTAGTGAGGGTAGAAAAAGTTAGATTGCATAGTCAGAATGCAGATCTAGAAGTAGATGGAGTAAAAGACGTAAGAGAAGAACATGGGATGCAAGTCAAAAAAATAAGAAAGTATTGCTGCGGACAAGAGATGATGGATAGAAAAAAGAGAGTAAAAGATCTTCCGTGAATATATTTCAACAAAATCATGTATTAATATTAGAACTATATAAGCTGGATAATTATTTTGCATGTAGTGTGACAGACATTAGGATATTTTAATATAAACAGATATGAAGAGTGAAATACGAGAATTATGAATAAGAACTAAGCATTAATTGCTTAGATGTTGGATAGCCATCTGTCTGAAACGCTATAGGGTTTCCTGCCTAGGCAGGGAGTTGGACTAGAAGACCTCCAAAGTCCCTTCCAACTCTACTATTGTATTGTATTGTATTGTATTGTATTGTATTGTATTGTATTGTATTGTATTGCATTGTATTAATTGGAAAAATAGAGGGTGAATGATGGTATTGTTAACAATGTTCCCTCTAATTTTTTTTCAATGTGAGCAGAAAAGTATAGAGTTTGAGCGGCACATTTTCATGCCTGAGCACCTGATTTTTTTTCACAGATGTCACCTAAGACAACAACGAAATCAGTATTATTTGAAACTCAAAGTTATGTTTCTTCAAGGTACCCGCTTAATTCAAATAATATCAGTATCACTTAACAACGTTCCTGCTTAGCAACCAAAATGTTGGCTCAGAAACTCTGGCATTTGAAGCACTCAAGTCTTAAAGCTGTCAAGTTACAAGACCCTTGTACCCCTAATCCTTTAGGGAAAAAAACCCAGGGGTCTTCAAACCTGACAGCTTTAAGACTTGTGGACTTCAACTCCCAGAATTCCTCCTCCAGTCATATGGGCTCAGAAACTCTGGCATTTGAAGTGTGCAAGTCTTAAAGCTGTCAAGTTACAAGACCCTTGTACCCCTAATCCTTTAGGGAAAAAACCCAAGGGGTCTTCAAACCTGACAGCTTTAAGACTTGTGGACTTCAACTCCCAGAATTCCTCCTCCAATCATGTTGGCTCAGGAACTCTAGCATTTGAAGCATGGAAGTCTTAAAGCTGTCAAGTTACAAGATCCTTGCACCCCTAAAAAAAATGCAGAGGTCTTCAAACCTGACAGCTTTAAGACTTGTGGACTTCAACTCCCAGAATTCCTCCAGTCATGTTGCAGCGACGTCATCTGTGTGGATCTGCTCCATCTTTGCTTTCTTCACTGTGGGCAAGGCTGCTGCTGAAGATGCTGATGAGCTGCCACCAGAATAACTGCTGCTACCTCCTCCTACTCCAACAGCATCACCACATTTGCACCTGAGCGCAGCGCAGCGTTACCCCTGCCCGCTCCTCCTCCTCCGTGCTTTTGAGGAGCCATGAGGCTTTTTTCCCCTGCCCCCCCCCCACCTTCCTACTGGCTCTTGCAGCCTCATGGCTCCTCAAAAGCATAGTGGAGGAGGAGGGGGCAGGGGTAACGCGGCGCTGAGCTCAGGTGCTCCGAGCGGAGGGGAGGCGGCACTGCCACATGCGGGGATGCCGGCTGGAGCTTTGCTGGCTTTAAGTCAGTCGCAGCGCCGGGCGCCAAATGCGGCAGTGCTGCTAGAGGAGGAGGAGGAGGTGGCAGCAGTTCTTCCGGTGGCGGCTTGGGCTTTGGGGCTTCACAGCTACCCTCAGTCGCCCCGTGCTCCTCAAAGCAAGTCCGGGGAAGTCCTTTGCAGGCAGCCCGTTCTAGCTGCCTGCAAAGGACCTCCCCAGCTTCCGGAGCCTGTGGCAATAGAAATCACCGCGCGGCAGTTGAAAACTGCCGTGCGGTGTTTTCTTGCCACTTGCGCGGCTGCACAGCCGCGCACCTTAGAGGGAACAGTGATTGTTAAATATGGATAAAAACATGATTAGTGGTAAAATTAAAAAATTAAAATTAAAATTAAGAAATGGGTGATTGGATAATGAAAGAATATATTTTAATGTTAATGTGCATTAATAGTAGAATCACAAGGACTGGATGATTGAAAAGAACATGAATAAACGTACTTTCAATGTTTCAATGGTTTAAATGATTGTGATTGATACTAAAAGTGTACACTGAATAATGAAAGAATGAAGGATGAAATTTTAGTATAAATACGTGTGAAGGGCAAAATAAGGGAAATATAAATAAATCAGGTGAAAGATGGAAAAAAGAAAAGAAAAATCTTTGAATATTATGGTGACATGGGGGGAAAAGTTAAAAGGGCAATAATAGTGTGTGTGTGTGTGTGTGTGTGTGTGTGTGTGTGTGTGTGTGTACATTAATACATTAAGGTATATGTAATAACAAGAGGGAGGTTTAAAAACTGAAGGGTGGTACTATTGGGTATGCTTAAACAATATAAAATGAAAAAATGTAATAACTGAGTAATAATATATTTATGCATAATACAAAGGTATCACACTATTCATGCAGCAATGCAAAAAATAGTATTGAACAATAAGAGAGGGAGGGAGGGAGGGAGGGAGAGAGAGAGAGAGAGAGAGAATGGGAGACTGGCTGACGGGTAAGCACTTTTGGAGAGGGCACTCTGGCTTTCTCTGAGCCTGACCCCTTTGGCGGGTCCATCATCTCCTCCTCCCGGATCCCATTCCCACCCCACCAGCCCTCGTGTTAGTGAGGCCAACATCGGTCATGGTCGGGTCGGCCAGTGTCTCAGGGTAGAGAGTAGGTTGCGCATCTCCCCAAGCAACTGGGACACGCCCAGCACAAACAAGGGCTGGAAGAAGCTCCAGCAAGAGTGAGGTGCTGCCACTTCTCCATCCCTGTGGCTCAAGCAAATTCAAATTCAAATTTTTAATTTGTTAGCCTCTCCCTCTCCGCAAGGGACTTGGGGCGGCGTACAATAAAAATATACATACATACATGTAGACATACAGGTACACACATATACATACATATACATACATGGAGGAGGTAGTAATCAAACATATATCACAATAATAATAATAATAATAATAATAATAATAATAATAATAATAATAATAATAATAATAATAATAATAATAATAATAATAATAATAATAATAATAGAAAATTAAAATTAGCCATTAAAATATCCCATGATAAAATACAATCTAAAAAGGACTGTCAGGAGGAGGATAAACTACGGTTGAGCCAGGCCAGATAATTGAAAGAGGTGGGTCTTGAGCTTTATACGGAAGGAGCGGAGATCGGAAGTAATCCTGATGTCAAGGGGGAGGTCATTCCACAGGGCTGGGCCCATCACAGAGAAGGCCCTGCTCCTGGGTGCCGCCCCCCGACACTGTTTGGCGGACGGCACCCGGAGAAGTCCCTCTCTGTGTGAGCGGATTGGTCGTAGGGATGTATGGGGCAGGATGCGATCCCGCAAATAACTAGGTCCTATGCCATGGAGCGCTTTAAAGATCATAATCAAAACCTTGAAACGCACCCGATAGACCACAGGAAGCCAGTGCAGCTCGTGCAGGAGAGGTGTTACATGGGAGAACCTAGTCCTCCCCATAATCACCCGCGCGGCCGCATTCTGAACCAACTGTAGTCTCCGAGTGCATCTCAAGGGAAGCCCCATGTAGATAGCATTGCAGTAGTCCAGGCGAGACGTCAGTAGCGCATGGGTGACTGTGCGCAAGGCATCCCGGTCCAATAAGGGGCGCAATTGGCGCACCAGGCGAACCTGGTGGAACGCCCCCCTTGCCACGGCTGTTACATGGTCATCCATGGACAGCCGGGCATCTAGGAGGACGCCCAAATTGCACGCCCATTCCATGGGGGCCAGTTGTTTGCCCCCAATGGCCAGAGATGGAAACAACTGGTTGAACCGGGGGGCCGGAAGCCACAGCCACTCCGTCTTGGAGGGGTTGAGTTTAAGTCGGTTGTCATCCATCCAGACCCGTACGGCTTCCAAGCACCGGGACATCATTTCGACGGCCTCGTTGGGGTGGTTCGAGGTGGAGATGTACAGCTGAGTGTCATCAGCATACAGATGGTATCCCACCCCAAAGCCACGGATGATCTCGCCCAGCGGTTTCATGTATGTGTTGAACAGGAGTGGCAAGAGGACCGACCCCTGTGGCACCCCGCAAGTGAGGGGGCTCAGGGTCGATCTCTGCTCCCCTGCCAACACACGTTGCGTCCGGCCGGAGAGGTAGGAGCCGAACCACCGTAAAACAGTGCCCCTGACTCCCAACCCCCATAGCCGGTGCAACAGGATACCATGGTCGATGGTATCGAAAGCCGCCGAGAGATCTAATAGGACCAGGACAGAGGAACAACCCCTATCTCTGGCCCTCCAGAGATCATCAACCAGTGCGACCAAGGCCGTCTCCGTGCTGTGCCCGGGTCGGAAGCCGGACTGGCGCGGGTCTAGATAATCATTCTCCTCCAAGTGATGTGGAAACTGTTGGGCCACCACACTCTCTACAACCTTCGCTAAAAAGGGAAGGTTGGAGACTGGACGATAATTGGCTAGCTCCGTTGGGTCCAGGGAAGGCTTCTTGAGTAGGGGTCTCACAACCGCCTCTTTCAAGGCGGCCGGCAGAGACCCCTCGCCCAACGAAGCGTTCACTAGGCCCAGGAGCCAGTCACATGTAACCTCCCAGGATGCCAGTACAAGCCAGGAGGGGCACGAGTCCAATAAACATGTGGTAGGTCGTAGACGTCCACGTAACTTGTCCAAATCCTCGATGGCAACCGAGTCAAACTCCTCCCAGAATGGTCTCTCAAGACTCGCCACGAGCGTCTCCACTGGACCACTGAAAGGGACCCATCCCATCCGGATTTGAGCGACTTTATCCTCAGATATTTCCCAAACTCCTCTGCTCTGCCCTGTAAAGGGGCTTCCCGTGGCCTCTGAAACAAGAGGGAGCGGGTCACCCGGAACAGGGCAGCAGGGCGGTTATCTGCAGATGCAATAAGAGCGGCACAATGATGACGTTTGGCCGCTCTTAATGCCACAAGGTACGTCCTTAAGTAGGTTCGTGCCTGTGCTCGGTCAAATTCGGAGCGGGAGGATCTCCAACGACTCTCTAGGCCAGGGGTGGCGAACAAGTTCGACAAAAAGAGCCAAAATTTTAAACTGTGAGAGTCAGAGAGCCACACCACGCAGTGACCTGCCAAAACAGACAAACACTCACACAAAAGCATATAATTTTAACAATAATATATTAAACACATAATATAACATGCTCAGTCAGGTGTTTTTTGTTATAAATTTTTATAAACCCATTAGAGCTGCAACGGAAGGCAACGGAAATATTTTTAGACACAAAGCTTTTGACAAGTTAAAATTCACAGTAAATGGAATAATCTCTACAATCTTTTAATATGGAAAGTCAAAGGCAAGGATGGGCATTTTCTCTTTTATTATTTATAATTGGTTAGGACAGGGGTGTCCAAACTTGGCTGGGGAATTCTGGGAGTTGAAGTCCACAAGTCTTAAAGTTCCCAAGTTTGGACACCCCTTGGTTAGGAGGTCCTGGCGGGCCAGAACTGAAAAGCTAAACAAATATTTCAGCTAAAGATTCAGGTAGAAAGAGATACAAGATGAAATGCTATGCAAATGATATAGTAGTAACGATTATGCAAACACAAAGCTCCATAGATACTAATGGCAGATCCAAAGATTTTTGGCTACCTTTTAGAGATAAAAAATTAAATGAAAAGTAAGATAATAAGGCATTCAATTTCCAATGGAAAAAAAACATGAAAAGAGGGGGATTGGGATATGAGAAAAATATAGTGAAATATCTAGAACTCTTATTTAATAGGATATAATAATAATACATTTGAAAACATTTATAACAAATTTATTGAATGAAATGAACATTCCTTGAAACTTAGATATTATCTAAGATAAATGTTTTATTCCAAATGGCACCAACTGGAAGCTGGGTGGTGGGGTGGGGGAGCAAGATTCAAAATCATACAAGACTCAAAAGAAAGATATAGAAGAGCAGCATTTCTTAATCTTAGACTGGATTCTATGGGTGTGGTATATCTACAAATGATTGGCAGATCACCAATCTTTTCCAACTTCCAGTATTTTAAGTTAAATGAAATGTTAAAATTTAGAAAGATCTCTGCCATAGCCACCATTCTGATAATTGCTTATCTTTTAACTTCAGTATAATGATTAATTCATTGCATTTGAATTAATCTATTTCCTTGGACACTTTGATCTCTAGTAACTAAGATATAAGTTTGTATTTTTTAAAAGATAGAATACTTGATTCATGATGAGGTGCAATAGGTGACTGACAATACTGCTACAACCTTCCTCTGACTACTTAGCATTTTATTCTGATTAGCAAAGTTCAAGTTCTAAGGGCTGGTTTTTTTGTATTTTTTTAAAAAAGTGAACTCCACAACCCCAAAGTCTCCATTCCCCTAATTATTACCCATCTTCCACTTCATCTTAACTTAACACGCGGCTCGCGGCCAAAATGAATGAGGCTTTTTGCCTCTTACCATTATTTAGTATACTGTGGCTCAGATCGCGCGCTAAACCCGGAAGTACGGTCGACGCGACGACGCTGCAGGCAAGCGTCGTCACGTCGACTGTACTTCCGGGTTTAGCGCGCGATCTGAGCCACGGTATACTAAATAATGGTAAGAGGCAAAGAGCCTCATTTATTTTGGCCGCGAGCCGCATGCGGCTCGTGAGCCGCGTGTTCGCCACCCCTGCTCTAGGCATCTCTTGTGGCGTTTCATCACCCTTAGCTCCTCGGTAAACCAAGGAGCCAGGGTGGTTCGTTGCCGCAGGAGAGGCCGCAAAGGCGCCACCCGGTCAAGGGCCCCGGCAGTCGCATTATTCCATGCGGCTACCAGGTCCTCCACCCGGGGCGGGGCGGGTCTACAGGAGGTGGCCCAAGCTCCGTCTGGAACTTATCTGGTTCCATCAGGCGCTTGGGGCGGAACCATCTAATGCCTTCCGGCTGCGCCTCCCCGCAACGGGGGGGTAGCACCAGGGAAGTCAAGTCGGAGAAGTGAGTGATCCGACCATGACAGGGGAGTGATAGTTAAATCCCCTATTCCCAGATCACTCGTCCACTGGCCAGAGACAAAAACAAGGTCCAATGTGTGGCCCCCCTCATGGGTAGGGCCCTGAATTAATTGGGTCAGGTCCATGGCTGTCATGGAAGCCATGAACTCCCGAACTCCCTCAGACGCTTCTCCCATCGACGGCAAGTTGAAATCCCCCATCACTAAAAGTTTGGGGGTCTCAACCGCCACCGATGCGATCAGCTCGAGGAGTTCAGGCAGGGCCGCTGATGTATAGCGAGGAGCCAGGTACACTATCCAGCATGCCCCACTGCCTCCCTGGGCCCCATCTCACGACAAGGGACTCACACCCGGATGTCTGCGGCACAGTGAACCTCTCTCGGCCAGGCCAGGCAAGGAGTGACTGGGAGGGGGAGGGCGAGGGGTTCGGGACCAGCCAGTGATGGGACAGGAAGCCTCAGCAAAGGGCCCAAAGAGCCTGCCCTTCTCTTAAGGAAACCATATTGGGGTTGAGAGCGGTTGCCTTCCACTCAAAAGAGGGTTTGCTTTTAATGGAGGAAAGAAAAGTAACAAAAGGCCACTGTCAAAGTGTTTATTTGGTCCTGAAGAAATGTGAGTTTGACCTGATCAGGTCCAATAAATGTGGGCAAATCCCATTGTAGCATTCCCCAAGTCCCACTCACCTCTCCTGCAAAATTTCAACTGAATGCAAACGTTGCTTAGCTTGGCTGAGAGTTGCAAAGACCCCCAGGGAAAGAGATATGTCCCCAAATCCTACACACACACACACACACACACACACACACACACACACATAACTGTGCAAAATCCAGGCATGCTTCAGAATCCACATCCAAAGTGCAAATCCAAAGTCTGAGAAGCAGGTCCAAATGCCAAACAGAAGTAGCATGAAGTATAGGTCCAAAGTAATGGAAACAGCAGTCACAAAGTGACAGTCCTTGCATGGCAGGGCAAATGTGTGGTTGTTTCTAACACTGCATTGTCCATTGTCTTGGACTAAGGAGGGGTGTGCTGGTATTACTCCTTAGGAGGAAAGAGGCAATGGAGTAGCCTCACTGACCTCCATTGCACCTCCTTCTGTTCAGTCCTCTGGTGGAGGAGGCAGGTTCTCCTCATCCGTCCTGATCAGCTGCAGCTGCAAGTTTTCTCCATCCTGGGCTTGTGGCTGGGTCTGTGAGCCCTCCAGCTGGCAGCTGTGTCTCTCCCCTTTCCAGCCAGATGCTCATTCCGCTTGTTCCTCTGAGGGCCCCTTCTGAGCTTCCTGGGCTCACTTCTTCCTCCAGCCCCTACCATTCCTGGCTTGGTGCCTCAGCATCTTCCAGACATTCCTCCTGGCCTCCCTCTGAAATCCCCACAGCTGCTCCTTCCTTGTTATCTGAATAGGCATCTGAGGAAGCCATCAGAGGTCTTCTTCTCTCCTCTCCTTAGCTCTGGCTTCTGCCCACAGCAACCCTGTGTGAAGGAAGCAACCAAAGAAGAGAAAAACTTTGCACTTCCCTTCCATATAAACAGGTCCTCCCTGAGGAGATGGATCTTCTAGGAAGGGGTCCATCCCTTCTCCCACCAGTGTTTCATTCCTCTTGTCCTCTCTTATACTCCAGCTCATGATCACCAAGAAGTCCTTATCCTAGAGGGCCTCCTCCTGTTTTCCAGCTCACCCTCTCTTTTCTCCCCTCCCCTTCCTGGACAGAAATCCCCCATTTTCACAGGGTGCCCCACTTCCCTGCTCCCCAGACCCTTTCCTGTCTCATTCTCCTTCCTTGGAGCTGGGGGGCCCAGAGGAGCTGAGCTTTGACTGATTTTCCCTTGCAGAAGCAACCAGATCAGAGGGTCCCCAAAGAGGAGGGGCTGAGCCCCAGGGGAGCCCCAGGACAACCCACCGCCCCTCCATGGCTGCCTTGGGAAGACTTTGAGGAGGGAATTCCCCACCCTGACAATCCTGAAGGTCTTGGCTCTCAGGTTATTTAACAGGTTTTGTTCTAAAATAAAAAAATTAGGAGGTGATAAGCTACCTGGGGAAAGCCAAGGGAAATCATCAAACACAATTGAAAAATGAAAGTCAGAATTATTTCGGACTATGTGATGCGACACCCAGAAAAATACGGCATCCTTCACTTAATCCTCCAGGGAAAGATTGAAGGCCAAATGAGGTCCAAGCAGAAGAAGAATATCATGGCTTCAAAATCTAAGGGAGGATGCAACATTCAGAAGACTAAGGTCACAAAAATGAGTTGAAACATTATTGCAATTGTTGTTATAATGTAACTCTTGGAAGTGATACAAAAGATGATTGAATATATTGATGATTGAATGTAAAATCAAAAGCTGCCAGTGTTTATTCATATTTTGATGGTTTTTTTTTCTTCTTTTTTCTAAAAGTTGTGAGATTTGGGAGGATTTCTACCTCTCGCATGATGTAGCTGTCAAAATTTTCTATACCTATTTACCCTTTTCCTTAAAACTTTTGTAAAAACTAATAAAAATTTTACAATAAAAAAAACCTAAGGGTCTGGTTTGGACAAAACACAGGAGGACCTAGGTGAAAGAGTGATCAACCCAAGGTAAAGAAACTTTACATTGGGATTAAAAAGAGACCCCGGAGCACGGAATTTAGCAGCTATTTGACAGATGGGGGATTTAACCAGAGGGGGGGGGAGGGACGGTGACAAAAACGGAAAGCCCTAGAAGACTTTTATCCTCAAAATTTGGACCTGGAAACATTAAAAACAATAAAAGCACTCAGAGGGAATTTTCCTTTCTTTCTTTTGCTACCTTTTCATATTTTTTGGAATAGACTTTGAGAGCTTTGACAGCTTGAACACATTGCTTTAAGTTCAAGCCGAGAGGGAGCCATCTAGTGGTGAATAGAAGATATTACAAGAACTAACAATTTGTCGGGAGAAACCACATCTGCTATTTGACCTTGAATGTAACAAGAAAAGATACTTTGAAGCTGTGAGAATCAACAAAGAGGATTTGTTTTTGCAACAGTGTTTTGGACTGGACTTATTGTTTTGGTGGAAGATAAAAAGCAAATAAAAAGTGGAAGTGGACTTAGAAATTGGAAATAAGAAAAGGGAAAATAGAACTCTAATCCTTGTGATATAATAGAAAGCTTTTAAAAATTGTTAAACTAATTAAACAGATAATATGGAAATTTGGGTGTATAATGAAATACTTGCTATGTTTAAAATGCACATAAAATGCTAAATGGGGGGAAAACAGTGGAAACTCAGAGGGAACACTTAGAACAAGAAGGAGAAAAGGAGAAAGAGAAGTGTTTGTATGAAGATCAGGAAGATATTACAGAAGGGAAAGAGATTGAAAAAGAAAAGAATTTAGATGATTATACTGGGATTTACAGTTATGTACCCAAAGGAGACAAGGGAGAAGTGGCCCCAAAGAAGGGAAATAGCAAAGGTGGAACCAACTGGGAAATAAGAGGGGGAAATTGGGGAGAGATACTGAAACAACAAAATTAAAAAGGAGAAAAAAGATTGGAAAGGGAAAATACAGGAATTTTAAGATCAAGAAAAAGGAAAAAAACTAGGCAAATGGGCGGAGAGAAGAGAATATGAGAGAAATGAAGTTCTTGAGAGATAAGAGAAAATGGCTGAAAGCAGGAAAGAAAGAAAGAAAGAAAGAAAGAAAGAAAGAAAGAAAGAAAGAAAGAAAAGGATTTACTAGTAGAATAGAATGAAACTTAGTAAATATAGCCAACGGTATATATTCAATAAAATGTGTGGGATATAGATTAAAATTACTATTTGTAGACAACTAATTAAATGAAATGTTTACTATATAAAATTAAACTTGAGGATATGCATTATTAATAGTAAAACAGAAGAATAGATGGAAGTGATATGTTAAATTGGATTAGCTTTGAGAGGCAAAAGGATATTGTTTATAGATTAAGAAAAAAATTAAATTAAGCAGGAGAATATGGAATAAAGATAAGATGACTGAAATGTAAAATGGAAATACGATGTAAAATGTAATAGGCATAACAGAAGAGGTATAGGGGGAGGGGGGAACCAGGACAACACTTTGTTCACAAAAGAAGTTAAAATATGTAACAAAAAATAAATGAATAACACTTTGGAGAAAAACCACAGCTCTCTCTCTGTGTGTGTATCTTCCTCTCCCTCCATCCCTCTCTCTCTCCCCCCCTCTCTCTGTATCTCTCTCTCACTCCCTGTCTTATTGTTCAATACCAGTTTTTTGCATTAAGTTGTGGGAATAGTGTGATAGTTTCGTATTATACATTTTGATACAAATAAACATATTATTACTCCATTATTACATTTTTCTCATTGTCTTATATTGTTTAAACATACCTAATACTACCACTCTTCAGTTTCTAAACCTCCCTCTTGTTATTACATATACCTTATTTCCATTATTTCACATCTGTTTATATTAAAATTTCATCCTTCATTCTTTCATTATTCAGTGTTTCAATGTACACTTCTAGTACCAATCACAAATATTTAAATCATTTAAATGCTCTCTCTGCTATTCAAAACTTCTGCCCTCCTCGCTCTTTCAGGAGCCTGAGCCCCCCCCCCCCCCAATGCCCCAAACATGCTGGGGAGTTTGAGAGGCAGTTGTGGGAGCTCCTGCAAAACGCCTTTTCCCCAGATTTAGCTGCCTCAGGTCCAATCTCGTGATTTTTTCAAGCTAGATTACTGCAGGGAGCTCTCCCTTGGGCTCCCCTGGAAGACTAGGCTGGCTTGTGGGAAGGGAAAGTGGAGGAAGGGAGCAGAGGGGCAGAAGAGGCGCTTTCCGCAACCCTCTGGCAGGCGCGCACACGCGCACAGACACAAACACTTATTGTTCTAAGGGCTTAAGAGAAGCTGAGGTTTTTATTCGCCGCTTTCACTACCGCTACTTTTATTACAGCGCAGCGCAGTTTCCCCCCCAAACCTCCATCGGACGGGGCGGGGGGAAGCGGTGGTCGATCGGAGAGCTTCGGAAGAAGAATCAGCGAAGAGGGCATTGTGATGGTTGCGTTCACACAACCCGGGTAACCAGGATGTTTGAGCGGTCCCGTTGTCCCGTTGTGGGCAACGTCTCCCTGGGATCCTTCCCTCCCTCCAGAAACCCTGGACGACACCAAGGGAGCAGCGCCGTTTTCTCCCTTCTTCACGGCGGAGAATTTGAGCAGAATTGGATTCCTGTGCGGATCTGGACGGGGCCCGAACTGGAGCAACCTTCAGCCCAGGTGTTAATCTCCAGAGCTTCTGAGAACGGCTTCATTGAACAACTTCCTGGATGTTGGTTACAGTGGGAGGGGCAACAAATTGGGAAGATGGTTCTTCCGAGAGTTGGGAGCCTTTGAGGGGGGGGTCTATTGAGGGGTCCCTATGGACCGTCTTGTAGGAGATGGAAAGGCTGTGCTGGAAGGCGGGGTTAAACATGTCATCAGTCTGTCCCAAAGGGGTGCTGTTCAAAAAGCAACTGGACTTCCGGGGGCTTTCCCCCCCCCCTTGAAAACGTTTCCCTTCTCATCCAAGAAGCGCTGACAAGAAAAGAACCCGGAAGAAGACGAGGCTCCAGATGGGAGAAGAGGGTGATTTGTGAGGCTGGGCTGCTGTTCCTGCCTTTCCTCTCATTCGCCCTGTCGGGAGAACCATTCCGCAGAGGGTGGCAGCCCTTCCGCTCTCCAAGAGGGCTCTTCCAAGCAGCGAAAGTGAAGAAAATGAATGAATTAGGACACCCTCTGTTCCCCTCCAGAGGGCGCCCTCGTCTGCCTTGATTAGAATCACCTGCCCACAAAAGATCGAGCCCCCCCCTCTCTGAAAGTGCTGACCCCCAAGGACTGTCCCCCTCCCGCCCTTTCTCCTGCTTTCCCCCTGAACCCCCGGGGAGGTCTTGGGGGAGGGGGCTCAGTCATATCCTGGGACAAGCGATCCTTCCCCGGGAGTGGGGAAGAACTTTAAGGCTGGCCTCTATTCAGCAGGGGCGACTCAGCCTCGCTTATCTTTCCCGGAGAAGAGGAATCGATCAATCAGAACAGAACTCGAAGGGATCTTAGAGGTCTTCTAGCCCAGAGTTCCCCATCCTTTCTGGGTTGGCGGCCCGGAGGAGGAGGAGGAAAGGGGGGATAAGAGGAGATGGTTTTGTGGGAGGGCCAGGTGCGTGTGTGCGCGCTGGAGCGCCCGCGATGTTCGTGGCACCGCTCACGCGAGTGGGGCTGCAAGCGGACCTGTGCGTAAGTGGAGAAGGAGGCTCCGCCTCGGTCCGCCGGCCAGTAACGTGGCCCGGTGGCGATTAACCTGTGACCCGATAAGGAACCGTAGCCCGCAGGCTGCAAACCCCTGTCCAACTCGAGCAGGAGAGCCTATGCCATTTCAGACACGTGTCTGTCCAGTCTCTTCTTCAAAACCTCCAGTGATGAAGCGCCCACGACGTCTGAAGGCAACTTCTATTCCCCTGGTTAACTGTTCTCTCTGTTAGGAAGTTTCTCCTTAATTCCAGGTTGCTTCTCTCTCTGATTAGTTCCCATCCATTGTTTCTTGTCCTGCCTTGGAAAATACAAGTTGATCGCCGTCTTCTCTGTGGCAGCCCCCTCAAATACTGGGATCCTGCTATCGTGTCACCCCTGATCCTCCTTTTGTCCAATCTGGCATGAAGGAGACATTTCCCCGTTCCAGGTTCAAGGAAGGCTGCGGTGAGGCTCAGGTTGCAGAATGCGAGGCTGCTGCTGCCCCAGAATCGAGGCGGGACGTGAAGGGTGGAGTGGGGGGAACTGAAGGGCGGCAAGGACGCCAACGCCCCAGGGCTCCCGCCCCTTCCTCTGTGACGTTGGGAAGCCCGTAGCGCTCTCTGGAAGGGACGCCGCTGTCTGGGCGGCGGAGGGCGGAGGAAGCCAGCCTGGATCCCGGAGACAGCGAGTGAAAGTGGTCCGCTGGGAGTTTGGGTCCCGCTTGAACCTTCAGCCTTTGGCCGCACCGGCGAGAGGGACGCACTCGGGATCTTTTCCCTTCCCCTCCCTTTTCTTCGGTCTTTCTCCTGGTTATAAATGCAAGAATACATTTCCATTCACTCAAGGTGGCTGAAAATCGAAGCGAAGGAAGAGGCTGAAACACCCCCCCCCCACTCCCCTCGAAAGAGATTGCGGAGGTGCCAAGATCCTTTTTTTCCTCCTCGGAGGATCGAGGGGGATCCGGCCCTCACCCCGGGCGTTCTTCCTCCAGGGCCCTGGAAGACGCGCAAAGGAACACACCGCTGTTTCCTCTCCCACAAACTTTAGGGACAGAAGGCGGAGCTGTCCTGGGCGAGCTTTGGCGTTCCTTTCAGTCGCTGAACGCAAACTCCGGTCGCAGGTGCAAAAGGCCTCCCTGTTCGGGGGGGGGGGGGAAGGCGATGCCGCTGCGCCCGTGGCCACTCCTGTCCCTCGGAGCGGCGTTGATGTCTCTCTTGCGGGGCGGGGGGTTGCGGTGAGTTTCTGGAACGTCTTCCTTCCTCCGCCTTACGCTGAGCCTCGTTTAAAGACTCCGATTTTGAGCTCAGGCAAGACGGGAACAAAGGAGGGGTTTTGCACCAGAGCTACAATGGGAGGGACTTCGTCAGATGGATGACCGCTCAGTCCCAGGCCGAGAAGGCCAAGGAGAAGCGGGAGGATCGTCCAGGATGGTCCCAGAGAAAGTCTTCCCCTCATTGAGTGGCAGCAGAGATGCCTGTGCTACTGGAAGGAGGCTCTGGGGAAGACAGGTGAGTGGCAAAGGAGGGGGATGGGAGGTCTCCATTGCAGAATTATTTCTCTGAAGGCTGCTTGCTTTCCCCTTCCTCATTCCATTTGGCCCTACACAGCCAAGCCACCCTTCATACGCTGGACAAATAACCCTCTCTGGGGGGGATCCCACATCGGATGAAACAAGGACAATGGGAAAATAACCTTCAATTCCCACACAGACACTCTTCTTCATAGGTGAAACAACTGAGGAAGGGATGAAGGCTCAGCAGAGGAAACTGTAGTTCCCACATTCTGTGTGGGAGGCTGAACCCAAAGATGAGACTGTTCCTGGTTTCCATCTGGAACAACTGGGCCAAATTCAGTGGGGGGGGGGAGGGGAGAGGGAAAGATTGAATGAGTTTCCAGGCATTGTGATTCTTTTCGTTAGAGTGAGAAGTCTGTAGGAGATTGTCCCAAAAGTGCTTTTTCAGGAGGCAACTGGACTTTCTTGGTTTTTTTTCTCCTTTTGAAGACATTTCGATTCTCATCCAAGAAGCTTCTTCAGCTCCGACAGGATTGCGGGGAATTGAAGGGTTTATATTCCTTGCAGACAGATGGTGGGGAGGGGCACCAGATGAGGGGCTTCTTCCAGGGGGTTAGGAAAGCCCAACCCTGGGTCTCTTTCCCCCCCCTCCCCTCCCCATAGCATCCTTCCACCAGCAGGGCACCCAGAGTCCCTTTCCATCCCTTAGGACAGCTCGAAGGTGGACAATTGGCCCCTTTTCACCCCCATCAGGCTTTTTACAGCATTCCCAACTTTGCAGGGGTCCCGTGAGTTGATTCTCCTGGATGTTGGCCCTCAGCTACACCTTAGCTGACTTTTCACTGGGTTCATCTCAACCCTCCAAGCCCCTCAGCTCCCACTTTCTACTCTTTGGCTGCTTCGGAGATTCCCAATCCTCCAGGCCATGGTTGTCCCAAAGCCGCTTTTTCCAAAACTTTTGGGCTTTTGGAAAAAGCACCTTTGGGATTTTGCCTCTTCCCTCTCCTGAAAATGAAAGCGACAAGAGGCAGAAGGTTAGATTGGAGGAAGAATTTGAGGCTGCGAGGCCTCTGCTTACCTCCTGTCTGGTGGTTGAGATTTGACAGACACTCCAGGTCACCCTGGGGGGGGGTGGGGGGGGGCAAGGATTGTTTCCATAGCTTCCACCACCTCTGTCCAGGGCGCCAGAGCTTCCACCTTGCTGGTCTGCTTGCCATATTGAGTGACAGGATGATCAATCAGGTGACCCTGGAGAAGCCCTTGGCTGGACTCTGACACCTTCCAATAGGAATAGCACAGGGAGTTCCTGGAAGGACCCTGGAAGGGGAAGAGGGGGAAGGGTAGAATTGAGGGGGAGGGTTCTCCCAGCTCCAGCTCCTCCCTCGATGCTATCATGAAAAGCAGCTCTCAAAGAGAAGATTGACTGTCTCCTTTACTTCAGAGGATTCCAGTCATGAGATTAACCCCGAAAGAAGTTCTCAAGCAACTCTTGGCTGATCTTGCAAACAGCTGGGCACATCTGGTGAGGGGAACCTCGGGGGTCACACAGCTGCTTGTAGAGCTGACTGTTAGACACTCACTTAGCATAGAGGGAAGCCTTGGTTTCACTCAGGACCACCTCAAGGCTGGACAATCGTTCAAATTGATGGGCTGAGCCATCTGCCAGCTCTCCATAAGGAGGAGGAGACTGCCAGAGAGGCTCAGCATCAGTTACAGGATACAGAGAGCTGTTATGATGATAATTCAATAAAGAGCTGAAGTTATCTTTGTTCTGGCTGCCTCTTCAATCTACCCACAATGTAACACTGACCCCCAGGTGGCAGGTGGTTTTGGGCTGTGAGGTCAGAGAGGATGGGAGTAAAGGATGGTTTTTGCATTATGGCTACGATGGGAGGGACTTCATCAGCTTCGATAAGGAGACCCTCAGATGGGTGGCAGCTCAGCCCCAGGCCCAGAAGTTCAAGGAGAAGTGGGAGGATCATCCAAGGTGGTCTGAGAGCAATAAAATCTTCCCGGAGAAGACCTGCATTGAGGGGCTGCAGAGATACCAGTCCCACAAGAACAAGACGGGTAAGTGGCAAAGAGGGTCTCCACTGAGCATGTTTCTGTCAGCTCCCCCCTCCTCATATTCTTTCTATCCTTATCATCCAGGACACCTTTTAAACTAGTGACAGAAAAGGGTCAGGAAGTATCCCATATTGCATTACAGGAGGAAAATAATCTTCAGCTCCCTCCACCCCCCAGGAAGTAGTTAAAAAAAGAAACTGAGCAAGGAATTCATGCTGAAGTTCTTTTAATTCCTCTAGAAAGTCTTTCAAAGCAGAAGAAATTAATTTCCTGTGTTTGGGTTGGAAGGAAATGATGGGTCTGTTCCTGATTTTCATCTGAATAACTTGAACAAGTTCAATTTGGGAGCTTAAAATTGCAACAATCTGCCCAATTGGGGATCATGTTGGCCCATGTGAGAACATTACCCCAAATTCCATGTGTCCCTTTCAAACATCAATCCAAAGAGCTCCGATGCCCCATTTGAGGGGCTCCTGCAGGTTGAGGCAAGGAGAGGGAGCAGAGGGGGAGGGTGGCAGGATGAGGTATTTTCCTGTTATTAAATCGTCTTGCCAGAAACACTCAAACTCAGGGAAGTGACTCACAAGTTGGTGGATGACAGAGTAGAGGTCCTCATCTGCCAGGCCTTTGGCTTCTACCCCAAGGAGATCCAGACCACCTGGACGAAGGATGGAGAAGTCTATCAGTATGAGACCCTCCCTAGGAACTCAGATGGGACCTATTATGTCTGGCTCAGCATTGAGGTTGACCCCAAAGAGGGTTGCAATCCTTCCTTCCTCTTTGGCTTCTTCCCCTCCTGCACGTGGGAGAGGAGAGAGCTGATGGGAAGAGAGAAGAAACATCTGGGTATTGACTTCCTCCATTTTTTTCTCTTTGAAGCATAAGGCATCCTATGGACCGAAAAGGACTTGGAGTGATCCAGAAATTTTGCTGTCATTGGGCAGGCAAGAAGGAAAGCTGCCTTTAATGTGGAAAAGCTGGAATGGGAGAGGCTTCTGTTGCTCAAGACCCCAAAAAAGACCGACCCTAAGTCTAAATCAACTAAAGCCCTCCAAATCATCACAAGTAAACCAAAAGTCCCAGCAGCCCCAGAAGAAAAAAACAGGATTGAACTACAACATACACTCTAAGGACTGGCAGTCAGAAGACACAATGAAAACTCCTTAATTTCA
Source organism: Natrix natrix natrix (assembly GCA_029891615.1). NCBI lineage: Eukaryota > Metazoa > Chordata > Lepidosauria > Squamata > Natricidae > Natrix > Natrix natrix. Next base: position 102,622 of record JAKRSK010006622.1, read on the forward strand.
CCATATATGCATAGACTCAACCATAGTTTCAATTGGGATACTGTGAGCATCCTTAGATCAACCAAATCCAAAAAACGGCAGAGAATTCCTGGCGGCCTGGCAACCCAGTTGAATTGGCCATCACTTCCCACCAGCCTTTGCCCAAAGCCCCACACCAGGAGGCTGAAGCAGACCCCAAGTTGGAATTTCTGGCCCCCTCCAACCCACACAAAAAGACCCCTAAGGGGGAGACTCTCTGGAGCAACACAAGCCTTCATTGCACGCATCCCGCCCAGGGGCCGTAGTTGGGGGACTCCTGATTTAATGCAATATAAAAAATGCAAATAATTTCTCTGCGGACCACCAACATTTTCTCACGGACCACCTGTGGTCCACGGACTACCAGTTGGACTACCTACTAGGACAGGGGTCTCCAAACTCAGCAGCTTTCAGCGTTGCGGACTTCAACTCCCAAAATTCCTGCTGGCTGAGGAATTCTGGGGGTTGAAGTCCCGAAGTCTTAAAAGTTGCCACATTTGGAGAGCCCTGTTCTAGGGCAGCCATGAAGATGCTCTCCTCAGGACTGTCCTGGGGTTTTCCCACATTCTTTAAGTGCCTCTCTGTGCGTCTGGTATCACTTTACCTCTTTTCCCATGACTGACACATCAACACAATTTCATAACTGTTGGTGCCCCAGTGATCTCAGAGCCCAAAACCACCAAGAGAAGCTCCTGAAGAACAAAGAAAGTGCAACGGATGGAGAGACAGCCCAGGTGTTCATCTCCAGAGCTTCTGAGAACAGCTGCCTTGAACAACTCCCTGGAAGTTGGCTACAGTGGGAGGAGCAACAAATTGGGCAGGTGGTTCTTCCGAGAGTTGGGAGCCCTTGATGGGGTCTATTGAGGGGCCCCATGGACCGTCTTGCAGGAGATGGAAAGGCTGAGGTGGAAGGCAGGGTGAAACATGTCATCAGTCTGACCCAAAGGGGCTTTTCCAAAAGGCAACTGGACTGACTTGGGTTTTTCCTTTGAAAACGTTTCACTTCTCATCCAAGAAGCTTCTCCAGCACTGGCAAGAAATGAAGCTGGAAGAAGACGAGACTCCAGATGGGAGAAGAGGGTGATTTGCCAGGCTGGCTGCCCCGGGGCCCCTCCTGTCCCTTGGGACCATGCTTATGTCTCTCGTGCGGGGCGGGGGTGGGGGTTTGCGGGTGAGTTTCTGGTCCAGTTGCCTCCTGGAAAAAGCACCTTTGGAAAGTTAGAGTCAGAACTTTTACCCCAAAGGGGGGGGGGTTCCCTTTCAAAAATAAACTTTCCAGAACAACGTCTCACAAGGGAAAAAAAAACCGGTGACCTCACTTAGCTATAGGGACGCTCATTTGCTGAGAAGGTCAGAGGCGTTTCGTACCGCCTAGGAAAGAAACGGAGGGCGGCGATGCTCCGGGGGCACAAACGGGGTCTCGGGACTTTCCCTGCGGAGGAAGCATCTGCGAGGAGACGGAGCTGAAGAAGAACGCGAAAATGCAGCGCCGGGCAAGGGACCGGGGGGAGGGGGGTGGGAGAGAATCGCCGGGCTGGGCGTCGGAGTTTCGGGGAGACCCCAAGTAGAAACGGAGGAGCCCAGAGGCAGCGAGCGAGGGCGGCCAGAGAGCCTGCGGGGAGTCCGGGTCCCTCTCGGGCCTTCAGGCTTTGACCACGGCCGGCCGGAGAAAGTGGGGTGGGATCTCTTCTACCCCCACCCACCTACCCGCCTCTTGAAAAGAGACTCATCTGAACAAACACACACACACACACACACACACACACACACACACACAGGCGAGAGTTGGCAGGTCAGATTGGTTGGGTAAATAGAATTGCACGTCCATACATTGTGGAGCGGTTTTGAGGGGGGGGGGAGCTATTCTTTTTTTAAAAGACAAGTTTTATTGCAATTTTTTCCCAGCATACATACTTTATGGACAAATGTGGTCCAGATCACATCTTGGGCATCATATTTATAGTCGTAGTTTCAATATATTCCAATCTTCCCACTTTTATCAAGATTCATCTCATGTGTATAATCCTTTATCTTTTTCCATTAAACTTATTTAAACTTACATATCATTACTAAACACCCTTTTCTTTTGTTCTTCATCTCACTACTATTAATTCATCTTTACAAATTAACCATTGACCAGAGCTTTGCTATTCCAACCTCCACAATATTATTCTCTTTACATAATTCTTTACCATTCTTATTAAATTTTTTACGCATAGTTAACATCACTGTAAGCCCCTGTTTTTCACTTTTTTTTACAATTTTTCCAGTTATTTACCCTATTTTTTCTTCTCAGAAAATATCTCACGAATTCCCCTTCCCCCAATGATTAACATTTTACATTCCCAACATTGTTTACATGGCTCAACCATGATCCAACTATATCGCTCCTGACGGGTTTTTTATTAATGTAATTCAATAGAATTTATTTATTGGGGTTTTTAAATATTGTGACTTTTTAATTGTTTTAATTGTTAATTGTTTAATTGTTTTTTAGCTATCAGCCTACCTCCTCCTTGTATACGTTTTATATACGTCCTTGTTATATGTATGTCCTGTCCAGTTTTGTATTGTATTGTACTTTGTATTTTATTTGTTTTATTGTACGCCGCCCCGAGTCCTTCGGGAGAGGGTGCGGCTTAGAAATAAATATTCTATTCTATTCTATTCTACATCACATTCAAAATTAACAGTATTCATTTAATTATCTACTTTCACATTCTTGTTGAAGCTATTCTTGTTGAAATCTATTTATCAGTATTAAAGTGGGGGGGGGGGAATCCTTGGGATGTCTGCTCTTTTCTTTTAATGCACATTTTGTTTTGTTCCCTTTTGGGGTTTTAACTTTATAAATAAAAGGAAAATATGATTGGGACCAAAAGAAAAGAAAAAAAAACCCGAATGCCTCAATTACCGTAATCTTTTACAAGCACAATATTTTTTGCTGCCTGTAGCAAAGGACTCACAGGGGAAGAGCCTAATGCTGGGAAAGACTGAGGGCAAAAGAAGAAGGGGACGACAGAGAATGAGGTGGCTGGATGGAGTCATCGAAGCTGTTGGCGGAAGCTGTTGGCGTGAGCTTAAATGGGCTCCAGAGGATGGTAGAGGACAGGAAGGCCTGGTCCATGGGGTCACGATGGGTCAGACACAACTTTGCAACTAACAACAAGCAAAGGAAAAGGGACACGCACCAATGTTCCCTCTAATTTTTTTTCAGTGTGTGCGGAAAAGTATAGTGTTTGAGCTGCACATTTTCATGCCTGAGCACCTGATATTTTTTAGCCATAATTGCCATCAGAGCAGATGTTGGGGAGGGGGGCAAGGAAGTAAAGGGCGCCCTCCCTCTCCCTCAGACCCCCAGGAAGGAGGGAAGGGAAGGGAGGGGGAGGGAAAGGAAAGGAATTGGGAAAGAAGAAAAAGTAAGGAAAAGAGAAGAAAGCAAAAAGGAAAGGAAAAGAAAAAGGAAAGGAAAAAGTGAAATTAGTGAATTAGTTAATTACATAGTGAAATTAACACAAACAATAGCATCTCTGTCTAGTTGCATTTATCTTTAAGAAACAAAAAAAAATCAAGCAGGCTGATAGATTGCAGAACGCGGATTTCAGAAGTGAGTGTCTTATCTGAGCAATATGAAGACCTTTTCTTGAGCTTTACTTCAGGAAATCAGAAGAAAGAATAATCACTATGTAGTGAGCAGACTAACCCGATTAGTTCACTTCCAAAAACTACAGGAAAAACATGACATTATAGAAAAACACAAAAAAGTCCCGGTTTTTTGGCAGCCATCTGCTGTGCAAGTCACTCAGTAGTGATTCATTAGCACTTCCTCAGTTATCCTGCATTTTAAAAAAAGCTAGCAGAAAGCCCTAACATTAGCTGACTTAGGCTAGCAACATCAAAAGGGCTCTGAAAAAAAAAGTCCAGAGAGATGAGGATTCTGCTTCCATCATTAAAGAGAGCTGTCAATTTGCAATGATCAAAAACAAGATACCATTTATTTGGCCTCTGCACCAATCCATCCTCAAACTTTTGCCCCATATTCATGAGAAGTAGAAATCACAGGATGAAACGGAGGCAGAAGGGGCGGGGCTTGATGTGACTGATCCTTTTTCGCGGATGCTTGAAACGTGGCTGGAGGGCGATGCTGCTGCCACGTGCGCCCTTCTTGTTCATGGGAGCCGTGCTGGGGTCCTTCGTGCCCAGGAGCTGCTGCGGTGAGTGCCGGGAGAGGGACGCGTCCTGGAGGGGAGGAAGCAGAAGGAGAGTCCTGGGCTGGGTTCTCTCCCCCTCCCCTCTTAAGCTCCTTTCCATGAAGGGAAAATCTGCCTTCCCTCGGGATGCTTCGCCTGACCCTCCTTTGGTGTTTTCGTTTGTAATCAATTCATTCATTTATTTTCTTTTATTTCTTTTATCAAGCATGTATAAGGTAACAGATATAAGTGTAATCCCATGATTATGAATACAGAGACTAGATACGAATAAGTGGGGCAGTAGGACAGGGACGGTAGGCACGCTGGTGGGCTTATGTGTTCCCATTTGTATCTCTGAGAAAATAGAGAAATAGAGAGCGAAAGGCTATTTTTGGTAGCCAAAACGTGGCCAAGTTCGAGTCTTGCATTATCCTGGGACTGGACTATATAATGTATCTATGCAAGGGGAAGGGAGTTGGGACAGCAGAAAGTGGGAAGGGACGTGGTAGTTGGTGGGGGAAAGGAGGGGCTATTTGTAGAAGACTTTGCATCTTTATTTTATTATATTTTTAGTCTTCCAGCTGTCCAGCTCAGAGGGACCTTCAAGAGCTCAAACCTCTGGATGGGGGCTACCCGCTACTCATCAGAAAACAGAATCCCCTGGGAAGAGCCAGAGGGTGGGGGAGGGGCTGGGTTACCCCTTTTCCCCTCTAAACAAGGAAATGACAGGTCAATCCTCCCGTCCTGGTGACACTCCCCGTGGTTGGCAAGGGGATTTGTAATTGGGGGTCAGGCACACAAGGATGCACCATGAGCAAGCAAATAGCATCACTCCCTGATGTGAAATATTCGTACAGCTTTATAAAGCCTTAGTAAGATCACATCTGGAATCCTGCATCCAGTTTTGGTCCCCACATTGCACAAAATATGTTGAATCTTTGGAAAAAGTGCAAAGAAGATCAACTAGAATGATTAAAGGTCTGAATACTAAAATATATGAAGAACAGTTGCAGGAACTAGATTTGGCTAGTCTAGAAAAAAGAATTAGGAGTGACATGATAGAAATATTCCAGTATTGTTATGGCCCACCAGCAGCCAGCAGAGCTGGCTGCAGATTCTGACAGTGAGGAGGTTGGGGAGGAACCTGGGCCAGTCCTGGAGTCTGGGGAAGACTCTGATGGGGGCTCTGTGTCGGAGGCAGCGAGGGGGCCAGGGCCGTCTGACAGTTATCAGCTGCCTTCAGAGTTAGACATCAGTGAGGCAGATGAGCAGCTGGAGCCTGTTCCCAGTGTGTGCATGCGCAGAGTTGCCAGATTCAGGGAACAGCTAAAGAACAGGGGTCGACTTGGGAGTAAGGCCACAGGTGGATGGTGAATGGCCCCTCCCAGAGGAAATAAAAGAGGAGCGAAAGGGGAGTGGAGTTTGCAGGAGACAATTAGTTTACTTAATTGGTTAGTGACTCTCAGAGACTCCTTGCCAAGTTTTGCAGACATATGCCTGGCAGCTCTCCAAGCCAGATAAGGTCTGTGACTGTAAATCCTCCCTTGAAAGACTTTGCTGGATGTGAACGAGCAGAATTCAGAGTAAATCAATAAAGGAGTTTTTTGTCAGATCAAGGACTTTGCTTCATGCTCTTGGGAAGCCTCGGTCAGAACAAATATTTGAGGGGCTGCCACAAAGAGGAGGGTGTCAGCCTATTTTCCAAAGCACCAGGTCAGACAAGAAACAATGGATGGAAACCAATCAAGGAGAGAAGCAACCTGGAAGGGATTAAGGAGACCCTTCCTAACAGGGAGGACAATTAACCAGTGGGACAGCTTTCCTTCGGAAGATCATTCAGTCCAGTGGTGGGTTTCAAAATTTTTTAGAACCTCTTCTGTAGGTGTGGCCTGCTTTGTGGGAGTGGCTTGCTGGCCTTGTGACTGGGTGGGAGTGGCTTCCTGGCCATGTGATTGGGTGGGAGTGGCTTGCCAGCCATGTGACTGGGTGGGCATGGCCAACTTGTAAAATGTGGTGAAACTCACTTAACAACGCTCTTGCTTAGCAACCAAAATGTTGGCTCAGGGACTCTGGCATTTGAAGCACGCAAGTCTTAAAGCTGTCAAGTTACAAGACCCTCGCATCCCTAATCCTTTAGAGAAAAAAAACTCCGGGGTGTTCAAACTTGACATCTTTAAGACTTGTGGACTTCAACTCCCAGAATTCCTCCTCCAGTCATGTTGGCTCAGGAACTCTGGCACTGAAGCATGCAAGTCTTAAAGCTGTCAAGTTACAAGACCCTTGCATCCCTAATCCTTTAGAAAAAACCCCCAGGGGTGTTCAAACTTGACAATTTGAAGACTTGTGGACTTCAACTCCCAGAATTCCTCCTCTCGCTCTTCATCTTGATGATGTGCGGATGGGTGGGGGGAGGGAGCTGGAACCGGTTCTAAGCGGCATCGGCACTGTAGATTTGTGGAACCTTTTCTGTAGAAGAGGTTACAACTGGCAGGAACCCAGGCCTGATTCCGTCCCTCTCAGATTCTCACCATTTGCCAACCAACCACCTTCTCAACTTCCTTCCCCAAGAGGGAAAAGTTAGAGATTGGTTGATAGTTATTGAAAACTGTTTAGTCCGAGGTGTGTGTGTGTGTGCCACTGTCTCTTTGAAGACTGGGGGCATCCTCCCCTCTTCCAAAGAGGCCAACCCTTTGACATGGACCCATCCACAGGTTCACCTCCAAGGATGTTTTTACAACCCAGGAGAGGTCGGGATCCAATAAACAGGTGATTAAGGGGACAGCACTGAGGGCCCTATCCACTTCCTCAAGAGGCCCCAGCTCACATGTGTCTAAGACCAGTGGTTCTCAACCTTCCCCTTTAATACAGTTCCTCACGTTGTGGTGACCCCCAACCATAAAACTGGTTCCTAAGACCATCGAAAATATGTGTTTTCCGATGGTCTTAGGCGACCCCTATGAAAGGGTCATTTGACCCCAAAAGGGGTCCTGACCCACAGGCTGAGAACCACTGGTCTAGACCCTTCCAACAGACAATGCCACAGGCACCCCGGCCTCTGCTATTCAGTCCCAGTCAAGGTCAGAGCGTGTCTGAGTGACTTTATTAACCAGGGAGACTCAGTCATTCTCAGTGGCCCAATAGATGTTCTGAGGGCCCCTCCATAACCAGGAGGGACTGGGTCTCTCTCAATAGGGTTATAGGATGGCTGCCCAAAGACACAACTTATACCAAGATTGGAGCAGGAGGAGAAAGATTCTTTCAATGCTGGAGAGCGAGTGGAAAATGTCCTTGTGTCCTTTGCTTCAAGCACTCGGTGTCTTCAGCCGCCTTCTCCCAGCAGCGCTTGGGAGGGGGGGCTGTTAAGCAACTGTAGAGGGTGAAACTACCAGATGAGACTCCTGAACAGCCATGAAAGTTGCAACAGTTGGAGAGAAACTGCAGGTGTTTATTTCTGGAGATTCTGAGAATAGCAATTGTTTGTTTGAGCAACAGCTTGGAAGGTGGCTGGAGGGGCCTACCAGATCTTCGAGGGAGGGGCTTGGTCAGAGGGTTGAGGAAAACCACTGTTTCGGGGCCTTCCCCTCCTGGACTCATAAGCAGGACTGAAAAACCAGCTGGAGTGTAAGATTCACCGGAAGGCCTTCCATGAAACCAGCCGAATGATGAGTACACGCAGTGTGTTCTCGGGATGGAAGCGCGCAGACTTTTGCCTACGTGCCCCTTTTATTGGTTACAAAAGTGGGTGGTTACAGAAGGCAAACAAAGGAATAGCAAAAGGGAAAATTATGATTTCATACATAGCAACACTACACGTGATTATAAAAATTAGTTACAAGCCAGAAATATCACACCTAAAGATGAAAGCTTATTCTAAAACCTCCCCTTCATTACAGGCAGGAAAGGAATGTCAAAATGCTATCTGTGATAGACTCCCTCTCGGTCCAAGGACAGCCAGAGAGAAATGTATTTCTTTGAAGTCTGTATGTGTATCCCTTTTTGTGTATTGATACCGAAGTATGTCTCCACAAGGCACCAGGCTAATTGAAGATTGCAACATCTCCTCTGTTTTTATTTTTTTTAAAATACATTGTGTTCTTTGTCGATGACATATGAATATAACTATGGCGTTCAGAATTTTCTTCCTCTTCGCTGCTGAGCACAAACTCCAGTTTTTGCAGCAGCTGAGGTTGTTGTCCATTATTAACTGAGGTCTAACCAATGAAGTGTTGAATTACTGCAGGCAAGATTCAAACAGGATCCAAGCATGTAGAAAGTAAATGTTTCATGTACAGTTCAAGTCAGTGTGTATGATGTTAGTTGCACCCATAGATTTTTATTTCAGTCACTGTTCAAATGAGTTTTTTGGTGAGATGACAGAACAAGTAAACATAAACAAATGATGACTAGGGAATTGGCAAAAATGGCAGTGCATTAGTTCCACGTGTCGTTGTTTCAGCACTGCTTTGGTGGTTTTTGGTTTTTCATATCACTGGACAGCTGTTTTGTCAAGATCGTATTGGCCACTGTGCTGTCTGTAAAGTCATCTTGGTCATCTCTGGAACTGGATTTGGGAACTGGTACGACAATATTCTTGGCTAGACAAACATCACGTACTAGAATCCATAAAAATCTGTAAAAGCAAGCACAGCATATCCTCGTCCCCCTTGCGGGGGAGGCAAACAAACTTTTTAAATCTATTATGTTACCTATGCCAAATTAGCCAAATAGGGGTACACCAAATTGTTAGGTACCCAAAATCTCTCCTTTTTTATTTGTTTGAGAAAACAGTCCTTAAAGGACCAATTAACACGTTCCACAATGGCTTAACCTGTGGAATTGTAAGGAAAATAAAAACCCAAAATTTAAAACAATGTTCCAATTAGTACAAAATTACAAAAAGCCAATGAAAAATAGGCCAGGCCATTGTCAGTCTTTAAAAGGAAAAGTTTGCCCAAGGCAGTAAAGGCTGAAAAAAGATGAGAAAATGTGGCCAAAAATTAAAAAATAGATAATACAATAATAATACAATAGTAGAGTTGGAAGGGACCTTGGAGGTCTTCTAGTCCAACCCCCTGCCTAGATAAATGAATTTACTTCTAAGGAGCCAAAAAAAGGAAACATACGTGACATCCATTTGCCATAGTGATTAGAGGTTCTCGGGATGGAAGCGTGCCGACTTTTGCCTACGCACCCCCTTTTATTGGTTACAAAAGTGGGTGGTTACAGAAGGCAAACAAAGGAATAGCAAAAGGGAAAATTATGATTTCATACATAGCAACACTACACGTGATTATAAAAATTAGTTACAAGCCAGAAATATCGCACCTAAAGATGAAAGCTTATTCTAAAACCTCCCCTTCATTACAGGCAGGAAAGGAATGTCAAAATGCTATCTGTGATAGACTCCCTCTCGGTCCAAGGACAGCCAGAGAGAAATGTATTTCTTTGAAGTCTGTATGTGTATCCCTTTTTGTGTATTGATACCGAAGTATGTCTCCACAAGGCACCAGGCTAATTGAAGATTGCAACACTGGAGCCCATTGGAGGGGGGGGGGGCTGTGGACCCTATTGGCCAGGCTCTCTTTCTACTTTCCAAGCAGCACCAGGAATCGCACTCGGGACACCCCTGGAGGCCATGCAACCCCCTCCCTCCCCAATGCAGGAAGCCATGCTGCTGCACCCTCTCATGCCAGCCCACGTGTGAGATGCTTTTTCCTGTACAGGTGAAATTTCTGCACAGTCTTCCAGGGGAGCCCAAGGGAGAGCCCCCCACAGTAATCTAACCTGAGGGGAATCACAAGAGTGTGGAGCATGGAACTGGTGCTCTCCCTAAAAAGGGGGGGGGACACATGTGGTGTAGCAGCCAAATCTGGGCAAAAGGATCCCTGGCCAGGATTTCAACCAGGAGGAGGTCTCAAAGTCTGAGTGGAGCTGACAGTGGGAGGGGGCAGATTTCAATGCAGAAAAGAGTCGAAGCCCCTTCCTCAATTGGCCCCCTTCCCTGGGGAGAGCAGATGACCAGCCTCGGTCTCCTCCTCCTCCTTTCTTCCCCTCCTCCTCTCTCCTTCCTTTCCTCCCCCTTGTCTCCCCCCCTCCTCCTCCTTTCTTCCACTCCTCCTCTCTCCTTTCCTTCCTCTTCTTTCGTCTCCCCTCCTCCTCCTCTCTCCTCCTCTCTCCTCCTTTTTGCTGTCCAGCAATTGTTAAGCCACCCACTTCAGCGCTTTAATGGAGAAGAACTGGGGCTGCCCCTGGCTGGACTCCGACCGCTTCAGGTAGAAATAGCACCGGGAGCGCCTGGGGGGAGCCTGGAAGGGGAAGAGGGTGAAGGCAGAATTAGGGGGGGAGTCTGGATTGCACCTCTCTACCCTCCCCCCCGAATATTATCCTTCACTGTGACAACAGCTTACTGAGCGTCCTTTTATGGCGCAGGTGTCTCTGCTGGGATGCTCTACCCAAAAGAAGCCCGGGGTGGGGAGGGGGAAGGGATCCCTCCTGGCTGTTGATGCTCTTATGAGGATCGCTGCGTGTTGTGGACCAAGTGAGGGTGGAAGCTTCCCTCCTAGTCTTGGGAGAAGAATTAGGAGGGCTTCGCTTTGGCTGCTGTCACACAATAGGCGCAACCAGGCTAAAACTGGCTGTTCGGGCTCTCAAGACAACCGCTGCCATTTATGGACTTCCTCTTTCGTTCTGGTGGGGATTTCGGAAGGGGTCATGGAAACTGACAGCTGTGTTCCGAGCGGAGGAGACATGGTTTCAGTCTCTGGGTGCGAAGCGGGGTCTTCGGTCGCAGGCGCCAAAGGGCGCGTGGTCGGAGGGCGATGGAGCTGCAGCGGGCGCCCTTCTTGCTCCTGTGGGCTGGGATGGGGTCCTTCGTGCCCGGCAGCCGCTGAGGTGAGTTTCTGGAAGGCTTTGCGACCTGGTGGGAGGAAATTGAAGGGAGAGGAGGGGGACGCCTGTCCTGCCTGGGTCTCTTCTCTCCTTTCCTTCTCCTCTCTCTTCTCCCCTCCTCCTCCTTTCTTCCCCTTCTCCTCTCTCCTCCCTCGTTCCTTCTCTCTCCTTTCCTACCTCCTACTCTCCTCTTTCTGACTTCCTCCTCTACTCTCCTTCCCTTCCTCCTCTTCTCTCTTCTCCCCTCCTTCTCTCTCCTTTCCTTCCTCCTCTTCGTCTTCCCTCCTCCTCTCTCCTCCTCTTTGCTGTCCGGCAATTCTTCAGCCACCAACTTCAACCCTTTAGGTACCCCTGGAGCTGACAGCTGTGCTCCAACGGAGGACACACGCTTTCAGTCTCTGGGTGCGAAGCGGAGTTTTCGGTCGCAGGCGCGAAGGGGCGCGTGGTTGGAGGGCGATGGAGCTACAGGGGGCGCCCGTCTGGCTCCTGTGGGCTGGGCTGGGGTCCTTCGTGCCGGGGAGCCGCTGCGGTGAATTTCTGGACCGCTTTGCGACCTGGTGGGAGGAAATTGAAAGCGAGAGAAGGGGGATGCCTGTCCTGCCTGGGTCTCTTTCTCCACATTCACCCTCCCTGGCAAGTTCCTTTCTCAGCGGCTGCGAATGTCCGGTGGGCTTTTCATGGGGGGCCGAATCATGAAAGACACAGAGGCTGCTTTCTCGGGATGAGGAGCCCAGATCTGACTCCGTGGCTCTCTTTTATTGGTTTCAATAGGGGGTGGTGGATACAAATTCATAAACAATAGAACTACGTAATGAAAAGATACAATTTCATGTATGGAAAGCTTCACATGTACATATATCATTGATTAGACAGTCAGAGATATCACCGTGACAGTAAGGGATGGAATGTTTATCTATGAGCCCCTTTTTATGGCGGCGATAAATAAGATGTTATCTTCGAGAAATTCCTCAATGCCCTTGTTTACCTTACACTGAGAAGTGTTAGACTTCATGGCACCAAATAAATCAATTAATCCCACGTAAATCAGAAGATTTGCAACATCACCTCTGTTTTTGTTTTGTTTTGTTTTTTGTTTTTAAAATACGCTGTGATATTCATCCGAAGGCACATTAATATAACTATGGCGTCCAGAGTCTATACCCTCCAATTCCTCCTTGCTGCTAAGCATAAATCCGGGTTTCTGCAGCAGCTGGGGTGGTTCTTGATTTGCTGATTTTTTGGTATAAAACTCCTAGCCAGAGTAATTAAGGACAGAATACATTGAATAAAACAACAAAAACAAATTAGTGTTTTTGGTTTAGCTAAAAAATAACAGGCTACTCGAGACCATAGTTGTAATGTGTATGTCTGTACGTAACCATTCCTTTATTCCCACATCTGGTTCTGCTAATTAGGTGAGCTTATAGGTGTCCAAGATAACCAATTACTGAGATCATGGTAGCTTTCTACGCATGTCTTTACGTAAGGTTACCTCTAGCACAAATGATGACTAAATAACTTAAAACATTTCCCAACAGACCTGTGGGCAAAAGCTTTCCCACCAAGATCCTAGGGTATCAATTTTCAAATCAAAGGCCAAATTATATAAAATATTGAATTGGTACTGGATAGTTCTGGATTCATCTGAAAGATTAAAACAACACATTTATTACTAAAATAGACCAAATTACATACAACCACATTAATCTCAGAGTCACAAGTGATGTCTGAAGTTGCTGTTTGGAAAGCAACACAAGAATTAACTAGCTAAAGCAAGATTGTGCTTCACTAATATTAACAGAAATGTAATTAAAAATTTTGTAACCATATGTAAAAAACCATCCTTACAAGAGCCAAACATAAGCAAAGTGAAAGGAAATCTCAAAGCTGTACAATTTAAAGCAGGTAAGCTAATATGGAAACAGTGAGGCTTTTTACTTAAAGATATACAGTTAACTACTTTAGCACATGTTACATTTTCAGGAACTGCTACTATAGGAGTATACAAAGCAATTGCATCAGGGGGAGGATCATAAGCAATTAATCTCCAATGAAAAATAGTCTTATAATTCGAACCAATGAAGTGTTGAATTACTGCAGGCAAGATTCAAACAGGATCCAAGCATGTAGAAAGCAAATGTTTCATGTACAGTTCAAATCAGTGTGTGTGATGTTAGTTGCACCCATAGATTTTTATTGCAGTCACTGTTCAAATGAGTTTTTGGGTGAGATGACAAAACAAGTAAACATAAACAAATGATGACTAATGATGACTAAGGACTTGGCAAAAATGGCAGTGCATTTGTTCCACGTGTCGTTGTTTCAGCACTGCTTTGGTGGTATTTGGTTTTTCACATCACTGGACAGCTGTTTTGGCAAGATCGTATTGGCCTCTGTGCTGTCTGTAAAGTCATCTTGGTCATCTCTGAAACTGGATTTGGGAACTGGTACCACAATATCCTTAGCTAGACAAACACCATGTGCTAGAATCCACAAAGACCTGTAGAAGCAAGCACAACATATCCTCGTCCCCCTTGCGGGGGAGGCAAATAAACTTTAAATCTACAATGTTACCAATGCCAAATTAGCCAAATTGGGGTACGCCAAATTGTTAGGTACCCGAAATCCCTCCTTTTTTATTTGTTTGAGAAGACAGTCCTAAAAGGACCAATTAACATGTTCCACAATGGCTTAACCTGTGGAATTGTAAGGAAAAAAACCCCCCAAAATTAAAACAATGTTCCAATTAGTACAAGATTACAAAAAGGCCAATGAAATATAGGCCAGGCCATTATCAGTCTATAAAAAGAAAAGTTTGCCCAAGGCAGTAAAGGCTGAAAAAAAAATGAGAAATAACATAATTAGCTGTTACTCCTCGTTAAAATGTAGCCAAAAAATACAAATAGAGAAATGAATTGACTTCTAAGGAGCCAAAAAAAAAACCATAGGTGGCATCCATTTGCCATAGTGATTAAAGGCCAAATCATGGGGATTAACTTCTGTGTCCCCAGAGGGGGATGCCCCAAAACACTGGGGGCAAGATGAAACAATTTGCTTGGCCTGGTTGAGTGGCATATGGCAAGATTGTGCCAGTCCCCAGGCATTTTGATAAAAAAAGTTAATAAAAATAAATAAATCTGAAGAAAAACGTAGTTAAAAAAAATACCTAGAAAATTAAAAATAAATTGACACACATAATAAAAGTCAGAAATGTAGTTTAAAAGCTTGTTGAAAAAAGATGTGAAAAGTTAAAATAGCAACAAACGATTTTTAGTGTTGCAAGAACAACAGTATTGCAAGGTAGGAAAAGAAAAGTTATTAAACACGCAAGCCAAAGATCTTCAGGCAAATGAGAAGAAATACAGACCACATAGTCAGTTAAAGCACACTGAAAAGATAAGTTGTACTGAAAATAAAATTGAAAATCAAATTTTGGAATTGGAAAAATAATATTAATTAAATCAGTCCAATTTCTACAACAAACCCAAGGTGATTAATTCAACAACTGCCTAAAAAAATAATAATGGCAAAACATTTTAAAACGGAGTCTGTTGTCTTTAAAAAAAAACATCAAAAAGATTAGCTGACAAGTTAGCAATCCACAAATGGAATGCTCAAAATCTCATTAATCTTTTCAACTGTGGCAAGGGCATAAAAAAGAAAATAAATAAATAAAATAAATAACTTTTAAGTAAACTGGCAGACGCAGACGGACGAACCCGAACAAAGGTTCCCCAATAGCTGCCATAAATTAATTAGCAAAATACCTCCGTGTGCATTTAAACAAAGAAAAATTTGGAGCAAAAAAATTGTAACATGTCATGCAGTTATATGTTACTGGAACAATCTGCAATTCATACAATACAATACAATAGCAGAGTTGGAAGGGACCCTGAAAGTCCTCCAGTCCAACCCCCCTGCCTAGGCAGGAAACCCTATACCGTTTCAGACAAATAACCATTCAACAACCTCTCAAAGACCTCCAGTGTTGGGGCATTCACAACCCCTGGAGGTAAGCCATTCCACTGACCAACTGCTCTAACTGTTAGGAAATTTTTCCCCAGCTCCAAGCCGTCTCTCTCCTTGACCAGCCCCCACCCTTCACCTCTTGTTCCACCCTCAGGTGCCTTGGAGAACAGCCTGACTCCCTCCTCTCCGTGGCAACCCTCGAGACATTGGAACAATGCCATTGTGTCTCCCCTACTCCTTCTCTCTCTCAAGCTAAACATACCCAGTTCCTGCAACAATTCCTCACATGCTCTAGTCTCCAGTCTCTCACCCTTCCCTGCACTACTTCCAGTAAAAAATCATTTCTTTTATTTTTGAATGCCAATTAGGTTATATCTTTGGGGCTCCAATTAAAATATCATCCATATAATGATTTACCAAAGCCAATGAATAGCACTTATACAAAAAATTCAATTCTACAACATAAATCTAAATAAAAAAAGAACTAAGTAAATGTATAATCATAACTACCATATCAAAATCATTCCCAAAGCCAATAATTGCCCTCCAGCATTCAAAGGTAACATTTCCCTTTACTAATTTCACCAAAACTTCATTCGAGCCTCAAAATTATCTCTCTGTTGTTTTCCTGCAATTTGTTAAACCACACAGGCTCTTCCAAAAAAAGGAAGGAGGTAGGGGGAGGAAGCATAAGCCAACTCTTTCTAAAGAAAAGAAAGTGGTGGTGGGGGGGGGAAAGGCAGCAGACATCCCGAAGAGGGGGAGGTGTGGGGAGGTAAGAAGCAGACACACAGAGTCAAAGTTTTCTTGCGAAGCAGGGAAGGGAAGGATAGAAAAAAAAGCAATCCTTTAAACTAATTACTTCATGATCTTGTGGAATCAATTTAGGTGGAGAGACAGAAAACATATGTTTATTCCCCTCCTCTGTTGCTAATTGTTCCTCTAACCATGGAGGAGCAGAAAAATTAACATCTCCATGAGGAGTTAAGAAACCAATTGAAGATGATTTTGGAGAAAGAATTGTTACTTGATAGATAACACTTTTGCAGGGGCTCTTTGTGTCTTGTGGAAATAAATTCCCAATCTTTTCCACATAGACATTTTTACAGAGCCCTTTTCCGGATTTCCAAATATAAAAAGGCCAAATTAAATTTGCTTGATTTTTGTAAAATCTTTCCATTATTCTTTTTAGAATAATAATTTAAACCTTGATTGGTTTACCAAGTTTTTGCAGGTCGCACCTGCTTCTTGGTTAACCTTCTTTCTTATACTCACGAGGGGATCATAGTCTTGCTTCAGACGGGATGTATGCATAGCCTCTTCCAGGCAGTGAGCAAAGAAAGTTCAAGGGACGTACAGCCTAAGCCATCACGTCGGGAACTATCACGTCGGGGTCACCAGTTGTAAGGAATTACCGCTGGCAGGCCTCCCATGAAACAGCCGAATAAGAGAATTCACACAGAGTTCTCGGGATGGAAGCGCCCAGATCTATCTCTGCACTCCCTTTTATTGGTTTCAATAGGGGGGGGTGGATACAAATTCATAAACAAGAGAACTACGTAAGAAAAGATACAATTTCATGTATGGAAAGCTTCACATGTACATATATCATTGGTTAGACAGTCAGAGATATCACAGTGACAGTAAGGAATGGAATGTTTATCTATGAGCCCCTTTTTATGGTGGCCATAAATAAGATGTTATCTTCGAGAAAATCCTTAATGCCCTTGTTTACCTCACACTCAGAAGTGTGAGACTCCATGGCACCAAATAAATCAAATAATCCAACATAAATCAGAAGATTTGCAACATAGCAGAGAGAGAGAGAGAGAGAGAGAGAGAGAGAGAGAGAGAGAGAGAGAGAGAGAGAGAGGCAAGAGGAAGAGGAGGAAGCTGAGGTTCTACAAAAAGCAGAACTTCCCCCTTTCGCCTCCCTCCCTCTCACCGTTCCTCCATCTCTCCCTCCCACCATCCCTCTCTCCCTTCCTCCCTTCCTCTCTCCCTCTCTCTCTTAAAAAAACCTCCTCTACCCTCCATCTGGATCAGGGCAGCCGGATCAGCTGGTGGTGAAGGAGAGAGTCTGTAAAGGGGGGAATGGGAGGGATCGAGCGCTGTAAAGTGAAAGTGGGGTCCTTGACATATGCCTGGTCCCAGTGCCAAAGCTCTCTTTGGGGAGAAGGAAAGGAGACCCGCTAGAGAGCCAGGAAAGGAATGGAGCCAGAGCGAAAGGAGGCTTCGGGGCAAAAATCTCTCTGGCTCGGTTCCAACCTAGAACTAAGGAGAAATTTCCTTTCAGTGAGAATAATTAATCAATGGAATGACTTGACTCCAGAAGTTGTGAGTGAGTGAGAGATCCGGTAAGGGAACTGCGCCTATTTAGAAAAGAAGGTAAATTATTACAAACATGATCAGTCGAAGATAAATATGGGAACAGGTTGGGCAGTAGAGAGAAAGTGATAAAAGAGTGGGAGAGAGGAAGAGAGGAAGAAAAAAGAGGGAAGAGAGACAGAAAGAGACAGAGAAGGAGAAAGTGACAGAAGAGTGGGAAAGAAGGAGAGAGAGAGAGACAAAGAGAAAGAGGGTGAGAGAGACAGAAAGAGACAAAGAGGAGAGAGAAGGGAGAAGGAGAGAGAAAGTGACAGAAGAATGGAAAAGAAGGAGAGAGAAAGAGAAGAGAGACAAAGAGAAAGAGGATGAGAGAGACAGAGAGAGAAGAGAGGAAGAGGAAAGAGTAAGAGAAAACATCTCATTTCAACCCTGAGGTGCAAATATTCTCTTTGATTAGCAATTTTATTTGTCCATTTACTATCTAGTACTCTCATTTCTCCTTAAGTTCATCAAGAATTCCCTTCTTTTTATTGAATTTATCACAATACCTTGAGAACAACCTTTTCAGCATAGCTTTACAGCTATTTCAAATATATAGCAATTTAGGTCAGGTTTTCAGAACATTAGTCTACTATTTATAAGTCACTAAGTGCAAAGAAACAGAATTCAGAAAGTTGGCTTCCCTTTTTGGAATTGCCTATTGTCTGCTTAATTTTCTACCTACATTTTTGATAACTGATATTCACTGTTGACCCAAGAAGCCCATCGTAGAAAGAAACCCTCCCAATGAACTTTGTTGGGTTTCCATGGAATGAGATTTGATCTTTTTCTCAACCATACAGTAGCATATTCTTTCTAAGGAGGATATAATCAAGATAGTCCATAATTGCCTATCAATCTAACAGTATGGTGATGGACAATCTCTTTATATTTCAATTCTAACTCTTTCAGTCTTAAAGGTTTGGTGAGGAGAAATCCAAAAATTCTTTTAAAGAGGAAAAAAATGCTTGCACAATTGCACCCACAGAGACATGTATATACACAACACACAGAGAAACAAACTTAACAAAGTGCTAAGTCTGTCCACCAACTCTCTCTCTCTCCCTCCCTCCCCCCTCTCTCTCTTGGCAAATCCGAGGAGATATGTATATATATTTATCAGCACAAATACAACACACACACACACACACACACACACACACATACACACACACACATATATATAGAGAGAGTGTATCCCTCCTTTCTTCAGTCCAACCCTCTCGCGAGCATCCCAGCCAGACGAGAGGGACTGCAGAGGGTCTCCTTGAGTCTAGGGCAGCGAGTCATTCGATGGGTAAGTTGCCTCTTGGAAGGAATGACCCGGCTTGGCTCCCGCTTTCGATTTGCCGCGCAACGACCTAACGGAGAAGCAAAGAGGCAGGAGAGAGAGCAGGCAGGAGCCAAGCTGGCTCATTCCTTCCAAGAGGCAACTTTCCCATCGAATGACTCGCTGCTCTAGACTGCGGAGACCCTCTCTGCAGTCCCTCTCGTCTGGCCGGGATGCCAGCGAGAGTGTTGGGCTGAAGGAAGGAGGGATACTCTCTCTCTCTCTCTCTCTCCCTCCCTCCCTCCCTCTCTCTCTCTCTCTCTCTCTGGCAAATGCCAAATCCGAGCAGCCGCTGCTGGGAGCCCTTCCCATACCTTCTCCCAACCTCCACCCCCCTTCTCTCAGCTACTTTCTGCCTTGTGGACCGAGAACTGATTGCTGTCTCCAGGCTGGCTCTCCTCTCCTATTATCGTGGAAGGCATCTCACAAAAACCACAGCGCAGCAGTTGGAAACTGTTGCACTGTGTTTTGTTGCCACGTGCATGGCTGCGCACCCACGCACCTTAGAGGGAACATTGGTGCCTGTTATGTTTTGAGTATCATGGACTTAATTACTTAACAGGAATCTCTACACTCTCCCAATGTTGTGCAAATACAAATCTAGCTGTGGTTAATACATGAATGATTAAATATACGTTCTCTTTATTATAAATTTCAGGTAGGCTTCCTAGCACAAATGTGTCTGGCTTCAGCTCAATACATTGTTGTATCGATGCAACATACAACCCAAAGTCTGTTTCTAAGATAGCAAGCTGGTCAGTATGCATGCATGCGCACCGGCAAGTTGGTTTTCAGGTTTCCCCCGCTCCGGTCCATGTGAAGACCAGCTGGCTGGTACGCATGCACATGCTGGAAACCAGAAAAGCAGTTGGCGATGGCACTCGTGCCTACAGAAAGGGCTCTGTGTGTCACCTCTGGCACTCGTGCCATAAGTTCCCTAGCATGGGTACAGGGTCTCCTGCTTGAGGTTGGACTAGAAGACCTCCAAGGCCCCTTCCAAGCCTGCTGTTGTGTTCTGTTCTTTGCTGTGCAAGCGCAAGTGAGGAGACTCTTCCCACATCCTTCCTCCCTCTCTTGTCTCTTGAGCTGAGTAGGAGCAGAGGAAGCAGCTGCACTTTACGCTAATTCCTGCTGTTGTCTGTCCACCGGTGTGATTGCAGGCAGGAGCAGAGGACACGGCTCCTCCTTCCATTGCCTCTCCTCCTTCCACCTGAACATCCCTGATCTTCTTCAGAGGCAGGATGATGGGCTTTGTAGCACCTTCCAGATCATTTATGGGACTTATCTTTGATTCCTGAGCCCCTGACACTTGCTCCTCTGAAGTAAACCTATTTAGGCCAAATCCTGCTTTCCAGACAATCTAAATCATGCAGCACAGCTGTTCCCCCTCTCACTTTTCATACTTACCTTTGCAGAATCAGCAAACACTTCTTAGTGCCTGCAGTGCGCATGCGCGAGAAGCAAGCCTGTAGCAGACTTCAGAGCATTTCACCCCTTCTTCCTTCCCTGTGGAACATCATCCCCCTGGAGATAAGATTGGCCTCCGCCTTGATACGCTTTCCAAATGCCCTGAAGGTTTCGCCCTCGAGCCCCCAGGGATATTGATTTGATTGCTCTCACCAAGAGGCTGGGGAATTTGTTGGGGGTTGTATTTGGGTTTTTACATCTGCCACTACCCAGAATCACTGTGTCATGCCTTACCTGCCTCACCCATTTGCTATGCATGCCTTACCTGCCGCACCCATTTGCGATGTATGCTGGTTCATGTACTCACATACCAAACCCACACACAAGAATTCCTCCTGGGATCCCTGCCCATCACTGAAGGGCATGTTACTCATGAGCAAAAATCAGAAGAGAATACAGAATAAAAGAGTTGGAAGGGACCTCGGAGATCTTCTAGTCCAACTCAAGGTTCAAGCAGGAGATCCCATGCCATTTTAGACAAATGGCTGTCCAGATTCTTCTTAACAGCTTCCAGTATTGGAGCATTCACAACTTCTGGAGTGGGGAGGGAATGGAGGTTTTGCAGTATCCATCCCCCAGGAGGGGGGGAGGGAATGGGGATTTCGCAGTATCCTTTCCCTGGAATGTGGAGGGAATGGAGATTTTACAGTATCCTTCCCTTGGAGTGGGGAGGAAATGGGGATTTTACAGTATCCTTGCCCTACAGTGGGGAGGGAATGGGGATTTTGCAGTATCCTTTCCCTGGAGTACGGAGGGAAATGGGATTTTACAGTAGGCTTCTTGAGTAGGGGCCTCACCACCGCCTCTTTCAAGACGGCCGGCAAGGACCCCTCTCTCAGTGAAGCGTTCACTAGTTCCTGGAGCCAGCCTTGTGTAACCTCCCAGGATGCCAGTATAAGCCAGGAGGGACACGGGTCCAGTAAACATGTGGTGGCTCGCAGTCGTCCACGTAACCTGTCCATATCGTCGGAAGAAAAAGAGTCAAACTCCTCCCAGGATGGCACCTCAAGACCCACCTCCGACGTCTCTTCTAGACCGCTAACGGAGACCCACTCACTGTGAATCTGAGCGATTTTGTCCTGCAGATATTCCCCAAATTCCTCTGCTCTACCTTGCAAGGGGGCTTCCCGCGGCCTCTGTGAAAGGAGGGAGCGGGTCACCCTAAACAGGGCGGCAGGGTGGTTCTCTGCGGATGCAATAAGAGTGGCATAATGTTGTCGTTTGGCCACTCTTAATGCCACAAGGTAAGTCCATAAATAGGCTCTCACCTGTGCTCGGTGAGACTCGGAGCGTGACGACCTCCATCTGCTCTCTAGGCGTCTCTTGCGGCGCTTCATCACCCCCAGCTCCTCGGTAAACCAAGGGGCCTGGGTGGTTCGATGCTGCAAGAGAGGCCGCAAAGGCGCAACCCGGTCCAAGGTGCTGGCGGCCGCACTATTCCATGCAGCCACTAGGTCCTCCGTCCGGGTGCGGGTCAGGGCTACAGGGAATGGCCCAAGCTCCGTCTGGAACCTAACAGGTTCCATCAAGCGCCTGGGGTGGAACCATCTAGAACATTCTGGTTCCGCCTCCCCGCGATGGAGAGTAGCGGTTGGAAAGTCGAGCCGGAGAAGTGAGTGATCTGACCATGACAGGGGCGTGATAACTAAATCCCCTACTCCCAGATCACTCCTCCACTGGTCAGATAAAAAAATAAGGTCCAGTGTGTGACCTCCCTCGTGTGTGGGGCCCTGAATTACCTGGGTCAGGTCCATGGCTGTCATGGAGGCCATGAACTCCCGTGCCGCCTCGGATGTTTCCCCTACCGATGGCAGGTTAAAGTCCCCCATGACTAACAGCCTGGGGGTCTCAACCGCCATCTCAGCGATCACCTCGAGGAGCTCGGGCAGGGCCGCTGATGCATAGCGAGGAGCCAGGTATACAATCAGCAAGCCCAACTGTCTCCCTGGGCCCCACTTCACACATAGGGACTCACAACCGGTTATCTGTGGCACAGTGGACTCTCTTGGCTCAAGGCCTTTCCTTACGATAACAGCTACCCCACCACCCCTACCCTGGGCCCGCGGCTGATGAAATGCACGGTAGCCTGGCAGGCACATTTCCACGAGGGGGAGACCTCCCTCGTGGCCCAGCCAGGTCTCCGTTATCCCTGCCAGGTCCGGCTCCCCCTCTGAGATCAAGTCGTTAATGAGGGGGGCTTTGTTGGCAACGGACCTGGCGTTGCATAGCATCAGTCTAAGGCCCCGGCTCTGTAGGTCCTGACCACCTAGATTGCGGGGGTTGGGACAAATGATCGGCCGTATCCAATGGCCGTGGTCTCCCAACCGGTTAAAAGATCTCGGCCTACCCTCGCACCTACCTCTCCACACGACCGTTGAAATGGGAAGACTTTCATCTGGAACATCGCCACTCCCCCTTCTCTTAATCGCTCCGCTCACTCCCTTGTTAAACCCACCTGTCTGCCTGGCACTAGTCCCTCCCTCAGCCTGACTGAACCCACCCCCACCCTGGAACCCCTTAAGAGATGAATAAAAGATCTAATTAAAAAAACCCTAAGGTTGCGCTTCGTCCACCTCTCTGGATTGATAAATCCCTCATCGAGGTGGGCCCTCGAGAGGGCGGGGGGCCATACTTGCGAGAGGGGGGACTCCCACAGTAAAACCAGGGCTGCCCTCGAGTACATGGTAAGATAGCATTTCCGACAGGGCTACAGTTTGGTTAGGGATGTTTACAGATGTTAAAAGTTCTTTTGTTCCAGTGAAGCATAATGGCCCACATCTTGGGTAGGGAGGTGAGATGATTAAATCAAATAGTCAGCGGGAAAAGTTAGTCCTGCGCCAGGAGCCTCCTACCTCCTGCCTCCAGCTAGATCTCCAGCCCCACAGCGCTCTTCCGCTAAAAGCTGCCAGCCTCCAGCGCTCCTCCGGTGTTCTTCCCCTGGAATAGGGAGGGAATTGAGATTTTGCAGTATCCTTCCCCTGGAGTAGGGAGGGAATGGAGATTTTGCAGTATCCTTCCCCTGGAGTGGGGAGGGAATGGAGATATTACAGTATCCTTCCCCTGGAATGGAGAGGGAATGGAGATTTTACAGTATCCTTCCCCTGGAGTGGGGAGGGAATTGAGATTTTACAGTATCCTTCCCCTGGAATGTGGAGGAAATGGTGATTTTATAGTATCCTTCCCCTGGAGTGCGGAGGGAATGGAGATTTTACAGTATCCTTCCCCTGAAGTAGGGAGGGAATTGTGATTTTACAGTATCCTTCACCTGGAGTGCGGAGGGAATGGAGATTTTACAGTATCCTTCCCCTGGAGTAGGGAGGGAATGGGGATTTTACAGTATCCTTCCCCTGGAGTGTGGAGGGAATGGAGATTTTACAGTATCCTTCCCCTGGAGTGCGGAGGGATTGGGGATTTTATAGTATCCTTCCCCTGGAGTGGGAAGGAAATGGGGATTTTACAGTATCCTTGCCCTACAGTGGGGAGGGATTTGGGATTTTGCAGTATCCTTTCCCTGGAGTAGGGAGGGAAATGCGATTTTACAGTATCCTTCCTCTGGAGTGGGGAGGGAATGGAGATATTACAGTATCCTTCACCTGGAGTGGGGAGGAATTGGAGATTTTACAGTATCCTTCCCTTGGAGTGGGGAGGAAATATGGATTTTACAGTATCCTTCACCTGGAAGAGGGAGGTAATGGAGATTTTATTTATTTATTTATTTATTTATTTATTTATTTATTTATTTATTTATTTATTTATTTATTTATTTATTTATTTATTTATTTATTTATTTATTTATTTATTTATTTATTTATTTATTTAAACTTATTAGTCGCCCCCTCTCCCCACAGGGACTCGGGGCGACGTACACAAGCAACAGTTAGCACAGTGTCCTACAGAGGAGGTAAAAAATAAATAAATAATTACAATAAATAACATTAATAGTTTAAAAACTAAAATTGACAATTAAAAATGACCTAGGGATGGAAAAGTTGTCGAATTATGCCAGGCCGGCTATCCGAAACAGGTGGGTCTTCAGTTTACTGCGGAAGGAGCGGAGATCGGTTGTTGTTCTAATGTCTGGGGGGAGGTCGTTCCAAAGGGTAGGGCCCGCCACAGAGAAGGACCTACTCCTGGGCACCGCCCTCTGACAATCTCTAGAGGACGGCACCCGGAGGAGACCCTCTCTGTGTGAGCGAATGGGTCGCAGGGATGTATGGGGCAGGACACGATCCCGCAGGTAACTAGGCCCTATGCCATGGAGCGCTTTGAAGATGGTAACTAACACCTTGAAGCGCACCCGGTAGGCCACAGGAAGCCAGTGCAGCTCGCGCAGGAGCGGTGTTATATGGGAGAACCTCGATCTCCCCATAATTACCCGCGCGGCTGCATTCTGGACCAACTGCAGTCTCCGGGTGCACCTCAAGGGGAGCCCCATGTAGAGAGCATTACAGTAGTCCAGGCGAGACGTCACCAGCGTGTGAGTGACTGTGTGCAGGGCCTCCCGGTCCAAAAGGGGTCGCAATTGGCGCACCAGGCGAACCTGGTGGAAAGTCCCCCTCGTCACGGCTGCCACATGATCTTCCATAGCCAGCCGGGCATCAAGGAGGACGCCCAAATTGCGTGCCCGTTCCACCGGGGCTAATTGTTCATCCCCGATGGCCAGCGATGGAATGTGCTGGTTGTACCAGGGTGCCGGAAGCCACAGCCACTCTGTCTTGGAGGGGTTGAGCTTGAGCCTGTTGTCACCCATCCAGACCCGCACGGCTTCCAGACAACGGGACATCACTTCAACAGCCTCGTTGGGGTGGTTTGGGGTGGAAAAATACAGCTGAGTGTCATCAGCGTACAGATGATATCTCACCCCAAAACCACGGATGATCTCGCCCAGCGGTTTCATATATGTGTTGAACAGGAGAGGCGAGAGGATCGACCCCTGTGGGACCCCACAAGTGAGGGGCCTCGGGGTCGACCTCTGCTCCCCTGTCAACACACATTGCGTCCGGCCAGAGAGGTAGGAGCGGAACCACCGCAATACGGTGCCCCCGATCCCCAACCCCTCCAGACGGCGCAATAGGATACCATGGTCGATGGTATCGAAAGCCGCCGAGAGGTCTAATAGAACAAGGATGGAGGAACAACCCCCATCCTTTGCCCTCCAGAGATCATCCAGCAACGCGACCAAGGCCGTCTCCGTGCTGTGACCGGGTCGGAAGCCGGACTGGCGCGGGTCTAGATAATCATCTTCCTCCAGGTGACGCGGGAACTGCTGAGCCACCACACTCTCAACAACCTTCGCTAAAAAAGGAAGGTTGGAGACAGGACGATAATTTGCTAGCTCCATTGGGTCCAGAGAAGGCTTCTTGAGCAGGGGTCTCACCACCGCCTCTTTCAAGGCGGTTGGTAAAAGGCCCTCACCCAACGAAGCATTCACCAGTCCCAGTAGCCAGCCACGTGAACCCTCCCAGGAAGCCAGTACCAACCAGGAGGGGCACGGGTCCAATAAACATGTGGTGGCTCGCAGTCGCCCGCGCAACCTGTCCAAATCTTCGGTGACAACAGGGTCAAACTCCTCCCAGCGTGGAATCTCAAGACTAGCCTCGGACGCCCCCCCTGGAGCACTGGAGTGGGTCCACCCCCTCCGGATCTGATCAATTTTATCCTGCAGGTATTCCCCAAACTCCTCTGCCCTGCCCTGCAATGGGGGGTCCCGTTGTCCCTGCGACAGCAGGGAGTGGGTCACCCGAAACAGGGCGGCAGGGCGGTTCTCTGCGGACGCTATAAGGGTGGCACAATATTGACGTTTGGCCACCCTTATTGCCACAAGGTAGGTCCTTAAGTAGGCTCTTACCTGTGTTCGATCGGATTCGGAGCGGGAGGATCTCCACTTGTTCTCTAGGCGTCTCCTGTGGCGTTTCATCGCCCTTAGCTCCCCGTTAAACCAGGGAGCCCGAGTCGATCGTTGCCATCGGAGAGGCCGCAAAGGCGCAATCCGGTCCAAGGCCCCGGCGGCCGCACTGTTCCACGCGGCCACCAGGTCCTCTGCCCGGGAGCGGGACAGGTCTGCAGGAGGTGGCCCAAGCTCCGCCTGGAACCTATCTGGTTCCATCAGACGCCTGGGGCGGAACCATCTGGGACCAACTGGTTCCGCCTCCCCGCGGCGGGGGGTAGCGCCAGGGGAGTCCAGTTGGAGAAGTGAGTGATCTGACCATGACATGGGCGTGATGACTAAATTCCCTCTTCCCAGATCACTCGTCCACTGGTCGGAGACAAACACAAGATCCAGTATGTGGCCTCTTTCGTGTGTGGGGTCCCGAACTACTTGAGTCAGATCCATGGCTGTCATGGAAGCCATGAATTCCCGGGCTGCCTCGGATGCCTCTCCCGTCGACGGCAGATTGAAATCCCCCATCACTAATAACTTGGGGGTCTCAACCGCCATCTCCGCAATCAGCTCGAGGAGTCCGGGCAGGGCCGTTGATGTATGGCGGGGAGCCAGGTATACTATCAACAGACCCAACTGACTCCCTGGGCCCCATTTCACGCCCAGAGACTCACAACCAGATGTCTGCGACACAGTGAATTCTCTTGGAGCCAAATCTTCCCGGATGATTATCGCTACCCCACCGCACCTACCCTGGGCCCGTGGCTGATGGCATACCTGGTAACCTGGAGGGCACATTTCCCTGAGGGGCAACCCCCCCTCTGGGCCCAACCAGGTTTCCGTTATTCCTGCGAGGTCCGGCTCCCCCTCTGAGATCAAGTCCCTAATGAGGGGGGCCTTGTTAACCACGGACCTCGCATTACATAACATCAGCCTAAGGCCCAGGCTCTGCCGATCCTGTCCACCTAGACTGCGGGGGTTAGTACAAGCGACCGGGCGTGTCCAACAGCCCCGGTCTCCCAACCGACCATGCGTTCTTCTGGTGTCCTCGCACCCGCCCCTCCCTACGACCGTCACTATCGGAATCCCCCCTATAGGAATACTGTATCCTCTCGCCTCCCCCACTCCGCTCCCCTCCGTCCTGATCCCACCTGTTGACCTGGCTGTATCCATACCCCCAGGTTGAATAACCCTTCCCCCCTCCCTGGAACCCCTTAAAAATTTTAAAAAACATTTCGCTAAAAAACCCCTAATCCCCCACTTCCTCCACCTCTCTGGGTTAATAAACCCTTCATCGAGGTGGGCCCTCACCAGGGCAGGGGGGCATATCTGCGAGAGGGGGGACCCTCGCAGTCGTAGAATGTCAGCCCTAGAATAAATTATGCTGTTACTCAGTCCGTGAGTATGGCTATGGCAGGGTTTTCTTTGCAATAAGTCCAAGATGTAGATAAATGTAAAAAGGCCAAGATGTAAATAGATGTAAAAGGTAACTAAAAGGAGAGAGGAAGCCTACATCGCCAAACCACAATAGTCAAACAGTCCACCATCGAGGCCCAGAGGTAGTTCTTAAAGTGCTTCTTAAGTTCTTAAAGTGCGTAGAAACCACAAATCGCAAATCCATCCATGGGGGGGGGGGGGGGAATGGGCAAAGTGCCAAGGCCAGTTTCCTGGCCTGTTGATCTTCTGGGGGTTGCCCAAACCTCCGGCGACCCCCCCTGGCTTGCTTCTTCGATCCCCGCAGCTCCTCTCCGCCCCCCTCAGCCTCCTAAATAGGCAGCTCAAGCAAGATGTAAATTCGTTCTCCTTCTCACCGACTCACTCACTCCCCTCATGGAATCACTCCTCCGCTCCTCAGCTGTCTCACCGCTTTCTCGCCGCCCTGGCAGCCACGCAAACCTCATCCTCCGCTCTTCCAGTTTTTCCAGTTTTTCCAGTTTTTGCGGTATCCTTCCCCTGGACTGGGGAGGGAATGGGGATATTACAGTATCCTTCCCCTGGAATGGAGAGGGAATGGAGATTTTACAGTACCCTTCCCCTGGAGTGGGGAGGGAATTGAGATTTTATAGTATCCTTCCTCTGGAATGGGGAGGGAATGGCGATTTTACAGTATCCTCCTGGAATAGGGGGGGGGATGGGAATTTTATAGTATCCTTCCCCTGGAGTGGGGAGGAAATGGTGATTTTACAATATCCTTCCCCTGGAGTGTGGAGGGAATGGAGATTTTATAGTATCCTTCCCCTGGAGTAGGGATGGAATGGAGATTTTACAGTATCCTTCCCCTGGGGTGGGGCGGGAATGGGGATTTTATAGTATCCTTCCCCTGGAGTGGGGAGGGAATGGAGATTTTACAGTATCCTTCCCCTGGAGTAGGGAGGGAATGGAGATTTTACAGTATCCTCCCCCCTGCAGTGGGGACAGAATTGAGATTTTACAGTATCCTTTCCCTGCAGTGGGGATGGAATGGAGATTTTACAGTATCCTGGCCCTGGCACACCCACAAGTCATGCCCACAGAACCAGTAGTAAACAAATGTGAATTTCACCACTGAGTCCATCTGATGAGACGAAGGAAAAGGTCCTTCTGCCTTGGTGGATCCTTTCCTGTGGAACATCATTCCCACAGAGAATAGATTGGCTCCCTGCCTTGATACTCTTTCCAAAGCTCCTGAGTATTTTGCCAGTAAGCCCGGGAGCTTGCCTGCGTTCCACCAGCTCGGGCGCGACCGGAAAAGTTTCCCAGTGGAGCTCCTGAAAGGGACGCAGGCTGCCACCACTCCACTGAAGACATTTCTGAGAAGAGAAATTTCTCCGGTCGCACCTGAGCTGGTGGAGCGCAGGCAAGTGCCGTCACATGTCAGGGGCGGGGCAGGAACTTACTTCCGGGTTCATTGACCAATGGGATCGCGCGATCCAGTGCGATCCAGCAGAAACCCACCACTGGTTAGACACCTCCAGCCTTGGAAACTCATCGCTCTGGAGTGCAAGGATCCGAAGGGGCGGGGCTTGGTAGAATATTTGCATGATTTCTTTCTTGGGGCAGGGTGTGTTGGTTCTCTTGTGGCAGATGGAGAACGAGATATTTTTGGCTGAACTCAGATGGATGCGGCTCAGGATTTTTGGCTGCGGGTGTAAAAGGCGCAGGTGGCTGAAGGGCAATGCTGCTGCCATGGGCACCCCTCTGGCTCCTGGGAGCAGTGCTGGGGTCCCTCCGTGCTGTGGGGCTGCTGCGGTGAGTGCCTGGAGAGGGACTTGTGTCCCAGAGGGGAGAAAGCAGAAGGGGGGGGCATAGTCCTGGGCTGGGTCTCTCCGCCACTAAGCTGCTTTCCCAGAAGGAAAAACCTGCCTTCCCTCAGGACGCTTCTCCGAGCTTCGGTTAAGAACGTTTGGCGTTTTCTTTGTCGTCCGTTCCCATCTGTATTTCTGGGAAAATAGCGGAATGGAATGGAGCCATTGACAGTGGAAACATAGCCAGGTTTGTGTCCTGCATTCTCCTGTATATTTATTTGTTTACTAGCTGTACCTGGCCATGCATTGCTGTGGCCCAGTCTGGTTAAATGGAAAAGAAAGAAAAGGGAAAGTGCAAGTCCCCTGGCAGAGATGGCCCCCGCATGGAAGTGAGTCACGGTGGCCCCTGCAAGAGCCGCCACGGAGAATGCTCCCACAGGCCCCGGCCTGGCCGAGCTGAGGAGGAGAGGAGGAGGAGGAGGTGACCTCCCCCAACCCGGCTTCCCTCAGCAGTGGCGGTGAGAGGAGGTGGCTGGCGTCCCCTGAGGAGCAGAAGGCTGATGCGAGGCAGCCCCTTCTGGCCGCGGCCCCATCCAGAAACTCCATCGCCTCTGCAGTCGCCGCCTCATGGGGCACCCAGCAGCCACCCCAGCTCCGCTGCACCTCAGGCTGACACCATCGTCGCTCCATCAGAGCCGCCTTGATGAGGCCGTAGTTGGCTCCCTGTGAGGGGGGTGGAGAGCGTGCGCAGCTGGCTGGGCTGCGGAGACGCTCCGCCTCCACCTCCTCTGGAGCTCCACTGGGCTGGGCGGCGGGAGGCCGCCTTAAGGATGGGAGGAGGCAGCCGAGGGATGGGGCAGGTGCCACCCCGCCACAGACAGCAAAAGCCTGGCGGGAGGGGAGGAGAGAGAGGGGAGGGGGAAATGGCAAACCTCGTCGGAGGAAGGGTGGAAAGGGGAAAGGGTGCAGCTGCAGCCCAGCCACACATATAAAGGGACCATTGGGACGAAGCTGGAGAGAGGCCAAACTGGCCAAATATGCTATACTCAAGAAATGAACGCTATGGTATAGCGTGTGTTGCTTTTACATCCAGCAGATGGTGCTGGTTTTTGAAAAAGCATGTTTTTACAAAAAAGCATGTTTTTACCTGTCACAGATGACATCTATATAATTTACATATATAAAAACATGCGTGTAGTCGAATGCAACGTTGAGTCAAAATTTCAAAGCAATCGGTGAAGAAATTTCGGAGATTTGAGATTTTGAACAAACATTACATTTTTATTTATATAGATAGATGTATTATTCTTCACTTATTTATTTGTTTTGTCAAGCGTGTAGAAGATAATAGATATAAGTACATACAAGATTATGAATACATGAAATGGATACAAATACAAGGGAACATTAGGACGAATCGTAAGGTAGGAACGCTGGTGCACTTATGCACCTTCCCTCTTATGGACCTCTTAAGAATGGGGTGAGGTGAACAGTAGACAGTCTAAGGTTGAAGTTTTGGGGGTTTGTGGATGTAACAATGGAGTCAGGTAGAGCATTCCAGGCATTGACCACTCTGTTGTTGAAGTTGTATTTTTTGTAGTCGAGTTTGGAGCGGTTTACCTTGAGTTTGTATCTATTATGTTCTCGTATTTTGTTGTGGTTGAATATACGCGTGGGGGATGGAAGAGGGACAGCAGAGGGAAGGGGGAGAGGTTGCAACAGGAGAGTTGGGGGGCAGACAGGAGGGCAAAGAAACAGAAAGGCTGTTTGCAACTTTATTTTGTTATTTACAAGAGCTGTAGTTAGAATGCAGTACTGCAGGCTACTTCTGCCCACAATTTGGCAATTTGAATCTCACCAGGCTCAAGGTTGACTCAGCCTTCCATCCTTCCGTGGTGGTAAAACGAGGACTCAGATTATTGGGGGCAATAGGCTGGCTCTGCAACCCTTGGAAAGGGCTGTAGAACCACCGCGAAGTAGTATATAAGTCTAAATGCTATGGCTATTGTTATTTTTTAAATTTTCCAGAACAGAGGAATTCAGAGCTCAACCTATTTTTGCCCACCTCTTTCCTCTTCTGGGCTGGCAAAGGAGTGGGGCTAACTGCCTTGGAGCTCAACACCCATTAGAAAACTGAGTCAGCCTGACCTTAGATGCCTCTCTGGAGAGCATCCAGGTCTCTGACTCTCAAAGGCAGCTCCAAGTCAATCCTCCGGTGCCAATGGGCAAGGAGGTTTATGATCGGAGTCAGGCACACAAGAAGCTGGCTGGAAATCCCAAGAGGAGCTTTGCATAACCAAATGTGGGCCTGCCAAGATGTTTTTAAGATCAGCCAAGGTTTCCGGTGCCTCAGTGGCTAAGACACTGAGCTTGTCAATCAGTAAGGTTGGCAGTTCAGTGGTTTTAATCCCTAGCATCATGCAATGGAGTGAGCTCTCGCTACTTGTCCCAGCTTCTGCCAACCTAGCGGTTCGAAAGCACATAAAAATGCAAATAGAAAAATAGGGACCACCTGTGGTGGGAACAGTACTCATATAGTCATGCCAGCCACATGACCACAGAGACGTCTTTTGACAGTGGTGGCTTTTTGGCTTAGAAATGGAGATGAGCATTGCCCTCGGGAACGACTAGCACATATGTGCGAGGGGAACCTTTACTTTAAGGGATGCTTAGGTTTAAAGGAAGGGACCTTCCCAAGCAGAGGAGAAAGGGAACAGCTCAAGTGTTGGGGATGCTGAGTGAGAATAAAATGTCAGAGGGGATGGAGCTCCAGTGCAGACCCCCTCATTCTACCTTTCTCCCTCTTTTCTCTTCAGGCTGCCTCTCACACTCCCTATGCTACTTCTACCTGCAACTACCAGAGCCCAGCCAGTGGCTGCCTCCATCCTTCGTTAAGTTCTACTTGGATGACCAGCCCATCGCTCGCTTTGACAGCCTCACCAGGAAGATGGAGCCTTTGGTGCCCTGGATGGAGGAGGCTGAGACCTTTCTGGCCCCTGAGTGGGTCTTCAGGGCTGACCTGGAAAAGTTATCAAAACTGGATCACCAGACTGGAGGTGAGCAGAGCCAGTGACATCTTTGGCAAGCAAGGCTGAAGGAGGCATAATAGTGAGATTTTCTTTCCTGAAAAGAAAAGATACTTCTCAGCCCCTGACCCCCCAATTATCTCCCTCCCCTAGAAATTCTTCATGGTCTGACCTCAGCTGAAAAGGGTGAATTGAAGTAAAAGATATTTCTCCGTGTGATAAAGGGGGGTAGGAGAAATTGTGTTTTTCTCCCCAAGTGGGAGGGGGTGGTAGACTCTCATGATGTCTAAGAAAAGAAACCCAGGACCCTTTCCATTCACCGCTCTCTGGGTCTCTTTCAGGGCTTCACACTTGGCAGGTGATTTTGTGCTGTAAGCTCTGGGAAGATGGAAGCAAAGGAGGGTTTTTCCGCTATGGCTACGATGGGATGGACTTCATCAGTTTCGACAAGGAGACCCTCGGATGGTTGACATCTCAGCCCCAGGCTCAGAAAGTGAAGGAGAAATGGGAGGAGGATCCAGGACTATCCGAGAGAAACAAAGTCTACCTGGAGAACACATGCATTGAGGGGCTTCAGAGATACCTGTCCTACAGAGGATTGGAGAGTGACAAAGGGGGGGTCTACATTGAGCATGTTTCTGTTGGCTTCCCTCCCCCTATATTATAAAGGGAAAGACGTTTTTCAACAGGATATGATTAAAAAGACTTTTTTAGAATTTTATACCAGATTGTATGCTGATTACAAAAAACAAGAGTCAGACATAGACCGATATCTGGAGAAAGAGAAAATGCCTATACTTAAAGATGAGCAAAGGGGAACATTGAATCAACTTGTAACTACAGAGGAAATCTTCCTGGCAATTAAGCAGTTAAAAATCGGTAAAGCACCTGGCACAGATGGCTTGACAGCAGTTTATTATAAAAAGTTACAACTAGAAATGATGGAACCTCTTAGGGAACTATTTAATAAAATTCAAATGGAAGGCAGGGTCCCACCATCTTGGAAAACAGCTTTTATTTCATTGATTCCAAAAGAGGAACAGGATCCTACCCATTGATTCAATCTTTCCCTTTGCTCATCTGTAAGTGTAAGAATTTTCTCTCTCTCCAAATATCGGTCTATTTCTGACCCTTGTATTTTGTCACCAGCGTACAATCTGGTGTAAAATTCTAAAAAAGTCATTTTAATCATATCCTGTTGAAAAACTTCCTTGCCTTTATATTCTACTTTCTCTATATTACGGGATCTTTGTTTTTTCCTTAACATATATGCTAACCATCGACCCGGTTTATTGGCATTAAAAAAGTGTTATGTTTAGCATATAAAAGATTAGTGGCTATCTGATCCGACATTAACATATTGAACTGTCCCCGCAGTAGAGTAATTATCTCTTTTGTCATCTGGTTTAGACATTAACTCCTGCTCTTTTTTTTTAATCTCTTCCTCTAATTCCCTTTGTTTTTCCCTTTGTCTGCGCCTATGAAAATTATTCAAAACACCTCTCATGTATGCTTTACTTGCATCCCAAACCATTTCCATTGATATCCCCTTATGCATATTAAAAGCAAAATATTCTTTCAATAGTTTTTTACATTCCGTAACATTTTTCTCATATCTAAATAGATCTTCATTTAATCTCCAAGACCTCCTGGGTCGGTCTCCATATTCAAGTTCCATCCAGACCGGGTTGTGATCTGTTAAAATTCTCGGACATATCTTAGTCTTCTTTCCCCTGGAAAAAAAATCATTTGTAATTAGTATGAAATCAATTCTGGAAAGGGATTGGTGCCTATCAGAAAAAAAAAGTGAAATCCCGTTCTTTAACATTCTGTTCTCTCCAGATGTCCCTCAATTCAAAGTCATCCATCATATCAAAAAAGGATTTAGGTAATCTTGTTCATGTTTGAGTATTTTGCAAAAGCCTCTTCCTGTCCTGAACAGGATCCAATACTCCATTCCAATCACCCAGTAGAATGCAGGATCTGCAACCCCATTGTGTTAGTTTGGTGTGAAGCAACTTATAAAATTTTTCTTGTTGTTGATTGGGAGCATATATTCCTGTTAAGAGTATTTTCTTTCCTTCTATTAATAGTTCAATTGCAATATATCTACCTTGAGGATCTCCTTCAATTAATTCAGCCTTTAAGTCTTTTCTTAGATATATGACTATGCTGTTTTTCTTCTCCGGAGCAGATGCTACAAAATGCGATCCCAGTCTCGCGTTCATCAAGTATTCCTGATCCTGTGTTCTAATGTGTGTTTCTTGTAAGCAAATTACATCATTTTTAAATTGTTCCAAGTAGTGAAATATTTTTTTCCTTTTTTGTGGTGAGTTTAAGCCATTGACATTCCACATTAGAAATTTAATTGTCATCTTTAGCACACTGAAGCTTTTTGAGAGCTGCCTGGAAATCTTGCTGGGATTTCACCTTCGGTCTAGCTCCTCCCACTGCTTCTGAGCTCGTGTTTATATTATCTTGAATTGTCATCTGGACTTGTTGAGACTTTAATTCTTGTTCTTTACGTTTAGTAGCTGCACAGGTTTTTCTCTGTTCCATAATTTCTTCTGTTTCCTGCAGCAAATTCACAACCCCAATTTGTGCCTGATTGGGATCCTCTGTCTCTTTTCTTTCTTTGGGACCTGGAGATGGGGGGCGTCCTGCCTTTAGTACTATGCTATAGAAATCTTTTGCCTTCCAGACAGAGTTAAGGCGATGTCTTTCTCCCAGGTAGTTCACCACAAGTCCAGCTAGGGTCTCCCATCTGTATTGAATCTGGCGTTTTCTAAGTTCGCCCACTAGAAATGCATAATCCTTTCTAGATCTCAACATTTTGGGAGGGGGGGATTTCCTTCAGTACTATCACATATTGACCTGCCACTTGCAGTTTGTTTTTATAGGTGGCTTGCAATATTTCATTCCTAATTTTCCTGGTGACAAAATAGATTACGATATCTCTTGGAAGTTGTCTTTGTCTGGCAATCCATGAATTAACGCAATAAATTTTGTCAATTTGCCAGGCACATTCGGCCTTTGGTTCCCCAGTTAATTGAACGAGAGTGTCTGCAAAAATCTCTCTTAAATTTTCTTGGCCATGTTCCTTCAACCCCATTATCCTCAGAGCAAATTCCATTGTTCTATATTGCATCATTGTAAGCTCCACCTCAGACTTGTCAATTTTGATTTGTGCCTCCACAAGTTTGTTGTCCAACTTTATATTAGCCTCCTTAATTTCTTCCACCTTCTCATCGAGAGATGCTATGTAGCCAAATAATCCTTTAAGTGCCTGAACTATATCCTCCCTTATCTCTTGGTTACGTGTTTGGATTAAATCCTTAATTCCAGATATTTCATCAGAGACATCTTTAAAGGCACTTGTAATTTTCCCCTCCAAGACAACTGCCTGCTCTTTTAATGCATTTTGTAAGTTGTTTTGTAAGGCCTCCAGTGTCAGAGTTTGTGATTTCATTTCCCACAAAGGTAATAAAGATTGCAACTTTGAGGGCTGTGCTGGCGAACTGCCTGCATTCTTTGAAGCATTGACTTTTGCAAGCTTAGAGGCTATTTCGAAATATTCAAATCAAGCTTTTCTTTGAAGTCTTCCAGCAACACTAACAGGCAATTAACAATGCTAATCAGCTTTCTGCTTCACTTTTGTTTTCAACACAGCCTTTGTTCCTGCAAAGGCAGGAGCGTCCCGTGATGAGGAGATTGTCGGGCTTCCTGGGGAGTTCACACCCTTCACGCCACAGAATTGCTTCTGGGGCCGCTGGGCGCCTCTACCCTCTGCCAGATAGCTCACCTCCCTCCCTTTTCCCAAGGGGCAGGTTTTCAAACTGCTGGATAGCTGATTTATGCTATCCTAGCCGCTTGTTACTCAAACATGGGCTGGCGTTCCTGAGGGAGTGTCCTCCAAGGCCAGCGGCTCTACCGGAAGTCTCTCTATCTGGAACTTCTTGAGCAAATTCAATTGTGAGGGTGAGGGGTACAATTGACTAAAACCACAAGCATTAAAATTACGTTGGTTAATTTGAGAGCTTTACCCCGAATTCTATGCAACCCTTTCAAAGATAAATCTAAAGAGCTTCAACATCACATCTTGGATGCTCCCAACAGGTTCAGAGGAGAAGTTGGAGCAGTGGGTCAGGATGAACAGAGTAGGCCTTCCCAGTTATTAAATGATCGTGACAGAAAAAGTAGAAATGCCAGGAACTCAGGTGTTGCTGTTTCTGCAGAGCCTCCAGTGGGAAAAGTGACCCATAAGGTGGTGGATGACAGCCTGGAAGTCCTCATCTGCCAGGCCTTTGGCTTCTACCCCAAGGAGATCCAGGCCACCTGGAGGAGGGACGGAGAGGTCTGCAAGTCCAAGACCCTCCAAGGGAATGTGGCCACCAATTTGGATGGGACCTATTATGTCTGGCTCAGTATTGAGATTGAACCCAAGGAGAGGCACCATTTTTGGTGTCACCTGGCACTCGAGGGCTTGCAGGAGCCCCTGGTCTTGGCCTTAAAGGAAGAAAGAGGTGAGAGGGTGATGGGTTAATGTAAAAGTAAACTTTACATCACTGTGGGTGTGGCCTGCTTTGTGGGAGTGGCTTGCCGGCCATGTGACCGGGTGGGAGTGGCTTGCCAGAAATGTGACCGGGTGGGAGTGGCTTGCCAGCCATGTGACCGGGTGGGAGTGGCTTGCCGGCCATGTGACCGGGTGGGAGTGGCTTGCCGGCCATGTGACCAGGTGGGAGTGGCTTGCTGGCCATGTGACTGGGCGGGAGTGGCCAAAACTATGCCACTGAATACTTTGCCCCAATAGATGAAATACAATAAGATTAAAATAAGTACAAAAACAATAAAAGAGCTACTTACAGAAGGAAAATGACTGTTCTTGCCAGTCTTCAGTATCACTGACTCCAATGAATGGGCTGCACAAAGAAGAGACACAGAAATGAACTCTTTCATTGCATGCACTGCATTGGGATGAAACCAGCACACAAAACAATAAAGACAGCTACTTACAGAAGGAAGATTACTGCCTTGCTGGTCTTCTGCACCACCACCTCACCACCTTGCTCCAATAACCTACACAAAGGAGAGACACAGAAAGCAAGACTTTAACTGCATGCACTGTATTAGGATGAAACAAGCACACACAATAATAGAAAAGGAAAATTACTGTCCTTTTTTGCGTCTTCTGCACCACCACCTCACCATTTTGCTCCAACAACCTGCACAAAGGAGAGACACAGAAAGCAAGACTTTAATTGCTTGCACTTCACTATCTCAAGGATGAACACAGCACAGAGCACACCCAGCAATAAAGACAGCTACTTGCAGAGGAAGGATCTCACTGGCTTGCTGGTCTTCTGCACACCACCTTATCACGTTGCTCCAAGAATCTGCACAAAGGAGAGACACAGAAAGCAAGACTTTAATTGCTTGCAC
This sequence comes from Natrix natrix natrix, assembly GCA_029891615.1. Lineage (NCBI taxonomy): Eukaryota > Metazoa > Chordata > Lepidosauria > Squamata > Natricidae > Natrix > Natrix natrix. The sequence continues at coordinate 140,421 of JAKRSK010006622.1, forward strand.
TTCACTATCTCAAGGATGAACACAGCACAGAGCACACCCAGCAATAAAGACAGCTACTTACAGAGGAAGGATCACTGGCTTGCAGCAGGACAGGTAAGACTGGACTGGAGGGACAAGGGTTGTTGCTAACCATGCCACCTGGCAGGCTTAGGCAGCTAGGCGAGGCTGGAGAGGGGAGGGCGGGGGGCTTTCGGCCGTGTGAACTTAGGCCTTCCCTTGCGAAAGCTAGGCCGCTGCCACCACCGCCTACCCACTTTCGGCCGTGTGGCGTATGCCCACTCGCGGCTTTCGCTAGGTTCAGGCCTTCCCTTGTGAAAGCTAGGCCACCGCCACCGCTGCCCACCTGCTTTCGGCCACATGGCATACACCAGCCTGAACCTAGGCCTTCCCTTGCGAAAGCTAGGCCACCACCGCCGCCCACCCACTTTCGGCTGCCTGGCATATGCCAGCCCGCGGCTTTCGCTAGGGAGGGCCTGAACTTAGGCCTTCCCTTGCAAAAGCTAGGCCGCCACCGCCGCCCACCCGCTTTTGGCCACATGGCGTATGCCAGCCCGCGGTTTTCGCTAGAGAAGGCCTGAACTTAGGCCTTCCCTTGCGAAAGCTAGGCTGCCGCCGCCCACCCGCTTTCAACCACATGGCATACGCCAGCCCGCGGCTTTCGCTAGAGAAGGCCTGGACTTAGGCCTTCCCTTGTGAAAGCTAGGCCACCGCCGCAGCCCACCCTCTTTCGGCCGTGTGGCGTATGCCAGCCCGCGGCTTTCGCTAGGGAAGGCCTGAACTTAGGCCTTCCCTTGCAAAAACTAGGCCAACGCTGCTGGCCACCCGCTTTCGGCCACATGGCATACGCCAGCCCGCAGCTTTCTCTAGGGAAGCCCTGAACTTAGTCCTTCCCTTGCGAAAGCTAGGCCACCGCCACCGCCGCTGCCCACTCGCTTTCGGCCACCACCCCCTCGCACTTAGTTTCTTACCTGAGGGAAGCAGCAAGCTTCTGGAAGGCGAAGGGAAACAAAACGAAATGAAGGGAGGACCCGGTCAGCAAGCGCGATGCGACAGCTGCTCGGGAACGAAAGTCTCTTTTGAAATGAGAAAGACTCCAAAAGAGAAAGGCTCTTTTCAAAAGAGGAATGTGGGCCGTTGGCGCCACACTTTTAAACTGATCGCCTCCAGCCTGCTCACTGATTGGCTGGACTCCAGCCAATCAGTGAGCGGTGGGCTGGGCTAGCCTAGTTTAGTGCGGACGGGCCGGGGAGCGAGCAAGCTGCGATGGGACGGCAAGGGCAATCGAGCGACAGGGCCGGGGCAGGTGTTCCGGAAGTTGCTTCTGGGTCCACTGGTCGAACCTCCTCTCACTGGATCGGTGAAATTCACCAACTGGTTTGCCCGATCCGGTGCGAACCGGCAGAAACCCACCACTGCTGCAGTACTACACTCTAACCACTGCACCACCACAGCTCATAAACTGGCTTTTTACTCTTTTTGCCATCTAGGGTGGTGGAGGTGGAGATGTAGGGAAAAACATCAAGAGGAGACAACGTTCCCTGATCGTGTCTCTCTAGAAAAGCTCCCTTCTCCCTCAAGTGCAGAAGATGAGATTCAATCGCAGTTGATGCTCCATCATACAATAACCTGAGGTGAGCCTGACAGTTGCTGAAGTCTATTTAAGAGACAATACTTCATGCTTGGAAAATACCTGGGAGAAAAGATTATGATGTGGAGAATCCACCCTCTAAAGCTTTCCAAGGAAGCCATGGAAAGATGGAGGGCTGCCTGGGGTTCTTTGAGGGCTCAGTCCCTCCTTCCTGGGACCCTCTGATCAGCTGCTCTGTAGGGAAGATCAAGCCCAGTTTAGTCCCTCATCAGCTCCGAGGGGAAAATGTGAGAACGGAATAAAGTGTTGGGGATCCTGGGAAAATGAGAGGTGACTCTCCATGGAGGGCTGTAGGGGAGGGAGGAAAGGAGATTGGGGGCTTGGAGAAATATGGGGGAGGGGAGAAAAAAAGCTCCTTGATGATGATGAACTGGAGGGGTAACAGGAAAGGAACTCTAGGGGGTAAAGTGAGGATCCCTCCCCACGAATTCCTCTCTCCGGGGAGGAGATGTTTCTTGTCTCCAATTTGGCTGTGTGCCCCCATACCTCCTGAAAGTTGCTGTGGGGGGAGGAGAGGGAGCCAAGGAGAGGAGAGACAGAGCCCTCCCCAAACAAACCAGGGCACTAACTTCCTCCACTTTTTTCATTTTCCAAGCGCAACACAATGTATGGAGGGCGGAGGCCCCAGAGAGCTCCTGAAGGCCCTGTTTTAATGTTGCACAGTGGAGAAGGGAAGTAGCTTATTATTATTTCGCACAACAGGGTAACTGTAGCCACTGCGTCTATCAGTGTGATTAGGGTTAGAGTGATTACCTACTGGTTGACCTGGGACGCTCTAGTCTCAGTGGCTAAGATGCTGAGCTTGTCGATCAGAAAGATCAGCAGTTCAGTAGTTCTAATCCCTAGCACCACGTAATGGAGTGAGCCCCCATTACTTGTCCCAGCTTCTGCCAACCTAGCAGTTCGAAAGCTCATAAAAATGGAAATAGAAGAATAGGGACCACCTTTGGTGGGAAGGTTACAGCGTTCCGTGCGATTTTGGCATTGAGTCATGCCGGTCACATGACCATGGAGACGTCTTCAGACAGCACTGGCTCTTTGCCTTTGAAACAGAGATGAGCACTGCCCCCTAGAGTCAGGAACGACTAGCACATACGTGTGAAGGGAACCTTTACCTTTTAATCTATGTATTGATAGACCATTTTTTTCATGTATTTATATATTTATTGGATATTTAGAGAACAGCCCCAACCTACCTTGTATCTACTGATGTGGATCTGGTTTTGATCTACTGGTTGACCTGCCATAGATGAAAGTCAGACCATCGGCCTTCCTCCTGAAAGATGACAGCCCATTAAGGTGGTGGATGAGATGCTGGTACCCAAGTGGCTTCAGGGATGCCTTCAGTGTAGGAGTTGTATTGATCAGGTCAGGGTCTCCCGTACCTCATAAGCCTTAGCTAACTTTAACTGGAAATATGACTGTGAAGATGTACGGGTTTTATGATATTGTTCTTAATGATTGGTATCTCGGTGTTTTCATGACTGTTTCATAGAAGGTGTGCTTTTCAAAACTGTATAAAAGGGGGGTCCTTTCAATTGTATTAATGTCTGATATACAGTGTGGATTCCAGGCAGGCAAACTGTATTCAAGGATTGGTCTGGCAAAGGTTTTGTATGCCTTTTATGCTACAAAAATATGGCAAAAGACCTTTAAAGACAATTATTTATGAAGAGATTGGACAAAAGGATGCGCAGAGAACCAGTTTCCCGAGGAAGGAAGATTTCAGTTAAAAAGATCACGTATTTAAAATAGAAAATGTTGAATCAGTCCAACAAACATGTGGGCCTGTTTTGCACTGGGGAAAAACTCTTATTGCTGTAATTATACTTCTATCAGTATTCAACGCTGGGGGACAAATGTGCTTTTTTTGTCTTTTGCATTTTTTGATGCACATTTTTTTTAAAAAAATTGTTTGCTCTAGGTTTTCTCTCTCTTTGTAAATCATTTTTTGAAATTACTTTTGTAATATTTTTTAATAAAATAAAAATTTAAAGAACGAGTCTAACAGATGTGGGAAGGGAGGGTCACTTTAAAGAGGCCCCACAGCAAGTGGAGAAAAAGAATCCAATCATCTCCAACTTGCAGGAAAGTTATCAGAACCGGAAGCAGCAGAATGAGAAGTTCAAGGAAGAACTGGCTGGACTGAGGGGTCCCTACTGAACCACCTGCCCCACTGGTTCCCTCGTGTTCCACCATTCCCAAACCTCTGCCAGCCGGCCCCTGCTATGCCATGGATCCCCTAGACCCCACTCAGAGATCATGCCCCCCCTCCCATATCCTTCCTCCCCACTTGCCATGAAGAAAGAGAACCTGCTTTAAATTAGGTAGAGGCCCCCCAGACCAGTGGTGACATTCAAAAATGTTTACTACCCTTTCTGTGGGCGCAGCTTGGTGGGCGTGGCAGAAGGAGACTGCTAAATTCCCATTTCCTCCCCATCAGCTGGGACTGGGGAGGCAGAGAATAGATGGGTGCAGGGCCAGACAGAGGTGGTATTTGCCAACTACTCAAAATTTCCACTACTGGATCTCCAGGACTGGTCAGAACCTGCTGAATACTGAGTTGCAGAACAGGTTCGTTCTTACACTGACTTCACATACATACTACCCTTTCCCAAGCAATTCCTCCTGGGATCTCTGCCCTCTCACTGAAGGGTGCATGACTCATGAGCAAACACACTTGGTGTTAGATCTGGGCAACAAGAGAACAGACTGCGGACACGAAGTGACTTAACAGCTCTTTATTAGTAGTAATAGTGATCCAGCTTGCTCTGTGGTCAGAGGGTTCCCCTTTTATAGGGATCGGGTACGCCCCTTGACCAATCAGAACGATACCTGTTTCCCGCTGTAGCAGCGGACCAGAGAGGAGACTTGCTACGATATATGTTAATATCTAACACCCCTCCCCTCCTAGACGGAACGTTGCGGTTAGTAATATAGTCCTTAAGATACGTTGGTGTTTGCCTTACTCGGGTGGAGCGTCGCAGTTCAGGTTGGTCAGAAGTAGCTGCAGGATCGGTTGCTTTCTGTGTTTCGTTTACGGGTGTTTGTAGGCTCTCGTTGCTTTGGCGTTTCGGGGATCTGCTCGCTTTCGCTGCGTGGGGGTTGTTCCGTTTCGCGCTCGACCTCTTGTTCTGTTCTGGGCTCGTAGGTGTCGTAGTTCTCTGTGTTGGGTCTCTCGAGTGGCTGACTTTGCATTGGCAGGTAGCTCTCGTTCTCGGTTCGTAGATCTGAGTGCACCAGGCGACCCCGAAGTTGATCGATGTGCCTTTTCCAGTTCCGCCCATCTTCCAGTTCTAACAGATACGATCGTGGACCCGTGATGCCAATGACCTTTGCCGGCATCCACAATGTTCCCCCTGCATAGTTGTGGGCGTATACCGAATCCCCTATGCTAAAATTCCGAATTTTGCTTGTGGAGTCTGGGGGTGCTGTGGCAGAGTAATTTGGGTGAAGACGGTCCAGGTGAGACCGTAGCTGGCGGCCCATGAGTAGCTCAGCGGGGCTCCTACCCGTCGTTGCACTGGGGGTAATGTGTTGGATTAATAGGTAATGGTCAATGCGGTTTGCCAATCACCTGGACCCATCCTAGCGAGGGCCTCTTTTGCGGATCACACCATTCTTTCCGCCTGTCCGTTTGATGCCGGATGGAATGGCGCGACGAGGGCATGCCGAATTCCCTGACCAGCTAAATACATTTCGAATTGCATGGCCGTGAACTGGGGCCCGTTATCGGAGACCAGGAGGTCGGGTAGGCCATGAGTGGCGAAAAGTCGCTGTGGAACCTTAATGACTGCCTCTGCCGTGGTTGAAGTCATTAGGACTACTTCTAGCCATTTGGAGTATGCATCCACAACTATGAGGAAGGTCTGACCTTGAACTGGCCCTGCGAAATCGATGTGTATTCTCGACCAGGGTGCTTTAGGCTTCTCCCATTCTGTGGCGGGCGCTTCCGGGGGTGCTGGTCTCGATTCCTGGCATGCATCGCAAGTGGCCACCCATTCCTCTATCTCTTTGTCCATGATTGGCCACCAAACGTAACTTCTTGCTAACGCCTTCATCCTAACAATCCCCGGATGACCAACATGTAATGCATCTAACACATTTCTACGTAACGCATAAGGAATAACAACTCGATCCCCCCACAATAAACACCCTTGTAACACTGAGAGTTCATCCCGTTTTGACCAAAACACTTTGAATTCCGGGCCCACGTTTCCCTTCAGCCACCCCCTCCAAACCCAAGTTTGCACTTGCTTTATTATATTATCTTTAGAGGAGAACCTTGCAACGTCGTAGGAAGAAACCGGTCCTGAGTCCAAGCAGTCAATGAGCAGCACCGGTACTTCGGGAGTGGGGTCTGGCAAAAGGTCCGGTAATGGGCAGCGGCTGAGTGCGTCTGCGTGTCCTAAAGTGGGGCCCGGTCGATGAATTAACTTGTATGAGTACGCAGCCAGGAAAACAGTCCACCTGGTCATGCGTGGAGAAAGGGAGACGGGAGTGGGGCGGTTTCCCGCCAAAAGTCCCAACAGCGGTTTGTGATCTGTAATTAGTTCAAAATCGCGGCCGTAGAGGTATTCATGGAAACGTTTTACTCCAGCTACAGCAGCTAACGCTTCCCTGTCCATCTGGCTGTAGTTCCTCTCGGCCGATGAAAGAATCCTAGAGTAGAAGGCGATGGGTGCTTCGTTTCCGTTTGGCATCCTGTGGCTAAGGACTGCACCAACTCCAAAGGATGATGCGTCGCAGGTCAATACCAGCTGCTGCTTCGGATCGTCCCCATTTCCATGGTGCGTTCCTCTGGAGTAGTCGATGTAATGGCTCAGCAACGGTCGCCTTCTGTCTCAGAAAAACGCTGTAGAAGTTAAGTAGTCCGAGGAAGGCCTGCAACTTGGTCTGATTTCGTGGTGTGGGGGCGTCCTGGATCGCCTTAATTTTCTTTGAAGTGGGGTGTATTCCCTGACCATCGATTCTATATCCCAGGAATTCTACGCTAGGCACGTTAATTTGGCATTTTTCCTTTTTAAGGCGGAGGCCCTTCTCTCTGATTCGGGCCAAAACAGTTCTGACTCTTTTTAATAGTTGCTCCTCGTTTGCAGCGGATACCAAGATGTCGTCGAAATAGGGGACGACTCCCGGTATCCCTTGCAACAGCCGTTCCATGACGCTCTGGAACAGACCTGGAGCAATACTCACACCGAATTGTAGCCGGTTGCATTTGAATGCTCCTCTATGCGTCACTATAGTCTGGGCCTCCACTGTGGTGCTATCCATGGGCAACTGCTGGTAAGCTTGTGCCATGTCTAACTTAGCAAATATCTTTCCTGGCCCCAACGAATGCAATAGGTGTTGTACTACTGGCACAGGATATGCGCTTTGTTGTAGCGCGACATTAATTGTACATTTATAGTCCGCGCAGATGCGGACTGATCCGTCTGGCTTGACTGGGGTCACAATGGGAGTTTCCCAGCGCGCGTGATCCACCGGCTCAAAGATTCCCTGCTCCACTAACTTATCTATCTCCTTATCTATTTTTGGGCGGAGTGCAAAAGGCACTCGTCTCGGTTTAAGTCAGATTGGCGCCACTTTGGGGTCTAAATTGAATGAGATTGGTTTACCCACATACTTACCAAGACCGGGGCTGAACACATCCTCGAACTCCTTAAAAATTTGCTCGGCGCTGCTGTTCTCCACGGCGTTGATTCCGGTGACTTCTAGCCCCAAGGATTCAAACCAATCCAGTCCTAGAAGGTTCTGTAACGGCGCGCTGGCGATGGTCACAGGCAGCTGTGCTACGATGTCCTTGAAACGGATCTGGAACGTGCCTTGGCCCACGATGGGGACTCGGTTCCCCTGGTAGTCTCGTAGCAGGATGTCTGGAGCGCGTAGTTGGCTCTTTTTGAGGCTAGGGATAGCCTGTTTCTTGGATGCCCATGAAATGATCGTCAGGGACGATCCTGTGTCAACTTCTAGCTCGCAAGGTGAGCCCTCCAAGAGGACTGTGACTTTCAGCTTTTTAGGCCGCTTGGTGCGGACCTGACTTATTGTGGTGAGATACGTTCGCAATTCCTCTCTCTGGGTCAACTCTATCTCAGCATCTGTACCCTGAAAATACTCTCGTTGAGCGTCTTGATAGAACGCTCTCTCAGCTCTTTGTGTGTAATCTCTCTGGGAATACGCTCGCTCAGCTCTTTGGTGATTTTCTCTCTGGGTAAACACTTGTGGATTTCTCTCTGGGCGCCCTTTTTGATTTCGCCAAGCCCCTGGGTTGGGCTTCTGTTGGCGGTACGTAGGTGGCTGCCCTGAGGCAGGGACTCCGCTCCGGCACACTCGTGCGATGTGCCCAAGTTTGTTGCAGATTGAACAAACAACGTTCCTGAACCGACAGGTAGACCGGGGGTGATTCCCTCCGCAGCTTGAGCAGGGCGGCAAACGGGATCCGGGTCTCCCCCCTGGCCTCATGTGACTGCTCCGCATCAGGTGACTGTCCTCGAACTCGGGATCCTCGTAGTCGGGATTTGTGTCCTCGTAGTGAACTGTGGTTTGCCTGGGTGCTGGCTGGCTTCCGCTGAAACCGCGTTGTATGGTTACCGATGATTTCTCTGCTGACTCTGATGCCCTTGCTTCGTTTAGTGCTATCTGTAGGGTTAAATTTGGGTTTGCCGACAGCTTCTTTTGTAGGGAAATGTCTCTTAACCCACAGACAAATTGTGCCAGGATATGCTCGTCCAGATCCCTGAACTCGCAGTGAGTTGCTACTTTACGCAGGGCTGCAACATATTGGTTGATTGATTCTCCCGCCTTCTGGTTCCGCGTGTTGAATTCCTGGCGGCAAATGTGGCGGGAAGGTTTTGGCGCGTAATGAGTCTGTAGAGCCTGTTGCAACGCCGTCCATGATACCGCTTGTATTGGAGTAGGCGCGGTGAGGTCTCTGGCCGTATTGAAGACTTCCTTTCCACAGTAGCCGAGGAAGATGTTTTTCTTTCGGGCGTCGGTTATCCCCGTGTATTTGTTCGCTTCGAGAAAACACTCGAAACGAATCATGAAGGCTTCCCATTCGTCGTTCGCTGGGTCGAATGGAGCGGGGGGAGTGTGCATCGCCATCTTCTTTCGTTTGATTTTGCCGCGCTGCGGTGTCCTGAGATGGCTGCCGGAATTTCTGCCGAATTCCTGGGCTGGATCGAATCCTGAGATTCTGAAGTAGCGTTCTTCATCCTATCTGTCTCTCAATCCCACCTTCGTCGCCAATGTTAGATCTGGGCAACGAGAGAACAGACTGCGGACATGAAGTGACTTAACAGCTCTTTATTAGTAGTAATAGTGATCCAGCTTGCTCTGTGGTCGGAGGGTTCCCCTTTTATAGGGATCGGGTACACCCCTTGACCAATCAGAACGATACCTGTTTCCCGCTGTAGCAGCAGACCAGAGAGGAGACTTGCTACGATATATGTTAATATCTAACACTTGGAGAAAATGCAACCCCGCACCCGAGATCCAAATAGACAGGAAGAGCCAGGAGGAGCCTGGAAAGGGAAGAAGGCGAAGGGCGGAATTGGGGAAGGGGAGGATCTGCAGCTCCAGCTCTTCCCTCCAGGCTGTCCTGAAAAGGCACATTTCCCAGCTCTGGAAGCTGGATCGCAGCCAGAAGACGTCCCTCCCCCTCCCTCAAAGACCTCATCCGGAGACTTTTCTGATTGGCCGGGAAGAGGTAGGCAGAGCTCTGGACTTTCTCCTTCCACTTCTACTTTCGCTTTCACTCCTGGCTCAGAAAACGGAAAAAACGCCGCCACTCCTTAAAGGAAAGGAAGCCGTTTTCTGGCAAAGGAAGGAAGCGTTTCGGAGAGGGGGAGAAGCAGCCCGGGACAGCGCTCCCTCCCCCCACCCCGTGCCCCCTTTGACAGTCTCCTGAGACTGCGGGGAGGAGCTGGCGCTTAATGCTGCGGATCAAAGGGTAGTTCAAAGCGCCAAATTCATGCTGCCGAAAGAATCTGGTGGACTAGCATCGTGGAAAGCCAGCAAAGGGGGAGAAAAGAAACGGGAAGACCCGGCAGGTGAGAAAGGGAAGGATTTTATTTTTTAAAATAACCTGGATTCAAAGAACGCCTGAATTCCCGACCGCTCTTTGTTTACCCAGGAAATCCCGCGCCTTCCTCGGGACTTCGAAACAACTCCCATCATCCCCAGGCTGCAGGGGAAGATGGGGATTGAAGCTTTCCCCCCTCCACTCCCAACCCAAGGGGGCAGAGGTAACAAGAAAACACCGCGCAGAAGTTTCAAACTGCCGCGCAGTGTTTTTTAATGTCTTAAAATATGACTGAAAATATCCCCCCTCCCTCCTTTCTCTCTCTTCACCAAACGCTCTCCTCCATCTGGTGATTGGTGAAATCAAGGGAGACTCTGCCCCGAGACCGATGACGCTGCAGAAGGGAGAATTCCCATTGGTCCTCTGGGGCTTCGTTGGTTCCTGGGAAAACGCGATTCGCTGCTTGTAGCCTGCGTTTCTCTGCACATCTGGGGTTTCTCAGGCATTGGGCTCGTTAGATCCCGCAGAAAAGATGTGGAGACTCTAGAAAGAGTGCAGAGAAGAGCAACAAAGATGATTAGGGGACTGGAGACTAAAACATATGAAGAACGGTTGCAGGAAGTGGGTATGTTTAGTTTAATGAAAAGAAGGACTAGGGGTGACATGATAGCATTGTTCCAATATCTCAGGGGTTGCCACAAAGAAGAGGGAGTCAAACTATTCTCCAAGGCACCTGAGGGTAGAACAAGAAGCAATGGGTGGAAACTAATCAAGGAGAGAAGCAACTTAGAACTGAGGAGAAATTTCCTGACAGTTAGAACAATTAATCAGTGGAACAGCTTGCCTCCAGAAGTTGTGAATGCCCCAACACTGGAAGTCTTTAAGAAGATGTTGGATAGCCATTTGTCTGAAACGGTATAGGGTTTCCTGTCTAGGCAGGGGGTTGGACTACAAGACTTCCAAGGTCCCTTCCAACTCTGCTATTGTATTGTATTGTATTGTATTGTATTGTATTGTATTGTATTGTATTGTATTGTATTGTATTGTATTGTATTGTATTGTATTGTATTGTATTGTATTGTATTGCAGCAAACAGCCTGGTCAGCTTCAGCACATTAGCCTGATTCAGCACAAGCAGTTTGAGAGGCTGCCTTTGCAAAGAGAAGCTCCTTTGCAAACAGAGCTTTTGGAAGCTGCAAAGGAAGGGCACAAGGGTCTTGTCACTTGACAGCTTTAAGGCTTGCGTGCTTCAAATGCCTGAGTTTCTGAGCCAACATTTTGGTTGCTAAGCAAGAGCGTTGTTAAGTGAGTTTCACCACATTTTACAAGTTGGCCATGCCCACCCAGTCACATGGCTGCCAAGCCACTCCCACTCGGTCACATGGCTGCCAAGCCACTCCCACTCAGTCACATGGCTGACAAGCCATTCCCACTCGGTCACATGGCTGACAAGCCACTCCCACTCAGTCACATGGCCAGCAAGCCATGCCCACCCAGTCACATGGCCAGCAAGCCACTCCCACAAAGCAGGCCACACCTACAGAAGAGCCCTCAAATGGATCTTTTGGAGGCTGAGAGGCTTGCCATTTGAAAGTGTAGCCCCGCCCACCTTCTGGCCCCCACTCTTTGGCATCTGCATGTCCTCTCAAAGGGAGCTTTTGGAGGCTGCAAAGGCAGCCTCTCAAACGGAGAGCCTCTCAAACAGCCTCCGAAACCTCCGCTTGAGAGGCTGCCTTTGCAAAGAGAAGCTCCTTTGCAAACGGAGCTTTTGGAGGCTTTCTGTTTGAGAGGCTGCCTTTGCAGCCTCCAAAAGCTCCATTAGTACTGAGTCAGGTGTTTTTTTTTTATCAACCTGGCTGAGGGCGAACTGGGTAAGGTATCAATTCTCCAACAATTTTGGCGAGGCAGCCAGGAATCACAAGAGCAGGCCGGGAGGGCTGAGTCCCCAAATAGCCATGCATTGGGTCATTTGCCCAAAGGGTGATGACTTTCTGGTGACTTGACCTGGAAGGTAGTAAAAAGGGATTTGTGTCGAGCCAAACAGTTGCAGGAGTTAAGTCATTTCGTGGTTGGTGAGTACCTGTGAAACTCTTTTGTGTGTGTGTGTGTGAGGGAAACCCTTTGTCATTAAATTTGCCAATTGTTTTAAAGTTTATTTATTTATTTATTTTACCGAGCTTCTAGACCGCCCCCTCTCCCAAAAGGGACTCGGGGCGGTGTACAGTCCATGCAAAATATATCAAAATACAATAAAAAGTTGAATATGTACAGTTGGAATGGAGGAGGATAAAAATGGAATTAAAAGAACTGTACAAAGCCAGTATATATAAATATAAATTTTTAAACCCCTAAAACACACACAATGAATTAAAAACAATACCCCTAAAATAACCAGTTAATAGTACATTTGCCAGGAGGGACAGTTGTAATTATGCCAGGCCTGCTAATCAGAACATGTGAAAGTTGCGTGTCAGACTGGATTCCAGCCACCTCTAGATCTCTACTAGCTCTTGTAGTTGATGACCAGGGAACCCTCAATTGCAAGGGGGACCAGTAAGATCCACATGCTTCAATGGGGCTGTGAAAGATTGTATGACTGAGAAAAAGAGAATGTTGGGTCAAATGCAGGTAGGGAGAGTGGGCGGGCCATCTGGAGCACCATACCGGAGAGAAAGAGTGCAATTAATCCAGACCCAAGATTCTCTCCCCCCACCCTTGTTTTGATTATTGAAATTTGTAGGAAAGCTATGGGTAATTCATGTTGTTGCTATTGAAAGGAATGTAAGTGATGAAAGGCTTGTGGGTATATTTTTGTTCTGACCAAAGCTCCCCAAACACGACACGTCCTCTGTAGTTGAAGCAATGATTTCTTTATTAGGAGGGTCAGCAGCCCCGGCCAAAAGTTTCTCTTTCACCTCAGGATAACCAGTCTGTCCAGCAGGGAGATGAATAGTTGTCTGCCACATCTATTCATCTCCACTCCTTGCCTTTAATCCCCAGAATTAGGGTGGGGCTTCACTAGCAGCGGTTGCTCTTCTGTCCCAAGGATCGGCCCATGGATTTCCACTGCCCTCCTCTCTTCTGCCTTCTGCACATCCATGCATCAGGCACTGGATGCAGCTGTTCCTCCTCTTCCTCATCAGCCACCTCCAGACTTGGGGGCTCTTGACTCTCCATCTCAGGGCTGACAGACACCCCATTCTCTCTCTCCCTCTCCCCACCCCTCTCTCCCTCTGTTCCCCCCTCTCTCTCCCTCTCTCTTCCTCTATTTCTCTCTGTTCTTCCCTCCCCCTCTCTCCCCCTCTCTGTCCCTGTCCCTCTCTCTCCCCCTCTCTCTCTGTTCCTTTCTGTTCCCCCCTCTCTCCCTCTGTTCTTCTCTCTCTCCCTGTCCCTCTCCTTCTCTCCCTCTGCTCCCTCTCTCTCTCCCTCTGTCTCTCTGTTCCTCTCTCTGTTCCCCCCTTCTCTCTCCCTCTGTTCTTCTCTCTGTGTTCCTCTCTCTCTCTCTCTGTTCTTCCCTTCCCCCCCCCTCTCTTGATGCTGATCCTGATTCCCACGCCACCTACTCCTCCTAATCTGATTCAGCTGTGGAGGGCCAGGTGGCCAACAGCACACAACAATTTTGGTGGGGTGGTGTGGTTAGTGTTGGGAAAAGTTTGTAAACTAACTGGTTGCAAGGTTTTTCTTTTCACTCATTTAGGAAACTTCTTTGTTAGCTCAGATGTTTGGCGAAAAGGGGAGGGAAATGTCTCCCATGAGGAACAAGTGGTTAGCTGACTGCTATCTCCCTGATAAGAAGAGCTCTCAGTTGCAGGTGGTTGGCTCAGCCATCCTCCTGTTGTCTTCTCCTGTTTGTCTGCCTTCCTCCTGAGCTCAAGACTCCTGTGGACTCTGCAAACTTTTCTTATCTTTTGCCTACTAGTTGCGAGACCAGGACCAGAGGCAGCAAGACCAAGACCAGAGCCAGCAGAGGAGGAGGATAGAGGACTTCCAAAGAATGCAAATGAAGATTAGGCCACTGGGATCTTTGTGGAATTCTTACTGACTCTACCTTAAACTTTATTAAGCCCTGTGGCTTGTTTGCAAGCTGACATTTCACTGAGTTTCTATTTTTACACTTGCAGAGCGCAGACCCTAAAATTAAGACTTACGGTGGTACCTCGGGACTCATCGTAAATTGGTTCCGGGAGATGCGATGAGTACCACGAATGATGAGTACCAAACCATTTTCCCCATAAGGAATAATGTAGTGGGTCACAAGGCAGCCGACACTGACAAATTCTATCTTGTGTGCCGAGTACCAAATAAATGAGACAACATTTCCACGTTAAGAACCAAATCCGATGAGTTTCAAAACAGGTGAGTACCAAGGTACCACTGTACCTATAAGAGTTTTATGACTTCTTGTAGATTGGTTTTGGAGAGCATAACACTAGACAGGTCACCAGAAGGCAAAATCACAAAACGGATTTTTTTTTTTTGGTCCTGATATTCCTTGTTTGTTTAGTACTCAATGCACAGACTAGAACTTGGTGGTGTTGGCTGCCTTGTGACTCACTACATTATTGCTTATGGGGAAAATGTGTTTGGTACTCCTCATTTTTGGTCTTACTTATTTTGGTCATGTCATACTGGGGAATCCACTGCAGAAAGCAGTTGCGTTTGGAAGAGTTAGTGGTAAAAGGAAACCAGGCTGCTAAAGGACACAGTGGATGGACGCCATCAAAGCTGACACCAACCAGAGCATAGAACAACTTGAAGAAGTAGTGCAAGAAGGGAAGGTGTGGAGAATACTGGCCCATAGAATCACCAAGAGTCATACAAGACCAAATGGATAATCCTAGATGGGTTTCCAGTGACTACAGTTGTGTTACATGGACTAACTGGTTGGACTATTATCCCAGTGGATCACAGTTTGCTATGTGTTACAGGAGATTTTCTCTCCAACTGACTGTTTGCCACTAAAGGACAGAAGTAAAAACAACAACAACCCAAAATTCTGTGCTGTATTTGCATGTTTGAATATTTACACTGATCTTTAACACATTTTGGAAAGTTTGCATGTACATGGGACATTGAGAAAGGAACAGGGTCTTTTTTATAATATGTAACCCTGAGGACGGACACACCCTTATATATTTTATATTCGCAACATGTAAGTTTTGAGTCATGGGGAGAAAATCCTGTAAGGCTAGAGCAGGGGTCAGCAAACTGTGGCTCTGGAGCTGCATGTGGCTCTTTCCTCCCTCTGCTGCGGCTCTATCACTGGTCGGTGCCGCGATTTTGAGAGGAGCTTCTGGTGGGGGGTGGGGGGCAGAAGCACAGTGCTAGAGTGACTCTATGGCAAGGGGAGGGTTTTCCAGTTGTCTTCACAATTGATATGGCTTCCAGTTATGACAGGTAGAGGAAAAAGTACGCCGCGCTAGGAGGAGACTCTATGGTGGGGGAACTGAACTTCCGGTCAGCTCCAGAATTGAACAGTGGGCTTCTGGTTAGGACCTTTGTGGCTCCCGGTATTTTCTTTTCTGTGGGAAACGGGTCCAAATGGCTCTTTGAGTGTTTAAGTTTGCTGACCCCTGGGCTAGAGGATACTAAAAAATTAAATTTAATTTTTAAAAATGCTCATTTTGGCTGAAGTTATTGTGTTTCCCCAGAAATAAGACCTGGTCTTATTATCTTTTGTGCCCAAAATAAGCACCAGGTCCTATTAGGGGGGGATGTCTTACCTGCCTATCTCAGGACCACCGTAGCAAGGCCTCCCACACTCTGACACCTGTCGCACCACTGTCTGGCGTCTGTGGCCGCTCGCAAGCATTTACACCCAGACACCACATGGCTCATCGCACTGGTGCTGCCGCTTGTGGCAGATGTTAGGAAAGTTCCCCGTTGGGAGAGTGAGTGCGTTCAGAGAAGCGTTGTGAGAGTTGTGTTGGAGAACACACAAACCAGCATACAGAGACACTGCAGTTTGGGGAAGTTTTAACTTTCGTGGAAATAGATGTATCAGAGTCCTTCAAACAGTCCAAGTCATACACGGATAAGACAGTCAGTCATCAACGTCTTTCAGTTAAGGGATAATCCAAATAACACAGTCCATAATCATACAAACAGTCCGGTACACAAACTTACAATAGCTGATCACTATAGGGCACTTCTAACAGCCAGCTTCCAAAACCCTCAGAGCAGATCAGAGTCTAACAGTGATTCTGGCTCCGTCTTATGGCTGACTGAGGAAACAGCAGCCAATCACATTTACAGCATGATTTAAAGAAACAGGTGCAGCATTGTTATATATTGCCGATCATATTCCTAACAGCAGGCCACGTGTCACGTTGTGCTGGTGCCATCGCTCATGGCAGGAGGCCCAAGATGCATTACACCATTATGTGTGCAAGTCCTGTCACCGTCATGATGAGCCATGTTACGATCTGCCACGAGTGGCAGCACCAGCATAAGGCAACAGGCAGTGTCCTGCCGCAAGCATCAGCATCAGCGTGACACCACGTGGCCTGCCACAAGCAGCAGCACCGGCATGATGAGCCACACGGAACCTGGCCACATGCGGCTGCAGAAGAAGTCGGCCAGTGGTACCTATGTATCTACTCACATTTGCATGCCTTCAAACTGGCTAGGTTGGCAGGAGCTAGGGCCAATCCACATGGTCAGAGAATGAACCTTTATCCTCATCCTCCACCTGAGCTACAGATATTCACCAATTCTGCAAGCCACAGGCACCCCGACCTATCCAATCCAATCCCAATTAAGGTTGGAGAATGCATGAGGTTGAAAGACCCTCCTAGTGGCCCAACAGATAACTCTGAGGGTCCCTCCATAACCAGTAGGGACTGGGACTCCCTCAGTATAGCTACTGGATGATTGTCGGCAGATGCAACTTAAACTAAAATTGGAGTGAGAGGAGAAAGATGCTTTCAATGCTGGAGAGCCAATGGAAAGTGGGGTGTCCTTGTGCCTTTTGCTTCAAGGACTGTGTCTTGAACCACCTTCTTTCTTTCTCCCAGCAGCTCTTGGGGGGGGGGGGGGTTAGCAACCTCAAACAGTGAAACCACCAAGTGAGGCTCCTGAGCAGCCATGAAAGTAGCAACAGATGGAGAAACTATTAAAGTTTTTACCAGTCCCAGGCTATGAATCAAATTGAAGGTGAAATCAGTAACAATAATAGACATCCCTTTGTTTCAGAAAGCCGTCCTTTATTCATTGATTTTTTTAAAGCTCACAATTGTCCTTTATTTTGGCCATTTAACTTTCATCATACAAATGGTGCCCCTTAATGCAGTCTTTCACAGTCCAGTGACAAATAGGGGCATTTTAATCATCTTTTTAATGTAAATTGACATTGATCATTTTAGATATTTTTGATTAGAACATGCAGGAACCCATTTTCTTTGCTACAATTTCCTACCCATCCAGACTCCTCCTGAAGAGGAAGGTTGACCTGCCAAGGCCAAAAATCCATGGTTCCCAGCCCCCACCCCAATATGCCTTAGCTCTGCGCTCTCTCTGTCTCTCTCTTCCCATCCCCCAACCCCACCCCACCCCGCGCGCATGTTACTGTGAAGTGTGTTCTTCAGCTCTGACCTGCTGGTTCTCCCATTCCCCACCATCCAGTCAGAGCTGAAGAAACCCCTTGGACGAGAAGCGAAACGTCCTGAAAAAAGCACCTTTGGGATCTCTTTCTCTTTCTCTTTTTCTGTCTCTGTCTCTGGCTCACGCAAAGGGCGTAACCAACTCCGTTTAGCAGTTGCACTTGTTGGCAGGCGATCATCTTAGACGTAGGGCAAACTTTGCACTAAGGAGCGAGCTCGGACGGCGGGCGGGACGGAAGTAGAAAGCCAGGTGCCTCATGTTTGGGAGAGGTTGGTGCTGGAAAGTTGGAAGGAGATGATGCAGCTACGCCCGGCGCCCCTCTTGCTGTTGGGGGCGGCGCTGGGGGTCTTCGTACCGGGGGGTTGCTGCGGTGAGTACCTGGGGGCGGCGGAGGGTGAGGGAGAAGCAGAAGGAAAGGGAGAGCGCAGGTCCCGGGCTGGGTGTCTCTCTCCTCCGCCGCCGCTTGCGCTTCGCCTGTTTAAAAACTTTTCCATCTTCATTTGTAATCAATTCCTGTGCAGGTATTAAAGAAAATAGGGCGTGCAAGTGAAAACCCTTCGAGCTCAACCGGCCTCGCCCTCGCCCTTCTCGCACCTTGGCCGGGCAAAGGGCGAGCCTACCTGCCATTAAGCTGCACCCTGATCAGCAAATATCGCAGTCGCCTGGGGAGGGCGGCGGCGGGGATTCCTCTCTGGGGAGGCGGTCAGATCTTCCACTCTAACAATTAAGCTTCAAACAATTCGGATCTCGGTGGCTGGCCCTGCGATCGGCCGGGGGGGCGGGGGGGGGGGCGGCGATCGAGGTCAGGCGCCGAAGGTCCCGAATTGCTGCGGGGCACCTGAACCAGATGTGGGTCTGTCCAGCTGTTTCCAAGGTCAGCCAAGGGCTGCTGGGAGCTGCCTGCTTGCATTTAAAGCAGGGGCTAAAAGATGGCAGCCCACTTGTGGGGAGTGGAGCTCCTGTGTGACGATAAAATGTTCGAGGGGCTGGAGCTGCAATGCGACCCCCTGATTCTGTCCTTCTTCCTTCCCAGGCTCTCCCTCACACTTTCTGCGTTATTACTACCTGGAAGTGTCAGAGCCCAGCCAGGGGCTGCCCCAGTTCTTCATTAAGGGGTGCCTGGATGACCAGCCCATCACTCTCTATAACAGCTTCACCTGGAAGGTGGAGCCTCTGGTGCCTTGGATGGAGAAGGCAGAGAAGGAGACATTTCTGAACCTTGGGTGGGTCTTCAGGACTGACCTGAAGAGGTTGTCAAAACTCAACCACCCAACTGAAGGTGAGCAAAGACACTGCCCCTTGATGCCCAAGTTAGACTTTATTTTCTGCAAAGGTATGACCCCCCCATCCTGCATCCCCAGATTTTTCTCCTTCACCTAGATATTCTTCACATTCTGGTCTTACCCCAAAAGGATTAATTGCTCTTTGATCATTAAAAGACTTTTCTGCTTGTGGGATAAATAGAGATTGGGTTTCGCATCTCTAATGGGAGGGGGCCCTTCTAGAGGGGACGGTCTGTGAAAACTCTGAAAAGAGAAAACCTTCTCTTGCATTCCTCTCTGGGTCTCTTTCAGGACTTCACACCTGGCAGGCAATTTTAGGCTGTGAGCTCAGGGAAGACTGGGGCAAAAGAGGATTTTTGCATTATGGCTACAATGGGAAGGACTTCATCAGCTTTGAGAAAGAGACCCTCAGATGGGTGGCAGCTCAGCCCCAGGCCGAGAAGGTCAAGGAGAAGTGGGAGGAGGATCTTTGGAAGTCTGAGAAAATGAAAGTCTACCTGGAAGAGATCTGCATTGAGTGGCTGCAGAGTTACCTGTCCTACCAGAAGAAGGCTCTGCAGAGGATCGGTGAGTGGCAAAAGGGGGTCTCTATTGAACATGCTTCTGTAGGCTTTCTCCTTTCTGCCTCCCAAAATAATTTCTGCCCTTCGCAGCCAAGCCACCCTTCATGCCCTTAGCCAAAAAAACAAAAGCAAAATCTGGGTGTATTCCACATCAGACTTGAGAAGGGCAATGGGGATTCCGCATCAGACTTGGGCAACGGGGAAAAGAATCTCTTTTTTTCAATCAAATTTTTATTTTTTATTTTCTGTATACATACAGTATCAATGCATGAATGGTGCGGTAACTGGGTACACATTTCAGTACACATAAACATAGTTTATCATTCCTAAATATTACATTTCATTTCCATTGTTTCATATCATTTATACATGTCTTTTATTATCACCCTTCCTTTCTGAACCATCTTTCTTTCCTTTTGCATATATTAACATATTAATATATAATTATTATTTTCCTCCACTATTTTCTATCCTTATTTTAACTTTTTTTCCTTGTTCATATCGCTAGCATATTCAAAGACCTGTTTTCCACCTATTTTGTTGTTCATATTTTCATAGTTAAATCAACGTTCCATCCTTCATTCTTCTATTTCTCAATATCTCCTTATACAGTTTTAGTATCTATCACAATCATTTATACATTTAAGATATTTCTATTCATATTCTTTCCAGTTCTTCAATCTATATAATTCTACAATTAATATGTATGTTTAGATTAATATATATTTATATATATATTTCCCTAATTGCCCCTTAAGTTCCACTGTTATTCATATTTTTATACATATTTAGTAATACAGTCATTCAAAGTCTATTTTCCAATTCTTCATATCCATTTATATTACAATATTATCCTGATATCTGTCGCACTGCTAAAATAATAATTCAACCTGTATAATTCTGGTACTAATATACACTATTGAAATATATTCATAAAATTATTCTCTTACTCTATTTTACTTTATCCTTCCTCTCTTACCCACTTCCGATCCTTTAATCTTATTTTCTTTTTAGTTTTCCTCCCATATTTGTCCCTTAGGTCTTTAATTCCCTCTATTTGACTATGCAATCTAACTTTTCCTTCCAACTCTACCTTTTCCCACTGTCTAATTCCAGAACTATCCATTCCACCTCCTATAACTTGGGGAAAAGAAACTTAAATGCCCCCTGAAATAAGTTTTTCAAAGAGAAAAAAACTAATAAAGCCAGGGATGAAGGCTGAGATCCATTTCCATGAGAAAATCTTGCAAAACAGAAGAAACTATAATTCTCAAATCTTCCCGCATTTGGGGCTGAACCCAAAGATGAATCTGACCTGGTTTCCATTTGGAATGAGGTGAACAAATTTAATTGGGGGTGGGCAAAACGAAATCAGTCCCCAAGCATTACAATTAATTTTGTTACAGTGAGATCTTTACCAAAAACTCTTTGTATCCCTTTCAAAAATCAGCGTAAAGAGCTTCGATGCTCCATCCTTGAGGGGTCCCATAGGCTCAGAAGAAGAGAAGGAGCAGTGGGAGAGAATGACCAAATAAGCTCTTCACTGTTATTAAATTATCTGACCAGAAAATCCCAGGAACTCAGGTGTTGCTTCTTCTGCAGAGCCCCCAGTGGGGAAAGTGACTCTCAAGGTGGTGGATGGAAGCCTGGAGGTCCTCATCTGCCAGGCCTTTGGCTTCTACCCCAAGGAGATCCAGGCCACCTGGACCAAGGATGGAGAGGTCTGCCAGTATGAGACCCTCCATAGGAACGTGGCCCCCAACTCAGATGGGACCTATTATGTCCGGCTCAGCATTGAGATCGACCCCAAGGAGAGGCAAAATTTTCGGTGTCATCTGAAGCACGAGGGCTTGCAGGAGCCCCTGGTCTTGGCCTGGAAGGAGGAAACAGGTGAGAGGTTGGATGGTTATTACACATAGAAGTATGTCAGTGGGACCTGTAGCTGTTCAAGGTCTCCTGGACTATAGCAGCTTTGCACCTGCTATTGAGCCCTATAGCTGGCCAAGGCCTCCTGGGCCTGGGAATAGGCTGAATCCTCCAGAGTTTTCCAAACCCCAAGGCACCCACACATTCGACTTCAGGGCTCCCCAACCTGTGGGCTGCAGCCAACTACTGGGCCATGCCTAATCACCACTTGTGCGTCTGCAAAATGTGCATGCCCCCACTTGTGTGAGCCTCATTGTGGGTGCTGGTGGCCCCGCTCATGTGAGCATTGCTGTGAATGTTACAGGCACATCTGCAGGCACACCTGTGCCTGCCTCTCCCCCAAAATCATCTCTCTTTCCTCCCTCCCCAACCCAGAATAGTTGGGGAATTACTTAATGATGTGTAATTGCTTAATGATTGCAATTGGGAAAGTTGTTGTTGAGTAATGCAGTCATGTGGTTGTCTCATTTAGTGACTGCTTTGCTCAATGATTCTGGTTTCAATCATGGTCATAAGTCAAGGACTATTGTATATGGAGGTAATCAATGATAGGGAGTGGATCTTCCCACCATTTATCTTCATGTGAACTAAGGAGAAGCTGGACATACTTACTTACCGTATTTTTCGGAGTATAAGATGCTCCAGAGTGTAAGACTCACCTTAGTTTTTGGGGAGGAAAATAAGAAAAAAAAAGATTCTGCCTCTGCCTACCAGCATCCATGGTATTCAGCTGGCTACTTCTTGTCAGTGTGTGAGAATTCATGACTTGGAACACATGGTAACAAGGTCAGCCAATGAATAGGCACAGCAACTAAGTCAGCCAATGAGGGCTATTTGGCCTCTGAAACAGTATTTGCTGTGTGAGCAACAAGGAGACCGGAAGGAGCCTGGCTTAGCCAAGAACTGAAAGTGAAACTGCTTGTGTTTTGCTTGTATTTATTGCTTCCTTAGAAAACCTGCTTTTGATAATGTATTGTATATTATTATTATTATTTTAAATCCTGCTGAATTAGTTACCTGTGTGTGCTTTCTGAATGCGATTGCTGCTGCAAATGCTGATCAGCTGGGTTAGCTTCAGCACTTATTGCAGTCTGATTCAGCACAGCTGATTGGCAGGTGGATGGGACTGAAGAATACCCCAATCAACTGTTCCAGGCTACAGGGATTGCCACAGACCATCGCTGCCTCCATGCCTCCTGTTTTTGGCCTCTGGTGGTGGTGGGGGGGGCTACATTTGGTGCATAAGACGCACCCAAATTTTCACCCTCTTTTTTTGGGGGGGAAAGGTACGTTTTATACTCCGAAAAATACAGTAATTTAATTACTTGATCCAGGCTTTAGCCCCTTCCTCCCTTATCTGACTGCTGCTTCGGTTGTGGTTCTTCTTTCTGTCCTCCAAGGCCATTCCATCTGATCTTGGTGGGCTTTAGGCAGTGCTCCGCCCCCCCACCTAAAGGAAGCCCCTCCCCTCCAATGCTGAAGAGGGAATATCTTTGATGAAAAAGAGCTTCCTTCAGGTAGAGACACTTCCTGGAGACCAGCACAAGTTGGGAAATGCTTCCATTGCTCAGCATCTCCACTTCTGGGAACTCAGGATCTGTCTACTCTGATCGTAATTCTGTGTCTCTTTCTTTAACTACAGAGCGGTGGATTCCTGTGGGAACTGTAGCATGTGTAATTTCTGGAGCTGTGATTTTCTTCCTGATGTGTAAGTGAAACAAACACTTCTGCTCACCCCCACCCTGGGTCTTTGTGTGTTGACTGAGTTGGTGTGAATGTGAGAGAATCTCTCTGAGAGTTTCAGCCATGACTCCCCACGAGCCTCTTCCCCACAAACATTTTGACCAAGAGTCAGAAAGGAAGAAGAAGCTATGCAGCCATTTTTTTCAATTGTCTGTAAATCTCAGAATGTTTCACCTTCCTCCTGTCTGGGAGGAAGTCTCTTTGGCCTTCATAGATTGATTTCAGAGGGGCTCAAGAATCAAAGGAAAGTCCCATAAATGACCTGGGAAGCCCTAGACCAGCGATGGCTAACCTTTTTGCCATTGCGTCCCAAAAGCTGGGGAGTGCAGGGAGGTCGTGCGTGGGCGTGGCCACACCCATAATTCTATGCACGTGATCCCCTGTGTATGCGTATGTGACACCCTGCACATGCATGCACGACCCCCGCCCTTGCCCCACTTTTGGCACGTGGACCCGTTTTTCACCCTCCCCAGCTCCAGAGACTAGGAGCCTGGTGTGGGCAAAAACGGCCTCCTCCTCCCCTCCCCCCCAGAGGCCCTCCGGAAGCTTCAGGAGGCTTCCTGAACTTCCGGTTTGCGCGTTGGGTTGTTTTTGGCCCCCTATAGGTTTCAGGGAAGCCTCGAAAAATGGCCAAAAATTAAGGGCGAAGTCAGATGGCCAGTGCATGCATGCGTGCTGGTGATGTCAGGGCAATGCCTCGCGTGCCCTTACAAATGGCTCCGCATGCTACCTGTGGCACTTGTGCCATAGGTTCGCCATCCCAGTCCTAGACAATCCATAATCCTGTCCCTGAATAAGATCCATGTGCCATCTCACCTGGCAAGAGAGACCTTCAGGGAAGCTCTAGAGGAATTTGGGGGGGGGCATGGGTGGAGGAGCTCCATGTCCTCTGCCCTTGCTTGCAATCACACCTGGGGACAGACAACAACAGGGAGGAAGGGCCAGGAGTAGAAGGAGCTGCTCCCTGCTCTGTCCCTACTCAGAGCAAAAGTAATGAGAGGGAGGATGGATGTGGGAAATGTCTCCTCAGTTGAGCTCATCCAAATGCGGCTCAACACATCCAAGCAATTCTCTCAGCAACAGTGAAGAAGTGCTTTGCCATTTCCTTCTTCCAGGATGGGCCTTTTGACTTGTTTGCAATTTATGTTGCTCACTTGTCAGTGCAAGTGCTAAGTCAATCAGAGCCAGCTTAGCTTTGCAAGATCAGGCAAGATCTCTGGTTATTGGTGCTGGCTGGGTTGGAAACAGAGGCTTTGGAATATAAATCAAAACAAATGTGGTAAGAGAGGGATTAAGAATTACCGAGTGTGGAATCTATGGGGAGGACCATCTGTCTTGTACTAAATAACAGGATTCCCAGAGATTTAGCCTCATTGCTTAAGAGTAATTGGTGGTGATTTAATAGAAGGTTTTATTGGGAGCAGCCCAATGGTTGAGCCAACTTTCAATGGTTTTAGTCAGAGGTGGGATTCAGCAGGTTCTGACCAGTTCTGGAGAACCTGTAGCGGAAATTTTGAGTAGTTCAGAGAACTGGTAAATACCATCTCTGGCTGGCCCTGCCCCCATCTATTCTCTGCCTCCCGAGTCCCAGCTGATCGGGAGGGAATGGGGATTTTACAGTACCCTTCCCCTGCCATGCCCACCAAGCCACACCCACAGAACCAGTGGTAAAAAAAATTGAATCCCACCACTGGTTTTAGTGGTGGTGGATTGTGATTTCCCATGAAAGCTTTAATAGGAGCAAGAATGGTTTCAAATTGATTAGTTCTCAATAACACCCAGGAATGTTCCTTTTCATTTCCCTGTGGCCAGCAATGTTTGACAGCCAACAGTTTTGCCTTTTGTCCATAACGAACAGATGGCAGCACTAATTCAACACTCTCAAGGTGCTGAGTTATAATCCAGATTTAGAAATCTTCTAGAGGTCTTCAGCATGACTCTGTCTCCATCTGAGGCAGGAGCTGCTGCCCCCAAAATAAGCCAGCTGTCCTCTTTTTCCCCCATCTAACAGGCAGGTTCTGGAGACATAGAATGAGTCCCCATCGGAGAGCAAAGTCTTCGCATGATGATTTTCCATCAGAAATACTTTCTTCTTCCCTTAATTGTGGCCTAGATGATAAGATTCAATTAGAACCGATGCTCCAATCTGAAGTAACCCCGGAGGTGAGTCTGATTGTTGCTGAAGTCTAGGTAAGATGCAAAACTCTGGGCTTGGGAAATACCCAAGAGCCAAGACCATTGAAGGGTTGGGTGGGGCAACATTCATCCCCAAAGTCTTTGTAAAGCAACCATGAAGGGTTCATGAGCTGCTTGGGGCTCCTCTGGGGCACTGCGATCCTCTTGCACCCATCAGCTCTGAGGGAGGAGAATGAGACGAGGAGATGCCACGCTATCAGCCCCCCCTACTGCAAAGGTCCTGCAGGAGAAGAGCAGTCTGGACAACCATGGGATCTGGCAGGGTGAGAGCTGTGAACCATAAACACAAAGCTTTTGCTGTGACCCAGCAAAACAGATATAGCGTCCTTGCTGACCCTAATGGGGACACTAAAGAGACAGGTCAAGGTAGTTGTGATAATGATGACTCAAATAAGCAGGGGATCGTGGTCCAAAATGAAGAACTTACTTCAGAAAGGCGAAATGGGGAACCAGGTATCACACATCAGTCGCACAAGAAGAGCAAGGTATGCAAAAAGAGAACTCACCTTCTGGTTGGTGATTCAATCATAAGGGATGTAAATTTAGGAAAGGATATGGAGGTTTTAAAAGAGGCCAGGTGTCTGCCAGGTGCTACTGCCAGCAGAGACAAGAGGCGTATTCTTAAGATAGTCAAGAATGCAAGTAAGGACTGTGATGTTGATGCTATTATATATCTTGGCACAAATGATCTGTCCCAAAAAGATGTACTTTCTGTGAAGAATGATTTCCAGAGTTTGGGGTATGAACTTAGTAGTATAGGTTGTAGGCTTATCTTTTCAGAGGTTTAATCAGTATATAAGGAACAAAAAGGGAAGGGCCAGCGTGTAGCAGAGTTTAATATGTGGCTAAAGGAGTGGTGTAAAAGGAAGGCTTTGGTTTTATTAGTCATGATGTCTGCAGCTGGTCCAATGAAAAACTGTACAAAAGAGATGGTTTGCACCCATCCAAGAAAGGGACTGAGTTACTTGGCATTGCATTTACAGATTTTCTGGATAAACATTTAAACTGAACAGCGGGTCCAGAGAATTAATTGATACAGAACATTTCTGTCCCCAGCAATCTAAACTTCATAGGGTTATCAGTGCATGTAACACATATGTTTGTGCGGATAAGATTATCACTCCCGCTGTCAAGCAAAACCAAGCATTTAAAAGTGAGTGCCTTACCATGTGCATGAATCATACAAGTGGCAAGAAAATAGGGGCAGTCAGGCATAACACAGTTTATGTAGACAGTAAACACAGGGTCAATCAAAATGGACTCAAATGTCTATACACCAATGCACAGAGTATGAGGAATAAACAGGGTGAATTAGAAATTCAAGTAATTTCCGACAAATGGAACATACAGCTAGAAGGATTTAAATTATTTAAAAGAAATAGACCAAATAAAAGAGGAGGTGGAGTTGCACTATATATAAGAAATAATTACCTCTCTACAGAAATAGGCTCAAGGCTCCCCTTGAGATGCACCCGAAGGCTGCAGCTGGTCCAGAATGCAGCCGCGCGGACTATTATGGGGAGTACTAGGTACTCCCATGTAACACCGCTCCTGCGCGAGCTGCACTGGCTGCCTGTGGCTTTTCGGGTGCGTTTCAAGGTGTTGATTATCATCTTTAAAGCGCTCCATGGCTCAGGACCTAGTTATCTGCGGGATCGCATCCTACCCCACACATCCCTGCAACCAATCCGCTCTCACAGAGAGGGACTCCTCCGGGTACCATCCGCTAAGCAATGCGGGCGGGCGGTGCCCAGGAGTAGGGCCTTCTCTGTGATGGGCCCAACCCTCTGGAACGACCTCCCCCCCGATATTAGAACTACTGTTGATCTCCGCTCCTTCCGTAAGAAACTCAAGACCCACTTGTTCCAATTAGCCGGCCTGGCCCAATCGCAATTATAATCTAATCCTGACCTTCCTGGATGGCTTTTTAAATTTTAAATTGGGGTATTTTAATTGATTTTAAATTGGTTTTAATTATCAGTTAGTTTATGGTCACTGTACAGACTGTATGTTTAAGTTGTTTTGTCTGGGGTTTTTGTGCTTTGTTTTATTGTCTATTTTATATTTATTGTCTGTACACCGCCCCGAGTCCCTTCGTGGAGAGGGGGCGGTTTATAAATTTAATAAACTAAACTAAACTAAACTAAACAGAGCACAACAATGATGAGAACTATCTTGAATGCATTTGGGTCAATATTAAAGGTTGGGGGGGAAATGACATTGCTATAGGTCTATACTACAGGCCAACCAACCAAGCAGAGGAAGTAGATGAACTTTTTGCTAGTCAGCTAACTAAGGTATGTAGGAAGCACACCACAATAGTAGTGGGGGATTTTAACTATCCTGACATCAACTGGGAAACAAACTCTACAACAAGTGGAAGATCCAACAGGTTTCTAACAAACCTAGCAGTCAACTTTGTTTCCCAAAAAGTAGAGAAGAGAACAAGGGGATCAGCCATATTGGACTTAATTCTCACTAACAGAGAGGAAATGATAGAAGGTGTTGAAGCCACAGGAACCCTGGGGGCAAGTGACCATGCAATATTGGAATTCAATATTATGCAAACACAAGTAGTAGAACAAAGTGAAACTAGAGTTTTGGACTTTAAGAGAGCTAATTTCAATAAACTTAGAGAGAGCTTGGGAAAAATTCTATGGATGAGAATCCTCAAGGGGAAAACAACTCAAAATGCTTGGGAAATTTTGAAAAATGAGATTACAAAAGCCCAGTCTAGCACAATACCAATGAAGAAGAAAAATAACAGATCCCAAAAGAAACCAGCATGGCTGCATAAAGAACTCTCTGACAGACAGATTGAATGCCAATTTGGGACAATATATACAAGATACTTTCAGAACAAGATAGAACTATGAGAGAAATGGCAAATATAACATCAACAGCACTAAGATCTGGAAAAAAGACTAACATTAACCCTGCAATAAATCCAACAACAAGGGGATCCCCGGCCCCCACAACGCCCAAAGGATCAACAGAAGAAATGAATGAAACAGAAAAAACAAATGCAGGGTCGAATACTGAAAATATACAGACAGTGCTGCAAACCATTCAAGAAACTATGTTAAAACTCCAAGAAACAGCAACAAAAAACCACGATGAAATGAAAATAGATATGAATGAAATGAAAGCAGAGATGTGTGAAATGAAAAGCGAAGTCAAGAAAGACATACAGAAATTAGATGATAAAATGGAAACCATACAACAAGCTCTGGGAAAGAATGAACAATCAATAAAAGAAGTAGAAAAAAGAACAGAACAGACAGAAATAAAAATAAACCAGGTTGAACAACAAATGAAAGCATCAAATAAAAATCTAGAGGAATCGCTTATTCACATGGAGATGGACCGTGAAGCTTTCTACCTCCGCTTTCAGAATGTGACAGAGGCAAAAGATGAAGACCTAACTATGATAATGTCCGGCTTAATTGCAGAAACTTTAAACAGAGATAAGCAAGAGATCATAAATGAATTGGACGACATCTACAGAGTTACCACCAACTATGCGAGGAAACATCGACTACCCAGAGAAGTACACATCAGGTTCGCGAGGAAAAAAGTGAGAGACATACTATATAAAATAACAAGAGAAGAACCGATGATGTACGAGGGGAAGGAGATACTAATACTAAAACAAATCCCACGAAGAGTGAGGGAACAGAGAAGAGACTACCAATTCTTGGCGACGCAATTAATTAAGCGGGAGATACTGTTTAGATGGTTAATACCAGAAGGGATGTTAGTAACATGGCAGGAGAAGAGAATCAAAATTGACAACCTTGAAAAAGCACAGGAATTATATGAGCAATTAATGTATCCGGAAGAGAAACAAAATACAGAAGAGGAGATAGAATATAGAAGAAAGGAGGAAAGACAACAAAAGGCAATGGAGGGAAGACAGGGAGGACGTAGCAGGGAAGAGGAAGAACAACAGAAAGAAGAGGAAGTAAGACCAAAAAGAAGAAGTCAAAAAGAAACTAGAAGCAAATAAAGATAAGGACAAGTAGAGATTTAGGAGAATGGAAGAAGAAACCCAACTATTATCTGTAAATGTCAATGGTTTAAACTCACCAACAAAAAGAAAACACATCTGGGCAAAATTAACAAAACAAAAAGCAGACATAATATGTCTACAGGAAACACACATCAAACAACAAGATATAAAATACTTAGAATGTCGGAAATTGGGAAAATTATATACAGCATCAGCAGAAGAAAAAAGAAAAGAATTAGCAATTTATGTTAAAGAGAGAATAAAGACAAGCTTAATTTATGCAGATCCAAGGGGAAGAATATTAATATTAGAGATTTGGATAAACCAAAAACCAATATTGCTGGTAGCAATTTATGCCCCAAACGAAGACCAGAAAAATTTCTACAAAAAACTACATGAAAAAATTAGAGAAATTGGAGGGAGAAACATCTGTATAATAGGAGACTACAATGCCATAGCAGATAGCAAAAAAGACTACATAAGTGACAAAAAAACCAAAAGCAAAAAAAAAGTATTACCAACAACGTGTACGGAGATGATGGAAGAGCTAAATCTGATAGACATCTGGAGAAAAATGGAACCATATAAAAAACAATTTACCTTTTACTCAAACCCACACCAATCTTGGTCACGGATTGATATGGCATGGATGAATAGGGAAATTGGGGCAGAAGTACATAAAATTGAAATACTACCAAACACCTGGGCAGACCATAATCCCATTAAAATAATCTGGAAAGGAGGAAAAAAAACTAGACGAAGATGGACATTAAATCTGCAAATATGAAAAGAAAAAGAATTTATCCAAAAATGTAAGAGTGAGTTGGAACTATTTTTTAAAGAAAACACAAAAGAACAGACATCAATACAAAACCTGTGAAAGCCTACACTCGAGGAATCATTATAGCTTATTCAGCAAAAAGAAATAAAGAAAAATGGGCACAACAGAAAGTATTAGAGAAGGATATTGAGAACCTAGAAAAAGAACTCCAAAACAAACCACAAAGTGACAAAATTAGAAAAGATTGGATGCTAGCGAAACACAAATTAAACATACTAGTCCAGGAAGAAATAGTAAAAAACTTAAAATTAACGAAGCAAAAAAATTTTGAGCAAGAAAATAAACCAGGAAGGTGGCTATCTTATAGATTGAGAAAAGAAAGAGAAAAAGGACTAATATATCAACTCCAAAAGGAAACGGGTGAATTACAACACACAATGGAAGGAAAGAAAAAGATCGTACACAAATATTTTGAGAAGTTATACAAGGGGGAACAAATAGATGACAAACAAATATAAGAATATTTAAACGGAGAAGAAACCCCAGTAATATCGGAAGAGATGAAAGAAATGTTAACAAAACAAATAACAAAAATTGAACTGAAACAGGCAATTCAAAAACAGAAAAATAATAAAACACCAGGCCCAGATGGATTCCCAGCAGAATGGTACAAAATAATAGACGATCTGAATGAATCAATAGAACCCCTAATGCTGGAGATGTATAACGAAACATTGACAAAAGCAAAAATACCGAACTCACGGAGGGAAGCATACATTACGTTAATATTTAAAGAAGGTACAGACCAAAACCAAATTCAAAATTACAGGCCAATCTCGCTGCTGAATGCTGACTATAAAATATTTGCAACAATAATGGCGGAAAGACTAAAAAGATTACTAAATGACTACATACATCCAGATCAAAATGGATTTCTCCCAACAAGACAAATTAGAAATGATACCAGAATAATAGCTAATATCTTGGAGTATTATGAGGTGCATACAGAGAAACAAGTGGCACTTGTATTCCTGGATGCACAGAAGGCATTCGATAATTTAAATTGGCAATATATGAAACAACAAATTAAAAATATGAATCTAGGAAATAAATTTGAAAAATTAAAAGAAACAATATACTCCACCCAAAAGGCAAACATACAATTGAATGGGGAGAATACAGAGTCTTTTGAAATAACGAAAGGAGTGAGACAGGGCTGCCCACTATCACCTCTGCTTTTTATTCTGACGATAGAAAGCCTTGTGATACGAATTAGAAAAAAACAGGAAATAAGAGGAACCAAAATTAAAAATGAAGAATACAAAATACAGGCCTTTGCAGATGACTTAGTATTTATTATAGAAGATCCATTAGAAACAGGGAACAGGTTAATGCAAGAACTAAGAAAATATGGAGATGTGGCAGGATTAAAAATTAATAGAGAAAAGACCAAAATAATAACCAAAAATCTGAAGGAAGAACAGAATAAAGAATTAGAAAAAATAATAGGACTCCAGGTGGTAAAGAAAATCAGCAAAGTGCTCAACCATAAAAGAAAATAACTACACAAAATTAGTGCAACAAATAAAAAAAGATTTAGAACTATGGGGGAAATTACAACTATCTCTATTAGGGAAAATAGCAACTATAAAAATGAACATACTACCAAGAGTCCTATATTTATTTCAAACTATCCCCATAAAACTAGAGAAAAAAATTCTTTACTGAATTGAACAAAATAATACTAAAATTCGTCTGGCAAGGGAAAAAAGCTAGGATAAAACTGAAAGCATTACAAGACGACCGAAGCAGAGATGGTATGGGGCTACCTGACTGGGAACTCTACTATAATGCACCAGCACTAAATTGGATCAAAGACTGGATAATTTTAAAAAACAGAAGAATATTAGCAATAGAAGGCCATGACCTGCAAATAGGATGGCACTTTTTCCTATGGGAAGAGAGCAAAAAGAAACAAAAATACTTCCATACACATTATATCAGAGAAGCACTAATACAGGTCTGGAACAAAATTAAAGCAAAACACTACATGAAAATACCGACATGGCTTTCCACCATGGAAGCTATGACACATCCCAATACGCTAGATCTATCAAAAATGGTTAGGTATAGTGAAATTCTAGATAAACAGGGAAATCTGAAAACGAATCAGGAATTAAAAGAGAATAATATACATATAGATTGGTGGCCATACCTCCAATTACAATCATGATACAAAAAAGATGTAAAAGAATATGGAATTTATACAGAATTGCAACAAATAGACAAAATCTTAATTGGCCCAGAAAACAAATTTATAACGAAAATGTATAAATATTTGCTAGAAATAAATTTAGAAGAAGAAATAGTCAAAGGTTGTATGATAGCATGGACCAAAAATTTTGGTTATAATATAGATCTAGCGGATTGGGAAAGAATTTGGAATACAAATTATAAATTAACGAGATCAGCAACATTGAAAGAAAACATATACAAAATGTTTTATCGTTGGCACCTACCACCAACAAGATTGGCAAAAATGTACCCAACACTGAAACCAACCTGTTGGAAATGTAAAAAAGAACAAGGGACCTTCTATTACATG
This sequence comes from Natrix natrix natrix, assembly GCA_029891615.1. Taxonomy (NCBI): domain Eukaryota; kingdom Metazoa; phylum Chordata; class Lepidosauria; order Squamata; family Natricidae; genus Natrix; species Natrix natrix. The sequence goes on from JAKRSK010006622.1 coordinate 172,803, forward strand.
TGATGGACCTGCCTGGAATCGCAAAAATATTGGAAAAAATTTGGAAGTGGGCACAAGAAATTCCGGGGGAACAAATAAAGTATAAACCCGAAACCTTCTTACTAGGAATAATCAAAGGGAACTACACAAAAAAAATTAAATATCTACTAACACATATATTAACCACAGCTAGAATAGCTTTTGCCCAATGCTGGAAGCAAAATAATACACCGCCGGACGAATTAGTGACAAAAAAAACCTTGGATTGTGCAGAGATGGACAAATTAACCCTAAAATTAAAGGACAAAGAAGAATCGGAATACTACGAAATTTGGAATAAGTGGTATGAATGGTTGGAAAATAAGAAAAATAATTAAGCCGAAAACAATATACATAAATAAACATAGAACTGTATATAAAAGTAGGTAAATATGTAAAATATCATAAAAATAATACAATAATACAATAGTAGAGTTGGAAGGGACCTTGGAGGTCTTCTAGTCCAACCCCCTGCCTAGGCAGGAAACCCTATACCGTTTCAGACAAATAGCTATCCAACATCTTCTTAAAGACTTCCAGTGTTGGGGCATTCACAACTTCTGTAGGCAACATCTGTTCCACTGATTAATTGTTCTCACTGTCAGGAAATTTCTCCTCAGTTCTAAGTTGCTTCTCTCCTTGATTAGTTTCCACCCATTGCTTCTTGTTCTACCTTCAGGTGCTTTGGAGAATAGTTTGACTCCCTCTTCTTTGTGGCAACCTCTGAGATATTGGAACAATGCTATCATGTCTCCCCTAGTCCTTCTTTCTCTTAAGCTAAACATACCCAGTTCCTGCAACCGTTCTTCATATGTTTGTCTCCAGTCCCCTAATCATCTTTGTTGCTCTTCTCTGCACTCTTTCTAGAGTCTCCACATCTTTTTTACATCGTGGCGACCAGAACTGAATGCAGTATTCCAAGTGTGGCCTTACCAAGGCCTTATAAAGTGGTATTAACACTTCACGTGATCTTGATTCTATCCCTCTGTTGATGCAGCCTAGAACTGTGTTGGCTTTTTTGGCAGCTGCTGCACACTGCTGGCTCATATTTAAATGGTTGTCCACTAGGACTCCAAGATCCCTTTCACAGTTACTACTACTGAGCAAGGTATCACCTATACTGTACCTGTGCATTCCGTTTTTGTTGCCTAAATGTAGAACCTTACTCTTTTCACCACTGAATTTCATTTTATTAGATAGTGCCCAATGTTCAAGTTTGTCAAGATCCTTCTGTATCTTAAGCCTATCTTCTGGAGTGTTGGCTATTCCTGCCAGCTTGGTATCATCTGCAAATTTGATGAGTTCCCCATTTATTCCCTCATCCAAATCATTGATGAAGATGTTGAAGAGTACTGGGCCTAAAACAGAGCCTTGGGGTACTCCACTGCATACTTCCCTCCATGTAGATGCAGTTCCATTGAGAACTACACGTTGAGTGCGGTTGGTCAGCCAGTTACAAATCCATATGGTGGTAATGCTGTCTAACCCACATTCTTCTACTTTATCTAGTAGTAGGTTATGGTCTACCTTATCAAAAGCCTTACTGAAGTCCAAGTAAACTATATCAACGGCATTCCTCTGGTCCACTAATTTTGTCACATTATCAAAGAATGCAATAAGATTAGTCTGGCATGATCTGTTTTTGACAAACCCATGTTGGCTTTTGGCTATTACTTTGTTTGCTTCTAGGTGTTCGCAAATTCGTTGCTTGATTATTTTTTCCAGAATCTTTCCTGGTATTGAGGTTAGGCTGATAGGTCTGTAGTTTCCTGGATCTAATTTTTTCCCTTTTTTGAAGATGGGAACCACATCAGCTCTTTTCCAGTCCTCTGGTAGTTCCCCGGTGTTCCAGGATCTCTGAAAGATATAATTCAGTGGTTCTGAGATCTCGTCTGCTAGTTCCTTCAGAACTCTGGGGTGTAATCCATCCGGTCCTGGTGATTTGAACTCGTCTAGGGTAGACAGGTGCTCACTTACCATTTTCTTCCCTATTTCAATTTGTGTTCCTAATTTTGTGGTGCTGCTTTTGATAGGTTGGACTGTTTTATCCCTTTGTGTAAAGACAGATGCAAAACATGAGTTAAATAGTTCTGCTTTCTCCCTGTTGCTTGTCACCTTCTTGCCACTTTCTCCTAGCAATGGACCAATTGTTTCCTTAACTTTTTTCTTGTTTTTATGTAAATATAAATATAAATATAAATGTATAGATAAGATGACATAATGATTGTAATATATGGTAAAGAGAGGAAAACATACATAGATATGATGTAACATTGTAAAAACTGTTGATATAAAGATTGTAATATGTAATGAAAAGACAAAAACAATGAAAATTATTATAAAAAAAAGAACTCTCTGACAAATTGAAAGACAAAAAAGATAAGTATAAAAAGTGGAAAGGGGGGTGGGGGGCATAACTAAGGCAGAATATCAGCAAATAGCCCGAGCCTGTAAAGATGAAGTGAGGAAAGCTAAGGCTCACAATGAAAAAAGGCTTGCCACAAAAGTAAAAAATAACAAAAAACTTCTTCCAACATGTTAAAAACAAGAAAAAAGTTTAGGAAACAATTGGTCCATTGCTGGGAGAAAGTGGCAAGAAGGTGACAAGCAACAGAGAGAAAGCAGAACTATTTAACTCAAGTTTTGCATCTGTTTTTACAAAAAGAGATAAAACAGTCCAACCTATCAAAACAGCACCACAAAAATCAGATTAGGAGTACAAGTTGAAATAGGGAAGAAAATGGTAAGTGAGCACCTGTCTACCCTAGACGAGTTCAAATCACCAGGACCGGATGGATTACACCCCAGGGTTCTGAAGGAACTGGCAGACGAGATCTCAGAACCACTGAACTATATCTTTCCGAGATCCTGGAGCACCGGGAAACTACCAGAGGACTGGAAAAGAACTGATGTGGTTCCCATCTTCAAAAAAGGGAAAAAAACAGATCCAGGAAACTACAGACCTATCAGCCTGACCTCAATACCAGGAAAGATTCTGGAAAAGATAATCAAGCAACGAATTAGCTAGGCAATGCCAGCGGGCGACACCTAGGAGTAGATCCTTCTCTGTGATGGGCCCAACCCTCTGGAATGACCTCCCCCCAGACATTCGAACTACCACCGACCTCCGTTCCTTCCGGCAAAAGTTAAAGACTCACCTATTTCAATCAGCTGGCCTGGCACTTTCTTAGTTTTACCTCCCAGGGATTTATTTTATTTTAGGGTTTGGGGTTTTAATTGTGATGTTTTTAGGTATTTATTTCTTAGTACAGCCTATCTCCCCCTCCAAATGTATTTTAAATGTAGCTTAAATGTATTTAATTATTATGACTGGTTTTATTGTATTGACTGTACACCGCCCCGAGTCCCTTTTTGGGAGAGGGGCGGTCTAAAAATCTAAGAAATAAATAAATAAAATAAATGAAACACCTTGAAGCAAACAAAGTAATAGCCAAAAGCCAACATGGGTTTGTCAAAAACAGATCATGCCAGACTAATCTTATTGCATTCTTTGATAATGTGACAAAATTAGTGGACTAGAGGAATGCCGTCGATATAGTTTAGTTGGACTTCAGTAAGGCTTTTGATAAGGTAGACCATAACCTACTACTAGATAAAGTAGAAGCATGTGGGTTAGACAGCATCACCAGCAGATGGATTCGTAACTGGCTGACCAACCTCACCCAACGTGTAGTCCTCAATGGAACTGCATCTACATGGAGGGAAGTATGCAGTGGAGTACCCCAAGGCTCTGTTTTAGGCCCAGTACTCTTCAACATCTTCATCAATGATTTGGATGAGGGAATAAATGGGGAACTCATCAAATTTGCAGATGACACGAAACTGGCAGGAATAGCCAACACTCCACAAGATAGGCTTAAGAAACAGAAGGATCTTAACAAACTTGAACATTGGGCATTATCTAATAAAATGAAATTCAATGGTGAAAAGAGTAAGATTCTACATTTAGGCAACAAAAATGGAATGCACAGGTACAGTATAGATGATACCTTGCTCAGTAGTAGTAACTGTGAAAGGGATCTTGGAGTCCTAGTGGACAACCAGTTAAATATGAGCCAGCAGTGTGTAGCAGCTGCCAAAAAAGCCAACACAGTTCTAGACTGCATAAACAGCGGGATAGAATCAAGATCACGTGAAGTGTTAATACCACTTTATAAGGCCTTGGTAAGGCCACACTTGGAATACTGCATTCAGTTTTGGTCACCACGATGTAGAAAAGATGTGGAGACTTAGAAAGAGTGCAGAGAAGAGAAACAAAGATGATTAGGGGACTGGAGACTAAAACATATGAAGAACGGTTGCAGGAACTGGGTATGTCTAGTTTAATTGGGTATGTCTAGTTTCATGACTAGGGGAGACATGATAGCAGTGTTCCAATATCTCAGGGGTTGCCACAAAGAAGAGGGAGTCAAACTATTTTCCAAGGCACCTGAGGGTAGAACAAGAAGCAATGGGTGGAAACTAATCAAGGAGAGAAACAACTTAGAACTGAAGAGAAATTTCCTGACAGTTAGAACAATTAATCAGTGGAACAGCTTGTTTCCAGAAGTTGTGAATGCCCCAACACTGGAAGTCTTTAAGAAGATGTTGGATAGCCATCTGTCTGAAATGGTATAGGGTTTCCTGCCTAGGCAGAAGCTGGAGCTGGAGTTACCTTGGGGAATTGTGGGATTTCTGTCCGTGAAGAACTGGAAAGGAGGGAGACAAGGAATGGAAGAATGGAAAAACAAAGGGTGGTGGAGGGGGAGGGCTGTCCAGGAAAAAGTTTCCTGGAGATGATGAGCTGCAGGGATAAACTCCGTGAGATGGGCACCATACAAGTAGATAGATTAGATGGATAGATGATAGGTAGACAGACAGACAGATATAGATATATAAATATACAGTAGATAGATAGATATAGATCATATAGAGGAAGGTAGGTAGGTAGATAATGGATGGATGGATGGATACAGACAGATATACTGATAGATAGATAGATAGATAGATAGATAGATAGATAGATAGATAGATAGATAGATAGATAGATAGATAGATAGATAGATAGATAGACAGACAGACAGACTGACTGACTGACTGACTGACTGACTGACTGACTGACTGACTGACTGACTGACTGACTGACTGACTGACTGACTGACTTGCCCTTCCTCATGCAGGGAATATAAAATGAGCAGATGGGTGGACGTTTGTGGATAGATAGCTATAGATTATATAGATAGTAGATAGATAGAAAGACAGACAGACACAGATAGACAGACGAGAGAGAGGCAGGCAGGCATGTCTGTAGATAAATAGGTAGGTAGGGATTGTAGATACAGAAGATACAGAGGAAGGCAGGAAGAAGGAAGGAAGGAAGGAAGGAAGGAAGGAAGGAAGGAAGGAAGGAAGGAAGGAAGGAAGGAAGGAAGGAAGGAAGGAAGGAAAGACATTTGAGAGAGAAATGAGGACCAGCACACATCCACGTACACCAGTAGCTGTTTCTGTCAAGCCTCTTTGGCTGCTTGCCCTCATACCTGCCAGGGTTGCGGTGGGAATAACAGAGCTCATAAGGACTCTTGCCTTGAGCAGGGGGTTGGACTAGAAAACCTTCAAGGTCCCTTCCAGCCCTATGATTCTATGATTCTAAGTGGAGAAGGGGGGAAAGCATTGTTAATACAAAGTATAGTTCTGATGTCTTCATATTTTCTCTTTGCAGGATATGGAATCCTATGAAGAGTGGAGTTCCCAGAGAGCTCTTGAAAACTCTGAGTCAACCTTGCGCAGGCGAGAAGGGAAACAGCAGCCACGCAGAAGGCCAAAGTCCTGGGCGGGTGAATTGGAGATCGGGGACAAAGCAGAAGCAACAGAGTCAGAAGCGAGGAGGCTATGGGGTTCCAAAAAAAAGAAAGTGAAAGATTGTAGACCAAAGAGACACACACATCCTATAAATTCCTCCAAAGAGAAGAGGTCTACTAACTTCAAATAACCTCAGGAGTCCTGGCTGCCACCGTCAGGGAGGCCTCTTCCATCAGCGTGTTGAAAGAAATGTCCTTCTGGGTTCGGCTCCAAGTGGGGAAAAAGACACTGGAGACATGGAGGCTGCTTGGAAAGATGGTTTTAATGGTGGACAGGACCGCATGGCTTGAGTCCTGAACAGAAAAGGTGATCACATGCTTCAATGTTGGTGGAGAAGAAGAGAAGGGCAGAGAAGAGAGAGAGGCCTGAAGAAGGGCTTGCAGGGCTTTTTATAATCTGTTTGGCCCCTACTATCTGTTTCCTGTACCTGTGTAAGAAGTGTATTCTGATTGGTTGCCAGACTCCCATGGGCCCGTGCAAGGGCAACCCTCTAGGCTGAGTTTTGAATCCAGATTTCGTTGAGTTCTCAGATGCCATGTGGTCAGTTGAGTAAAAGGCAATATTATCCTGCCTTAATCCCATCACTCTGGAGCTGAAGGGGAGAATTCTTTATTATGTAAAGTTGACTAGCTTGGCCTTCTTAATGGCCCATTGACAAAGTGGGGATGGGCAGGAAGCTGCAGGAATTTACTTTGTGTTTAAAATGTATTTCTCCCTTTTTCACATCCAGGAAAATATAATATTCTGCCTTTTCAATATTTCCTAGGATGTATCATTTTTCTGGGAGAGGGATGGGTGATAACTTCCTACAAGCGCAAGGCATTTCCCCTTCATTTGAATCTTGTAAAGAACATCAACAGAAGCAGCAGCAGAATGCCGAGGACAGTCCCTGCTGGAACTAGACATTCTCCAGCCAAAAGAGGAGAGAGAAACATGCTTCTGATTAGATTGGAGGCTGCTCTCCAGGACTTCTTGCACAAATGCTGAGTCCCCTGATGTAGAAGGTGCTGAGCAGAGGAAGCCCCTGCCCACCATGCTGGGACTTCATTTAGAGGACATCCTGGCTCTCCCAAGTTCATTCTTTCTTCAACACCAGATGTTGCAAATACATCTGGCGTTGATGCTACCTATCCCACATTTTTCTAATTTACTAAGAAATAGATTGCCGTCTACTTTGTCAAATGTCTTACTGAAATCTAAGTATACTATTTCCACAGCATTTCACTGGTCCAATAATGTAGTCACTTTGTCAAAGAATGAAATAAGATTTGTTTGGCACCGTTTCTTTTTGACAAACCCATGTTGACTTCTGGTGTTATGTTTGCTGGTTTCTAGGTGTTTGCAGATCAGTTGCTTGATTGTCCTGCTTTTCTTATTTTTTTACATGTTATTATTATTTTTGATATTTATTGCAAGTGTAGGAAGTTAAAACCCATCCCTCTCCCAGAAAAATGAAATATCCTAGGAAATATTGAAATGGCAGAATATTATATTTCCCTGGATGTGAAAAGGAAGAAACATGTTTTAAAGAGAGAATAGCTCCCTGCAGCTTCCTGCCCCCACCCACTTTGTCAATGGGTCATTAAGATGCCCAAGCCAGTCCCTTTACATAATAAAGAGTTCTTCCCTTCAGCTCCAGGGGGATGGGATTAAGGCATGATAATATTGGCCCTTAACCCAACTCCTCACATGGCATCTGAGAACTCAACCAAACCTGGATTCAAAACACAGCTTACAGCAGTGATGGCGAACCTGTGGCACACGTGCCACAGGTGGCATGCGGAGCCATTTGTCAGGGCACACAAGGCGCTGCCCTGTCACCTGGCCCGCGCGGATGTGCGCACTGGCCAGCTGAATTCACCTTTTTAAAAGCCATTTTTCACCCTCCCCAGGCTCCAGAGGCTTTATAGGAGCCTGGGGAGGGCGAAAAGAGGGGAGCGTGTTGTGCGTGCATGTGCACTGGGGTGGGAGCGCATTGCATTAAGGGTGCGGCATGCCCGCACATGACCCCCCTGCGCTCCCCCCACTTGTGGCACACGAGCCAAAAATGGTTCGCCATTGCTGGCCTAGAGAGTTGCCCCTGCATAGCCCCATGGCAGTCTGACAACCAATCAGAATGCATTTCTTACACAGGAACACAAAACAAACCTTTTCCCCCGGGACCTCAAGCAATGTGGTCCTGTCCACCATTAAACCATCTTTCTAAGCAGCCTCCATGTTTCCAGTGTCTTTTTCCCCACTGAACCCAGGAGGACATTTCTTCCAACAACTCAGCCTTCCATCCTTCTGAGATTGGTAAAATGAGGGCTTAAATAGGCTGACTCTGTAAACCACTTAGAGAGGGCTGTAAAAAGTACTGTGAAGCGGTATATAAGTTTAAGTGCGAATGCTATAACTATTGTAAGTTGCATTCACTACCAACCTGTTAGCGTTCTAAATACCACTTTCCTTAAAGTTCCAATTTAATAAGACAGACATGTTGGCATTGTGCTATGAATCTTGAATCAGCATTCCATTTGCCTTTGATTCTGATTTAATTCTGCATGCTGACACAACCTCCCTCCCCTCCCTTTATACTCCTTGCAAGACAGCTGGTCATTTGCATTCTTTTTACAGAGTCATTGAGGCCACTTGGAGGCTGATCTGTGACCTCAGGGTCACCTGAGTGGTGCAAATGGGTCTGGAGCCTTTTTGGAACTGTTGAAAGGATTGTGTTGTAGACTGGAGATAGATGATCTCCTTCCCTGTTTGATGACACAGATAAACCTTATCAGCTCACTAATAGAATGCAAATGGCCAGCTGTCTGCAAGGAGTAGAAATCCTTCCATTCCCCATCATCCAGTCAGAACTGAAGAAGCTCTTTGGATGGGAAGTGAAACAGCTTCAAAAGAAAAATCAGAAAGTCCGGTTGCCTCTTGAAAAAAGCACCTTTGGGACAACCATGAGGTGGGTGACTGAGAATCTCCATAGGACACCTCCAGTGACGAAGCACCCACAATATCTGAAGGCAAGCTGGTCCATTGTTTAGTTGTCCTCAGTGTTTGGAAGTTTTCCTTGTTGGTGTTATGCCCTACTAATCAGGAAGCGAAAATGAAAAACGAAATGCACAGGTACAGTATAGGTGGCACCTTGCTCAATAGTAGTAACTGTGAAAGGGATCTTGGAGTCCTAGTGGACAACCATTTACATATGAGCCAGCCGTGTGCAGCAGCTGCCAAAAAAGCCAACACACTTCTAGGCTGCATCAACAGAGGGATAGAATCAAGATCACCTGAAGTGTTAATACCACTTTATAATGCCTTGGTAAGGCCACACTTGGAATACTGCATTCAGTTCTGGTCGCCACGATGTAAAAAAAGATGTGGAGACTCTAGAAAGAGTGCAGAGAAGAGCAACAAAGATGATTAGGGGACTGGAGACTAAAACATATGAAGAACGGTTGCAGGAACTGGGTAGGTCTAGTTTAAGAGAAACAAGGACTAGGGGAGACATGATAGCAGTGTTCCAATATCTCAGGGGTTGCCACAAAGAAGAGGGAGTCAAACTATTCTCCAAGGCACCTGAGGGTAGAACAAAAGCAATGGGTGGAAACTAATCAAGGAGAGAAGCAACTTAGAACTGAAGAGAAATTTCCTGACAGTTAGAACAATTAATCAGTGGAACAGCTTGCCTCCAGAAGTTGTAAATGCCCCAACACTGGAAGTCTTTAAGAAGATGTTGGATAGCCATTTGTCTGAAACGGTATAGGGTTTCCTGCCTAGGCAGGGGGTTGGATGAGAAGACCTCTAAGGTCCCTTCCAACTCTGCTATTGTATTATTGTATTACTCCTTGCAGACAGCTGGCCATTTGCATTCTCTTAGTGAGCTGATAAGGCCACCTAGAGGTTTTTCTGTGTCATCAAACAGAGGGGGAGATCATCTATCTCCAGTCTTTAAGAAGATGTTGGATAGCCATTTGTCTGAAACATTTCCTGCCTAGGCAGGGGGTTGGACTAGAAGGCCTCCAAGGTCCCTTCCAACACTGCTATTGTATTGCATTGAAGCGCTTAGGTTGTTTAAGTACTTACCTTGAGTACCGTTAGCCTGTTTTCTAAGAGCATTCAAAGAAATATAAACTAGCCAAACAGGCTGGGATTGCATGACATGCTGAGTTGGACAAGGACAAAGAAGGGTGAAGAGACCCATCGCGGTTAAACCCTCAGCCTGGAAGTAGAAAGATCCATGAACAAGTCCTTCCTTAGCCATGGAAGTTCTCTGGGAGACCTTCTCGCTCAGCCCAACCAACGTTGGACCTGAGTGGGGCAAATGGTTCCTGTAGTTGCAATTTTTTTTTCTGGAAATCCGTTCATACTCCCACACCTTTCGAAGGGTGTTCATCCCAAATTGCACGGATAAAAGTCTGTAGAGATTCTCATCTACCAGAAGCAAAACATTTTCAAAGAAAAAAGACCAAGACATTCCAGTTGCCTCTTGAAAAAAGCACCTTTGGGACAACCATGACCTGGATGACTGAGAATCTCTACAGACCTATTCCAGGTGTGGTCTTACCAAGGCCTTATAAAGTGGGACTAAACTCCATGTGATTTGGATTCTATCCCTGTTAATGCAACTGAGGATTGCTTTGACATTTTTGGCTGCCGCTACACACTGCTGTCTAAGTGATTGTCCACTAGGATTCCAAGATCCCTCTCACGGTCACTGCTACTGAGCCAGGTTTCACCTAATCTGTACCTGTGCATTCGGTAGAGACTTTACTTTCCTCTACATTGAATTTCATTTTCTTAGATAAGGCCCAGTGTTCAGGTCTGTAAGGTCTTCTGAATCTTGCAGAAACTCCTATCTTCTGCAGTGTTTGAGTATTCTTGCCAGCTTGGTGTCATCTGCAAATTTGATTCCCTGGTCTAGATTCTTTATGAAGATGTTTTGCCACCTTCTTCAAGGGTCTCTCTGTCCCCCACACCCACCTCACCACCCAGAAATCCCTGTGCCTGGAAGTTGGAAGAGCCCCAAGGAATGGAAAGGTCTTTATGGAAGGAACAATCAAATCTAGACAAACTCTTTCTTTGGTGGATTTATTTTTTGCAGGATTGGGGGGAGGGGCATCCTGGTGTCCATTGTTTCATACGTTGTATGGGGCACCATATTTCTTTCCCCCTGATTTACACACCAGCACAATTTCACATCTGTTCTGGCTGCGCCAACCTCAGAGACTGCAACCACAAAGAGAAATATCCAAACCACTAAAAAAAGGGGGTGGGGCAACGGATGAAGAGAAACCACAGATGTTCATCTTCAGAGCTTCCGAGAGCAGCTTCGTTTGACACCTTCTTGGAAGTTGAAGGCCCCCAGATTGCTCCCATAGACACTAAGCCAACACAGGTGGGGAATGAACCCTGTCCTTTCCCCTGAACCTCTGTGGAGGTCTTGAGGGGCTTGGTCAGATTCTGGGGCCGGTGGTCCATCCATCCATCCATCCATCCATCCATCCATCCATCCATCCATCCTTCCATTCAACTGTGTACAAGATAGCAGGTATAAGTATAAACATGGACATGAACAAAGGAAAGGAGTAGAAATCAATGGGGACAATAGGACAGGGACGGCAGACACACTGGTCCGCTTATGCCCCCCCCCCATTTACAGACCTCTTAGGAATGGGGTGAGGTCTACAGTAGAGAGTTTAAGGCTGTGATGGCTAACCTTTTACAGACTGAGTGCCCAAAATGCCTGAACCCCCAAAATGCAATGTGCCCCCTCCGCACATGCACCCGCAACCCTCTTCTTGCCCCGCCCCTTGTAAATGTGTGCATGACCCCCATCCCCCATGCATACGTAACCCCCCCCTCACACCTGCACATGCATGCATGACTGCCCTGCATGCACCCCATCCCCCCATGCATGCACAGTAGAGACCCAAAGTCCAGCTGGCCAGTGGGAGGCGTGAACGCATGCGCCGTAGAGCTGAACTGGGGCCACGGCTTGTGTGCCATCAGAGAGGGGGCCATCATGGGTTTAAGGTTCAAGTTTTTGGGGTTTGAGGATGTAACTATGCAGTCAGGTAGAGCATTCCAGGTGTTGAACACTCTGTGGCTGAAGTCATATTTTCTGCCATCGAGGTTGGAGCAGTTTACCTTCAGTTCGTATCTCTCGTTTGCTCGCGTATTATTGAGGTTGAAGCTGAAGGAGTCGTTGAGAGGTTGGACGTTGTAGCAGACAATTCTGTGTTCTGTGCTTAGGTTCGGCCTCTATTCAGCAGAGGCGGGTCAGCCTCGTTTATCTCTCCCGGGGAGGAAGGAGGCCTTTCCCCTGTTCCCGGTCCGGAGAACGCTGTGGCCAGGATCCGCTGGCACAAACCGAGGCTGCTGCCCGAGAATCGAGGTGGGACGTGAAGGGCGGAGCGGGTGGGACGTGAAGGGCGGCAAGGACGCCAACGCTCCAGGGCTCCCGCTGCTTCCTCCGTGGCGTTGGGAAGTCCGTAGCGCGGTCTGGAAGGGAGGCAGCGGTGTAGCCGTCGGGACGCCCAGAAAGCGAGCCTCGATGCCGGAGACAGCGAGTGAAAGTGGCCCGCTGGGACTTTGGGTCCCTCCTGAATCTTCAGCCTTTGGCGGCGTCGGGCGGGAGGGAGGGATGCCCGCAGCGTCCTCTCACTTTCCCTGCCTTTCTTCAGTCCTTTCTCTGGTTATAAATCCACGACCCAAGGGGGCTGAAAACTGAAGCTACGAAAGAAGGTGAAACACCCCCACACAGAGACACCCTCCGCCCCCCCCCCAACAAACGGGATTTTCTTCCAGGGCTCCGGAAGACGAGAAAAGGGCGGCGCTGTTTTCTCCCTCGCAAACTTTGGACCTCACCAGAGGGCGGAACGCCAGCTCACCTGAGCCGTCCAGGATGGACTTTCGCTATCCCGTCAATCGCTGGATACAAACTGATGGTTCCGGCGGCAGGTGCAAAAGGCCTCCCTGTTTTGGGGGCGGCGGGGGCGATTTCGCTGCACCAGGGGCCCCTCATGTTCCTCGCGGCGGCGCTGGGGACTTTCCTGCCGGGGGGCTTTTGCGGTGAGTTTCTGGGAGCGAAGAAGCGAGGGGGGGAGCCATTATCCTGGGTTGGGTCTTTCTCACCCTCCTTCCCCAGAAGGAAACGGCTTCCTTCCTTCGCGCTACGCGGAATCTTCTTTAACAACTTTGGGGTTCGATTTGTAATCCTTTTCCATCCGTATTCAGGAGAAAATAGAGCGTGAAAGTGGGGGAAAAGGACATTCAGAGTTCAGATAGGTTGCCTTCCTCTTCCTCCTTCTCCCTTCACGGTCTTCCTGCTCCTCCTCCTCCTCTTCATCCTCCCCCTCCCCTTGCACCTGCTCCTCTTCATCCTCCCCCTCCCTGCACCTGCTCCTCTTCTCCTACTTCCCCCCCTCTTTCTCCTCCCCCTTCCCCTTCCTGCTCCTCTTCCTCGTCCTCTTCCTCCTCCTCCTCCTCTTCCTCCCCTCCCTGCTCCTGCTCCCCTTCATCCTCCCCTGCTCCTGCTTCTCCTGCTGCTCTTTTCCTTCTTCCCCCTCCTCCTCTTTCTGCTCCTGCTCCTCCCCCTCCCCAGCTCCTCTTCATTCTTGCCCTCCTCCTGCTCCTCTTCTCCTTCTTCCCCCCTCTTTCTCCTCCTGCTCCTCCCTCCCCCTTCCTCCTCCTTCTCCTCTTGCTTTTCCTGCTCCTGCTCCTCCTCTTATCCCTTCCTCCTCCTCCTCCTGTTACTCTTCCTCCTCCTCCTCCTCCTCCTCCTCCTCCTCCTCCTCCTCCTCCTCCTCCTCCTCCTCCTCCTCCTCCTCGCTCTCATGTGGTCCTGCCCAGCTCCCTGCCAGCAGACCTCACCCTGGCCTCCAAATGTTGCCTCTCTGGGGAGCAGCCATGTTTCCAACTCACTTGTTAACCTCCTTACAAATAGGGTCCCATTGATTCTCCCTGCCTTTGGCAAAAGGGGTTGTGATCAGGATGAGCCCCACAAAAAGCCAGCTGGGATCTCCAAGGCCCACAGGAACTGTGGCAGCAACCTAGGCAGTTGTGGGTCTGTCCAGCTGTTTCCCAGGTCAGCTGAGGACTACTGGACCTTTCCAAACAGAGCTGAAAAAAGATGGTAGACCACTTTTGGGGGTGGGGGTAGCTAGATAACATTAAGATGTTGGTGGGGATAGAGCTGCAGTGCAGACCCTCAAATTCTCCTCCTCTCCTTCTACCTTCTCCAGGCTCTCCCTCGCACTCCCTGAGCTACTTCTACAGGCAACTGCCAGAGCCCAGCCAGGGGCCGCCCCAGTTCTTCATTAGGGGCTACTTGGATGACCAGCCCATCGCTCGCTTTGACAGCCTCACCAGGAAGATGGAGCCTCTGGTGCCCTGGATGGAAGAGGTTGAGAAGGAGAGGTTCCTGGCCCCTGAGTGGGTCTTTAGTGCTGACCTGAAGAAGATATCAAAACAGGACCATCATGCTGGAGGTGAGCAGAGCCAATGCCATCTTTGGCTTCCAATGGCTGCCAAAAGTGTATTTTGTTTCCTTAAAAGGAAAATACACACACCAAATACACCACTCACATTTTTCTCCCCCTTTCTCCTTCCTTAATCTTTATATGTCTTGCTCCACCCCAAGGTTTAATTGGATCACCTGACTAGACTTTGCTCCTTGTGGAATGAAAAAGAGAAGGACAAATCAGGTTTTACGACCAAGGAGATAAGATAAGATAGTCCATTTAGCCCCAGTCCATTTAACCTTAACTCAGCTTTATGTATGTATTGATAATTTGCTATTTGTACATTGACGTATTATTATTTAGCACATAGAAATGGTCATAAAGTTTTGTATCTATTGGTGTGGAATTATATTGTTTTGGTAGGTGGGGATAACAGCAACAGATCTTCTGTCTTCCTGCTCAGGAATGCCAGACTATTAAGGTGATGGACAAGACCCTGGTGTCAAGTTTTGAAGTGTACTCATTTTTTTACTGCTTCTCAGCTTGCCAACAAACTATGGGGGAGGGAGGGAAGGAGGAATTGGAATGTGAGTTTTAAATATCAGGTAGGCAGTCCATGAGAACCAAGGTCATTGCAGCAGGTGTTGGCCAGACTTTCAAGACGTGTTCTCATAACAATGTTGTGACACTCAATTGGACAATGAGACCAGCATTGAGATCGACAATGAGACCAGAGGGAGGAAGGATTCTAAACTTTAATTATATTGAATTGCCCATGAATTAGCCAGAGTTGGTTTTGCTGTTATTCTCTGTCGAAATGATGTACTCAATAAAGTTTTGCATTAAGAGATTGAATCATCTCGGCAGTGCTTACTGGGGTGGGTTCGTCCGTATAACCTTAACACCAGGTACCAATTTGGTATCTTGACACCAGGTACCAAATTGCTTAGGGATGTTTTTAGTGATGAGGAATGTTATTGATAATATAAAGTCTTTCCATACCTTGTAACCTTTAACTGAACTGTGTTGTTATGACTATTGAAGAGGTATGTCCGATGTTTTTCTTAAAGTTAAGATTGAAAAATGCTTAAGCTACTTGTGACTCTGATTGCCTTTCAAGTTGCCAACGAACTGGAGGGGAAGAGAAGGGTGAGATGCCAATTGTAGATGTAAGATTGTAGATGGGGATACAATCTTCAACCGTGAGAGCCAAGGACCCTTCTGCAGGTGTCGGCCAAGAGATAGACTGTTATCAAAACAACAGGCTGATTCCTGATTGGACCATGTGGCCTATTCCATGGGAGGAGGGGATGAAACTCATTTTAATTATGCAGGGTTGTGCAGGAAAATTTAGAGTTGGTTTTGCTTTCTTCTGTGCCGGAATGATGCACTCAATAAAGTTTTGCTTTGGGGATTTTTAAAGTTCTTAATGATGCCTCTTTTTATTGAGTCTGTTAGTTGGATGGTTGACACTTAATGATTGGTCTATAATTGCTTCATGCAAATGGATGCTTTTCAGAATGGTATAAAAAGGGGTTTACTCTAAGCAGGTTATACCCATTTTGGAACTTACTTCCAGGAAATCTTTTCTTTGCAAATAAAAGCCTTTTTCTCTTTCTGCCTATCTGGTGTGTTTTATTGAGCCCACACACCAGGTAAAAGGACTTTAAGTTTCTGGAACACAGGTAGACTTTACTTGTGTGTAGGGAGAGGAATTCTGGGACCTTCTAATCCACTTCTTTCTGGTCTCTTTCAGTGCTTCACACCTGGCAGATGGTTTTGGGCTGTAAGCTCAAGGAAGACGGGAGCAAAGGAGGTTTTTTGCACTATGGCTATGATGGGATGGACTTCATCAGCTTCGATAAGGAGACCCTCAGATGGGTGACAGCTCAGCCCGAAGCCCAGAAGGTCAAGGAGAAGTGGGAGGAGGATTCAGAGTGGTCGGAGAAAATCAATGTCTTTCTGGAGGAGACCTGCACTGAGTGGCTGCAGACATATCTGTTGTATGAAAAGAAGGTTCTGGAGATGATAGGTAAGTGGGAGGGGGGAGGATTTCCATTGTGAAATAGTATGTATGTATGTATGTATGTATGTATGTATGTATGTATGTATGTATGTATTGTATGTTTTTTGAGTATAAGACACAATTCCCCCCCCCCCCGCCCCAAAAAAAGAGATTGAAAATTCGGGTGTGTCTTATACACCGAATGTTCCCCCTCTAAGCTGGCAAGAAAACACAGCCCAGCAGTTTCCAACTGCCGCGCAGTGATCTTTAGCATGATGGACTTTAAGCTGCAGGCGGCTAGGAGGCTTCTGTCAGCTGGGCGGGGATATTACAGTGCCTGGACACACCCAGAGGAGGGCGGGTCTTTGGCCAACAGAAATGTGGCCGCCTAGGGTTATGATTGGGCTCCCTCTGCCGGCGCGTGGCTGATTGACAAGGAGGCCGTTCCCTCCTGGATCAAAGTTACTGAGGGGGAGCAGCGGCAACCGCAAACTCTCCGCGGGACATGCGGAGGATCCTTCCATCGCGGTTTGTCGGCTAAGCCCCCATGGCTGGGCCCCCCGCTGTTGGCTCCGCTTCCGAGATGCGGGTGTGTGGGAGGCGCTCGCCACGCAAGCAAGTGGTGGGCACATGTCTGAATCCAGCCTCTGCGTTCGGAGCATTGGGGCTCGAGGTTTTTTCCGCAGGAAGGGGGAGTCGAGCTGGTGCTCCGCGGATTTTATTTGATTTGATTGCTCGAAAAGAAAAAGAAAACAGAGGCTTCTTGGTCCGCCTAGACCAGAAACTCAAAATCCAGAAAATTAACCTTGTTTAGGAAAGTTTTGCGCTGATGGAAAAATAGTGTTTTCCAGTGAAAGTTTTTCCTACTTTTCCTTGTTTGCTTTTTTGGCCTCTATTTCTTCTCTTCTCTCTTCTTTTCTTTCTTTTTTTCCTTTCCTTCCTTCCTTCTTTCTTCCTTTCTTTCCTTCCTTCCTCTTTCCCTTTCTCTCTCTTTCTTCTGGCTCTTTTTCCTATCCTTCCTCCCTCCTCTCCCCTTTCTCTTTCTCCTCTTTCCTTTTTTGTCTCTCTGTCTCTCTCTCTGTGTGAGTGTGTGTCTCTCTCTCCCTTCCTTCCTTCCTCCCCCTCCCTCCTCTCCCCTCTTTGTTTGTTTCTTTATGTGCCTCAATTGCTAATCTACATCAATTGGTAATTTATTCATAACTTGCTAATATCACTGCAGACTATTGGATAGTCAGGGGAAAGTATAAAGCATATAAAATAATTCATAGTATGGAAAATATGGATAGAGGGAAGTTTTGAGATTTTTCGCATAGAGAGTCATCCATTGAACTCAAGTAGTCCTCAACTTACAACAGTTCACTTAATGACTAAAGTTACATCAGCACTGAAAAAAGTGACTTAGGGCTGTTCTTCACACTTATGATCCTTGCAGCATCCCCATGGCCACATGATCAAAATTTGGATCTTTGGCAACTGCCTCATATTGATGATGGTTGCAGTGTCCTGGGGTCTCCTTTTGCAACCTTCTGCCAAGCAAAGTCAGTAGGAAAGTCAGATTGATTTAACAACCAGGTTACTGATTTAACCGCAGTGATTCACTTAACTGTATGTAGCAAGAAAGGTTGTAAAATGGGGCAAAACTCACTTAACAAATGTCTCACTTAGCAGTAGAAACTTTGGGCTCAATTATGGTAGTAGATTGAGGACTACCTGTATAGGGAGATTTCTTTACTTAATGTATATTTACATGGTAGAATTGAGTTTCAAATAACACTGATTTCATTGTTGTCTTGGGTGATACCTATGAAAAAAATTCATGTGCTCAGGCATGAAAATGTGCTGCTCAAACACTATACTCTTCCGCTCCCCACTGAAAAAAAATTAGAGGGAACATTGGTCCCCACCCACCCAACCCTAACCCTAACCCCACCCCCAGTTCCCCAAATCAGATCTGTAAACCAGAGTCAATGATATCAAAAACCTTTTTTTCTGTAAGTTCCCTCTTCTCTCCTGATATTAGTTGTGTCCTACACAGCCAAGAAAAAGCTTTGAGTGTATCCCACATCACAGAAGGACAATAGAAAATGGATTTTGGTGCGCCCCAAAACAAGTTCTTCAAAGATAAAGAAGAGGAAGCTAACTGAGAGGGAGTTTTAAGTCTGAAAGATCCAGTTCTACTTGCCTGAGAAAATTTTGGAAAACAGTAGAAATTTTAACTGCATTTGGGGCAGAACCAAAAGATGAATCTCTTCCTTATTTCCATCTGGAACAACATGAAAAGCTTGGATCAAAATTCAAGCAATCCCCAAGTATTAAAATTATTTGGGTCAGACTAGGAACTTACCTCCAAATAAATATAAAGAGCGTCAGTGGCCCATCTTTGAGGATTCCATCCCATGGGTTCAGGAGAGCAGAGGGAGAAGTGGGATAGGATGGCTAAATAAGGTCTTCCATAGTATTTAAACCACCTTGACACAAAAGCCAGAAAATCCTGAGAACTTTGTTGTTGCTGTTTCTGCAGAGCCTCCAGTGGGGAAGGTGATTCGCAAGGTGGTGGACGACAGACTGGAGGTCCTCATCTGCCAGGCCTTTGGCTTCTACCCCCAGGAGATCTGGACCACCTGGACCAGGGATGGAGAGGTCTGCGAATATGAGACCCTCCATAGGAACGTGGTCCCCAACTCAGATGGGACCTATTATGTCTTGCTCAGCATTGAGATCGACCCCAAGGAGAGGCACCATTTTCAATGTCACCTGGAGCACAAGGGCTTGCAGGAGCCACTGGTCTTGGCCTGGAAGGAGGAAACAGGTGAGAGGGTGAACGATTAAACCATGGAGACATATCATCTCTGCTTTTCAGATAAAGATAGGATATATAGTCCTCCATTTAAGGAGATGGCCCTCAGTTTGACTTCTATCATATATCGGATAGGAAAGGAGATATAAAATGAAAAACTGTTTTCCTATCTGGTAGAATTATCTGATGGGACAAGTTATATCTTGTCACTCAATGCCCTTTTCAGCAGACTGTGTCAGTCCACCATGCAGACCAGAATAAGAAACCAATGTCATGTACATCAGAACTACTTTTATTATAAAATTATAGTAATAGAATCTTACAATCTGAAACCTGCTTCCCCCTCCTTCCACTTCAGGAAACTCAGCTTCTGTCTAATCAAAACCATGTTTCTCCTTCCTTAACTACAGAGTGGAGGATTCCTGTGGCAGTTGTGATTCCCTTAATCTTGGGATTTGGGATTCTGTTCCTGTTCTGTAAGTGAAACTCATCCATTAAGCCCCATCTTGTGTTTCTGTGTTGACTGACCAAGTGTGGAGGGCAGAGTCTCCCTGAGAGTTGGAGCCAGGAAGACACACACACACACCACACCAGGGGTGAAATTCAGCAGGTTCTGACAGGTTCTGGAGAACCGGTAGTGGAAATTTTGAGTAGTTTGGAGAACCAGCAAATGCTACCTCTGGCTGGCCCAAGAGTGGGGAGGGAATGGAGATTCTGAAGTATCCTTCCCCTGCCATGCCCACCAAGCCACATCCACAGAACCAGTATTTTAAAAATTGAATTTCACCACTGCCCCACACACAAATCCTCTTCCCCACAAAGGGGCATTTGGAAGAGGAGTCAGAAAGGAAGAAGAAGCTATGCAGCCATTTTTTTTATTTCCATTTAAATCTCAGAATGTTCCACCTTCCTCTTGTCTTGGAGGAATCCTCTTTGGCCTTAACAGACTTTCTTCAGAGGACCAAATATTCGGGGCTCAAGAATCAAAGAAAAGTCTCATAAATGGTCTAGGAAGTGCTAGAAAACCGATACTCCCACCCCAAAGAAGACCCCATGTGCCATCTCACTTGGCAGGTGGGACCCTCAGGGAAGCTGTGATAGAAGGCTGGGGCAGTGGAGGGAGGGTCCCCCTGCCCTCTGCTAGCTGTCACACCTTGGGACAGACAATAACTGGAAGGAATATCCAATGGTGGAAGGTGTTGCTGTTTCCTCTGCTCCTATTCAGCATAAGAGACGTGAGAGGGAGGGAGGGTGCAGGACGTGTCTCCTAGTTGAGCTTCAACACATCCATGTAGTTTTCTCAGCAAGAATTTGGAAGAGCCTTGCTATTTCCTTCTTCCAGGATGGACCTTTTGACTTGTTGACTAGTCTCGCTTGTTTAGCCCACTGATTCCCAGGCTGGCATTTCAAGAACAGCCAAGCTTCCTGGTACTTAGATCTGGTTAGATTGCGATGGGGGTTTTGGAGTAAACATCAAAACAAATGTTCTCTGAATTGGATTACCATGGGGAATAATACCATCTGTCCTGTACCAATGACTCCCACTTTGTCTTGATGACATCGCCACAGCTGTTCTTTCGCCCATCCAGACCGCCTCGACGCCGGTCTAGCTACCTCTGTCTGTCCGTGTCCAGAAGCTGCAGTGATGTCATCAAGACAAAGAGGCTTGGAGGCAAAAGGGCCTCAGTGCCCTGCCTAAGTGGCGGTGGGGCCCTCTCCTGGCTGGGCTCTTCCCTCAGGAAGTGAAGGTTCTTGGCGCTCTGGAAAGCCATGAAAGTGGCTGGAAGAGGCGCGTGGCTTGGTTTAGCCTCCCTGGAGCCACGCGTCTCCCCCAGCCACTTTCGCGGCTTCCCGGAGTGCCAAGAACCTTCCTGCCTCCACTGGACTTCGCGCTCTTCTCCGCGCTCCCCTTGGCTCCTTGCAACTGCAATAGACGTCCAAAAGCAGATTTGGGGGCTAATGGTGCTTGGGCTTCCAGCCCAAAAGCCCCCGCTGCTTCTGGATGTCTATTGCAGTCGCGAGGAGCCAAGGAGGGCGCGGAGAAGAGCGCGAAGTCCAGCGGAGGCAGGAATGCAAAAATGACACCTACTACTCCCTTGAAAGGGGAGCGAAGGAAACTGCCAGGGTCTCTGCTCCCCATCTCACCTGTCTGGAGCCGCTGAGAGCTTTAGACTTTGGCAGCAGTGCTCGTTTCCGCATTCTCCTTTTCCTTTGCCCCTCCTCCCTTCAAAAGCTGTGAGGCGCTTTCTTAGCACCAGTTGCCCAGGTGGCATGGCCCCGTGTGTGTGCCTCCTCCTCCTCCTCCTCCTCCTCCTCCTCCTCCTCCTCACTCACTCACCAAAGGCTCTTCTCCTCCTTCCCGGAGCTCAGCGAGAGCCGGGCACAAGGGATGGGAGACTGCTTTTGAAACCACACCTTGGAAAACTTCGCCGGGAAGGAAGGTGGGGAACCAGTGGGGGGGGGGAAATGCCCTGGAATGCCCCCATGCTTTTCAGGTGGCCACGCCTCCTAGGCAAGTTCGGGGAGGTCCAAGGAGGCCGGCCATGCCCCGCAAGCTACCACCCGTGAGTGGCGATGGAATGGGTGGTGAAGCGAGTGAAGGGGGCGAGACAGGCGCTCTGTGAGGAATGGGTTCTAACCGGTACGGTAGATTTCTGGAACCTCTTCTTCCAAACCAGTTAGAACCATCAAGAACCCACCCCTGCTCCATTCTCAGCCCATTCCAGGGGAAGGATATTGTAAAATCTCCATTCCCTCCCCACTCCAGGGGAAGGTTACAGCAAAATCTCATTTCCTCCTGATCAGCTGGGACTCGGGAGGTAGAGAATAGATGGGGGCAGGACCAGTCAGAGGTGGTATTTACCAGTTCTCCAAACTACTCAAAATTTCTGCTACCGGTTCTCCAGAACTGGTCAGAACCGGCTCTGGGGCACACGTGCCTCTTTCCTAAGATGCTGGGTTAGAATGCCCATCTAGGCCCTTAAGAAGTGTTCAGCACAAATCTTTCTCCCCCCCACAAAGGAGTTTCTGTCCCAGAAATTAACTAGCCAATTTCTCTTTTTGCCATCTAAACAGATTGCTTGAGGAGACGCATGGAAAATGTCTCCCAGAAAGTGCCAGCATCTCCTGATCAGGAAAGAGTTCCTTGTCCCCTTGTTCCTGATATAGAAGACTTTGTACCATGTCCATGGTACAGAGATCCAGTTACAGGTGATCCTTCAACCCAAAATAACATCACAGGTAAGTCTGACTATGACTGAAGTCTATTTAGACAAAACTCTTCGCTTGCAATAAGCCGAGACCCTCAGAGTGGTTGGGGTGGAGGGATTCAACCTCAGAGTCTTCCAAAGGCAGCCATGGAGGGATCATGGGCTGCCTGGGTTCCTCTAGGGCTCAACCCCTCTCACTGGGGACCCTCTGATTGGTTGCTCTGTGGGGAAGATCTGGCACAGTTCAGTCCCTTTCCCCTACAGCTCCAAGGGAGGAGAGGGAAACAGGAAAGGAGGCAGGGAAGGGGTTGGGATATCTCCTGGAAGGAGGGATTTCTGTTCAGGAAGGACCAGAGGGGAGGGAGAGAAAGAAATGAGGGGGCTGGAAATATATGATGGGAAATCCAGGAAAAAAGTCCTTGATAGTGATGAGGTGGAGGGATGAGAAAGAGAAGGGGAAGGAAACAGTGGGACCAACATGAAGACCCTTCCCTGGGAATTCTACTCCACTCCTCAGGGAATTGCTCTTTGAGCAGAGGGCTGTTGCAAGTCTTTCTCCCCTTTGGCAGCTGTCTCTCCTGCCCCCCTGGGGTTTTGACTTCTTCATTTTCTCTCTTTACAGCAGGGGGGTGTTCCTGCCAGTTCTTACCTCTTCTAAAGAAGAGGCTCCGCAAATCTACAGTGCCATTTGGAACCAGTTCCAGCTCCCCCCCTCCCACCTGCCCGCACATCATCAAGATGGAGAGCGAGAAGAGGAAAGTCTTAAAGCTTTCAAGTTTGAACATCCCTGGATTTTTTTCCCTAATGGGTTGTGAAGTGCATGGCACTGGCTGAAACAGTAAAAATGGCTGCTTTGATTAAATATAACAATTTGTCTACTTTTCTTTCTATATCACAACCATTTTGGGGGGTTTCGCTTGATAAAGAAAAGAACGAAAAAATATTTGGCAGAGATAAAAAAGTAGTTAGAGGAAATGGCGAAACAACAAGTAGACTTAAAACCAGAACTATTCCTATTAGGCATACTAACAGGGAAATATAATTTTAAAAATTAGTATTTAATACTACATGTAATAATTGAGGTTAGTGTCAGCGTTCCAAATATCATACAGAATTAAATCATTGTCCAAGGCAAAGTTATCCTTAAAGCTCCAATTTAATAAGACAGACATGTTGGCATTATGCTATAAAATTTCAACTCTAATGTACATCCTGTGGGTTCACCCAGTTGAAAGTTCATATCTATCCCCACACCCCACAATTCATCACATGTTCCAATCATCATCTTCCACGCTGGCATCTACACTCCTCTGCGTCCGATCAGGTGTCGAGGTGCGGAGACAAAAGATGACCTTGAGCTTCTAGGAAGAATCACAACAATACATTCCAAAAATCCTACTCCTTTCTATTCCCCCCTCCCAACTACTACACTAATGAAACACATAGGAAATTATAAGAAAGTGTGGCAGGCCAAAGATTCTTAAAGGAACCTCTGCAGGCCTGACAGGCAGCCTCTCTTCAAAATACCCATGTTGTCTGCAAAAGAAGTAAAAGTATAAATTACTATACATAATTAACCACTTCTGCCTCCCCCCAGGGGGACCCTTTGTCTTATCAGGGAATTTCTCATGGAATTGTTTCACTAATTTATCCGCTTTCAGATCCCAACTTTTCATCCATGTAGCTTCAGACAAAGGGTAGCCCTTCCAATGCACTAAATATTGCAAGCGACCTCTATACAGCCTGGAATCTAATATTTTTTTCACCTCATAATGTGTTTCCCCTTCTACCACTACGGGAGGAGGTGGAGCTTGGGTGGATGGCCTTATGCTAGACCCCCTTACTGGCTTCAATAAGCTACAATGGAATACCAGGTAAATTTTCCCTAGGAGTCTGGTAGGCTGAGTCGAACTGTAACTGGGTTAATTATCTTTTCTATTGGGAAAGGACCTAGAAATTTTGGACCTAATTTCTTACTAGGCATCCTTAATCTTATGTATTTAGTAGACACAAAAACTTTGTCCCACACTTGAAAGGGGGGTTGTAGGGAGCGATGTTTATCAGCTTGCTTCTTGTAGGCTTCTGCCGCATCTGCTAGCACCTTTTTCGTATTTTCCCATCTCTTCTTTAGTACCTCCAGCCATTCATTCAGAGACATGGAGGAGGGGGGTTCTTTAGGTAGTTCAGGCATGGGAACGAATTCCATGCCACTGGTAATCTGGAAAGGAGTTAATCCTGTACTGCTGTGGACCGCATTATTATATGCTACTTTGGCGAAGGGTAGAAATTCCGACCAATTGTCTTGCTGATAGTCCACATAACACTGGATGTACTGTTCCACCATCGCATTGGCCCTCTCTGCTGCCCCATTTGTGCTGGGATGAAATGCTGAGCTGAGTCCCTGTGTGGACCCGATCGATTTTAGGAATTCTCTCCAGAACGTGGCGGTGAATTGAACTCCGCGATCTGAAATGATCCTTTTTGGTACCCCATGTAGGCGATAAATGTGTTTCACAAACATTTTCGCTAATTTCTTTGCGGATGGTAGGCCTGAACAAGCGATAAAGTGTGCTTGCTTGGAAAACAAATCAATAACTGTCCAGATTACTCTATTACCACTGCTATCTGGAAGCTCGACGATGAAGTCCATTGCTATCTCTTCCCATGGTCGGCTAGGGTTGGCCACTTGTTGTAGTAGTCCAGGGGGCTTTCCCGGCCGGGTTTTCATTGTGGCACAAGTAGCACAGCTTTTTACATAATCTTCCACCTCCGACCTCATCTTCGGCCACCAAAATTGACGCCTGGGGAGGTGGAGAGTTTTCAGGAATCCGAAATGACCTCCTAGTTTCGCATCATGACTCCGCTGTAGCACTTGCAGTCTCATCTCTGCAGGGACGTACAGTTTGGACCCCTTCCAGGCTACGCCATCATTCATCGTTAGGACGTCCTTGTTGTTGTTGAACCACGGGTCTGTCCGGAGGCCACTTTCAACTCGGTTTTCAGCTTATCTTGGCTTCGAGTGGTGACTTGAGCTGCCTTTTGGTGGGAAGGAGATATGATGGGGTGGACAACTTCTTCCTTCTTACTGTCAAACTGGGGTTTTCTCGACAGCACATCTGCTAACAAGTTCTTTCCTGCGGGGATGTGTTTAATTTCAAATTTGAACCTTTGGAAATATTGGGCCCAAAGAACTTGTTTGGGGGATAACTTCCGATGGGCAAGGAGAGCTTTGAGGTTTTTATGATCAGTCAATACCTCAAATGGTATATCCCCCCCCTTCTAGGAGATGTCTCCAGGTGAGCATGCTCCACCTGATCGCGAATGCCTCCTTCTCCCAAATGGGCCACCTTCTTTTCATAGTGGTGAGTTTCTTGGAGATGTAAGTGCATGGTAAGAGGTGGCCTTCTTTATTTTTTGCAGTAGCACCACGGCTATCGCAACATCTCTGGCATCCATTTGGATTATGAAAGGTCGCTCTGGATCGGGGTGTTGCAATATGGTTTTTTGGGCAAAGAACTGTTTTAATTTCTCAAAAGCCTTTTGACAGTCCATTGTCCATTTTAATGGTTGGTTTGCTTTTGGTTTAGTTGGGGAAGGCCCCGTTTTTAATAGTTCAGTCAATGGTAGGGCAATTTCAGCGAATGTTGGAATAAACTGCCGATAAAAGTTTGCAAATCCAAGGAAGCTTTGTAATTGTTTGAGAGTGCTTGGAAGTTTCCATCGTATGTTGCATGGAACCATGGGGGTGTTGGAGGAGGAGGGGGTGCTGGTGGTTGAACCGGAGCAACCTGTTGGCCTGCTGCTTGGGGTGGAGAGCCCTTTTGTTGGGCCACACCCATCGGTTGGGCAAAAGCCTGCTGAGGCATCGGTGGGGGGGCTGGACCCAGTGGTGGTCCCAGTCCCTGGCTCTGCCTAGGGGCAGCTATCTGGGGTGGCACCATTTGTTGGGAAGGAGCAGGCGTCCACTGGCATTGAGCCCATCCATGACCTGGGAAGAAAGCCCAACTTGGATTGGCTTGATTCATGGGTTCAGAGCCACCACTTTGCAGAGGGGGGGAGGTGAAAGTGCCCCAGGCCCCTTTCGGCTGGCAGGCTTTTACTTCCCAACTTTGTTGCACTCCAGGAGGGGGGGGTGCTGATTCGCTGGTGGCTGTGTGGAAAGAACCAAGGTCTCCACTCCACTGCGCAGCAGTTTATCTGCTTGGAAAGGATAATGTGGGCTTTGCTAGGCTCCACCTGGGTGGTTCTGGGGGTTGAGGGATTTGATTTCACTCACATTTCAGCATCGGAATTGGTCATGAAGGCCCATCAAAGAATAGCTGCGTGAGGGTGGCTGAGACCTCCATTCATTAGATCTTCTCCCCATCCTCCAATCATCTGTCAGAGTTCCCTTGGGGGCCCCCTCTCCTTCTAGCAGGCATTCCTGAGAAGCTATAAATTCCGAAGCTTCATCTCGCAGGTCTAATTCCGTCTGTGAGGAAAATCTTGGTTTCGGTTCCTTTCGCCGGGCGCACAGCTGAAGTTCCCTTTCCCTCGCCTCTGCAAGTTCAACTATTTCTTTAGAAGGTGCATAGATAGTATCGACCAAAATAAGCGATCCATTATTCTTAGCCTTCTCTGCTGCATTCTTTCCTTCCTTCATCTTCACTGAAATTTCATCCTGCCCAGGATTGGGTCAGAACTGGGATTCAGTACCCCTATGAAAGTAAAAAAAAATTATGGGAGAGTTGAAATAATGTCAGCGTTCCAAATATCATACAGAATTAAATCATTGTCCAAGGCAAAGTTATCCTTAAAGCTCCAATTTAATAAGACAGATATGTTGGCATTATGCTATGAAATTTCAACTCTAATGTACATCCTGTGGGTTCACCCAGTTGAAAGTTCATGATCTATCCCCACACCCCACAATTCATCACATGTTCCAATCATCATCTTCCACGCTGGCATCTACACCCCTCTGCGTCCGGTCAGGTGTCGAGGTGCGGAGACAAAAGATGACCTTGAGCTTCTAGGAAGAATCACAACAATACATTCCAAAAATCTTACTCCTTTCTATTCCCCTCTCCCAACTACTGCACTAATGAAACACATAGGAAATTATAAGAAAGTGTGGCATGTCAGGGGAAAAATTTCACCCTGAACTAATGAGGCTTAGACCGATGGCTTTTCCAAACAGGCATATCTTCAAGAAGCGAAAAAATAAAATAAAACCCGAAAACATGTTCTAATTAAAAAACAAACTTTAATATGAAAATAAAATGAAAATAAACAAATCTATCTAGTTGTTACATTTTGGCAAGAGCAAATGTTGTCCGCCTTCTTGAAGATGAACAAAGATCAAAAGGGGAAGAAGTCTCTGGAATGTGTGATGTATATAAAGATATTAAGCATGCGCAATAAATCATTGCTGATAAAAACTTATGACCTGCGCAGTAAGTCTTTCAGCTCAGCTAGCAAACAATTTAACGCAGTGACACCCCATCTTTTGCTAGTAGGGCTGATGTCATCAAATCATCATTTAAGACACATCTTCTTTCGCAGATATTTGTGTTGGACTGCTGGAAGTGGTTTGTTGAGCATTTCAGCAATCTGATCATGTGTAGAAACATATTGCAATTTAACAAAACCTTGCTTAACTAATTGTTTTGGGTTTTGATAACGAATGTCAACGTGTCTGGACCTAGAACCTGTGAAATGTGACTCAGAAATATAAACCACCGATACATTATCTTCCATCACGGTGATTGGTCGAATCGGACGTGTCCAGATATCTGTGATCAAAGCATCAAACGACGTTAGAGAATAACAAGCATCTGAAACACAAGCTTATTTAGCTTCAGTAGATGAACATGAAACAAAACTCTGTTTTCTCACTTGCCAGTAAACAGGACATCCATTAAGGAACATCATGTAACCAGAAGTGCTTTTGTGTGATTTCTTATCACTTGCCCAATCAGAATCTGCATAACAACATAAATTTGGATGATCAGTGTGTGTTGGTTCTAGCAGTAACTTCATGTGTTTAGTGTGCTTCAGGTATTTCAATAACTTCTTAATGCATGCCCAATGAAATTGTGTTGCCTTACCTACGTGTCGTGATAAAAGATTAACACTAAGTGCAATGTCGGGTCTGGTCTAACTACTAATGTATAATAGTGACCCAATGACTGAACGATAAAGTGTTTGATCCTCGAACTCAGGACTTGGTTCATGTGTTAAGTTGTGAAAATCTGTTTGCATGGGTGTCTTTGTTGTGTTAGCATCTTTCATGTTGCAATGATGCAAAATGTGGTTAATTTTCTCCTCTTGTGAAAGACTAAACCCCTTCTGTGTTTTTTCAATCTGAACACCTAAATAAGTGCTTATGTGTCCTAAAGATTTCAGTGTGAAGTATTTCTGCAAACTTTTGGCAAAAATTTCACTCATTTTCTTATTTGGACCAATGTAAACAATATCATCAACATAAACAAGAATGATCTCATATGCATTGTTAGATCTTTTTGTGAACACACATTCATCAGTTTCGGACTTAATAAAGCCCATTGAATTTAGTTTGTCAGTAAGACATAAGTACCACATTAAACCTGACTGTTTCAGACCATAAAGACTTCAGGAACCAGGTATCCCCTTCTTGCTTTCGGAATCCTGGAGGGCTTCTCACGTAGATCTCTTCATCTAGGTCTGCATGTAAATAAGCTGTGTCCACATCAAATTGGAAAACTTCTAAACCAAGAATAGTTGCAGTGGTTAAAGCAATTTTTACACTTTCAGTTCTGACTGTTGGTGAGTAAGTGTTTGTGTAGTCCTCAGGATAACGTTGAGCGAAACCCTGAACTACAAGTCTGGCTTTGTATAAAGACTCACCATTTGGTTTCTTCTTGATTCTGTAGACCCATCGAGTGCCAATGACTTTCTTGTTTGCTGGAGGTTTTGCAGGTGTGAATACATTAAGTTTCTTTAAACTGTCCATTTCATCCTGCATTGCATCATGCCATTTGTCTTGCTCTGAATCAGGAAGCTGTTTGATTTGTGTGAATGTCTCAGGAGGAAGAGTAACATTGCAAATCAAAGGTAATGGTGTTTTTGTCAGTTGCCATGAATATCGTTGTGGAGGGATTCCTTTTGTAACCCTCTTGGAATGTCTCGGAACAACAGTCCAGTCTTCTTCTTCTTCATCGTCCTTGTCCTCACGTTCATCGCTAGCATCAGCATCTGCGCCTTGCGAAGATGGAACATCAGGTTGTGAAGAACTGGTAGAAGGAATATCTGCCTGTAAATTGTCATCAGGCTGCGTGGCATCTGCAATATCATCTCTAGGAAAATAAACTCCAGGATCATTGGAATGAATCCTGGACCAGTCAATATCTTCCTCAAAATTAGCAGATTGTGAAATGACAATCACATGTTTAGGATCAATGAATTTGCACCATTTTGAGTTATCATCAATACCCATAAATCTCAGTCTCTTTGCTACTGGACCTCCCTTTCTTCTTTGAGTTAAGGGAGTGTTCACCATAACGTATGAACCAAAAATGTGGAGGTTCTTGAGATCAGGCTTGTAGCCATACAGCATGTAGAAAGGAGTTTGATTGATTACACTGCTCCAAGTACGGTTGACAATGTAATTTGCATATTTGATTGCTTCACCTCAGTATATGCTACCGAGGTTGGCATCTTCTAGAAGACAATGCATCATGGTTTGTAGAACCCCTTGTCTTCTTTCTACGACTCCGTTATGAGCCGGTGTATATGGAGCGGATGTCTGATGAAGAATTCCATTCTTACGCATCCAGTCCTGGAAATGCTGTGACATGAATTCTGAACCACGGTCACTCTGGATTCTGGCGATGCGAACTTGGTATTGTGTAGAAACAAAAGCTGCAAAGTCTTTAAAGATCTGAAAGGTCTCAGATTTCTCTCTCATAGGATATACAAATCCATATCTAGAATGATTATCTACAATTGTTAGAAAATACTTTCTACCACCAAATGATGGTGGGAAAGGACCCACTATGTCAGTGTGTACCAAATCAAAAATGCGTGTTGACAGGCGTATAGCGTGTTTGGGAATTGCAGCTGCCTTGGATTTAGCTTTCCTGCAAACTGCACAATCCAAAAACACCTCACACCCCTTTAGATCCAAACCTTTTGCGAACTCCGGCATCTTTCTAAGAACACGGAAACTGGCGTGCCCCAATCTTCTATGCCACTTGTGGATACACCTGGAATGCAAAGGTTTACCAGTTAGTGAATTTTGAACATTAACAGTTTCATGAGGAACCTCAGGTTCGCTTTGAGCAACCTGCTTCTGTTTTCTCTGTTTGTTGGCTTTAGGAGCCTTTGGAACAGTAATGGGTTCTCTCTCTGAACCAACTCTCTCTGGGCCCGTGCTGTCCCTTTTGGGGGTTTGCATACTTGCCTGTGCTTGCCTTTTAGGCTTTGGCTTTAAGTAATAAACACCACCAATCAGCATGGTTTCAGCAACAATATCTCCATCTTTAACTATGTAACTTGCTTTCTCGAGGTGGTGAACCTGGAACTTTAACTTTCTAGACAAGTGACTTTGACTAAGCAAATTACTGGTTGCTGAAGGTATGTAATAAACATCAGGGACGAATGTATCGAGCTCTTCAATGTAAACAGTTCCTTTTCCCATGACCTTGCAAGTGTGGTTGGAAAAAGTGTACAGTTCTCGATATTCGTGCTCTGGCTCGCCCAACTCTGTGAAAAGTTCCTTTCTGTGGGTAACGTGTACAGCTGCTCCACTATCTAAAGTCCACAAAAGATGTCTGTCGTACTTTGGATCAGGTTGTGGAACGTTGGTTATGGCCAATGTTGCGAGTGGAGCTTGTGGATCACGCCTTAGACCACGACAACCTTGTCTTTCGCCTCTACCTCTGCCTCTGGAGTCTGTTCCTCTGGGCTGGTATGTGACGGGAGCTGGAACTCGTTGTGGACAATCCCGGGTGTCATGTCCCATACAGTTACAGATATAACATTTTGGCATCCTTGGAGCGTAGCCTCTTCCTCGGAAGGGACATCTAGCTGGAGCTTTTGATGCTGGGGGTTGTTGCAGATGTGGCGTAGCTAATTTAATAGCTTCCTCCTGAACTAAAAGTCTGCAAATGTGCTTAACTGTGCGTTGGGCAATAGGCACATAGTTAATCTTTGCAATGGCATCTTTCCATTCATAATTCAATGAGTTAATGATGATGCTAATCATTTGGATATCATCAATAACATGGCCGCTTTCTCTCAATTCACTTCTCATTCTTTTCAGTTTGGTCAAATGTCCACCAATTCGTTCACCAGGTTTCAACTTCGAACCATGAAACTCAGACATGAGCAAACATGAAGATTCAATTGAAATGGGACTGTAGCAATCTTCCAAAATAGCCCAAATTTGTTGGGCTGTTGCATCAGGTGGAAAAGTAACCTGCAGTTCAGTGTCCATCGACATGAGCAAAGTTGTACATGCCCTATTCTCTAGGTCTCTTATTGCAGGAGTCCACAGTTCTGCAGGAGGATTAAAAACCATACAGTGGGTGACTTCTCTGCAAAGCAAGAGCGCAATCTCACTAACCCAGGCTTTATAATTCTCTCCTGACTCCTTTAATTTTAACTCACCAGTCAAAGGAGTGACAGAAAATGCCTGTTGAGGGATATGCATTTGAACAACTTGCTGTGCAGGTTGAAAAATTGGTTGTTGAGCCAGGGGGCGCTGTAATTGCACCATTGGTCTTTGTGTGGCAACATTAAATTGGCTTGCTTGAGGGGCTGGCATTTGCCTTTGGCTTTGCATTGTTCCATCGAGGGAAAATCCAACACCACCAGGGGGAGTTGAAGACTTAACCTTTGGAGGCATTGCAGCTTGGACATCTGGACGACTTATAGATAGATCTGTCCAGGTTTGTTGCAATTTATTTAATTGTTGCTCTAATAAATTTTCACCATGAGATGGCAGTGCAGCTTCACTTCTTGGCTGCACCAGATCTTTGTACGTGGCAGAAGAAGTAGAACAAAGGAGATCACGTGACCTCAGTGACGTGTACATATCTCTCTGTTCTTATTCGCCTAAGGCAATGTCCTCCAGGGGGTGTGTCTTAGGTTGTTTAGAAGAAGGCAAGATGGCGTCCTCAGACATTTTGGAAGTGGGGAAACCCCTCCTACTTGCCTCTAGCCTTTCATAGTGTTTTCTAGCTTGAAAAACTTGTTTTTCAAAAAAGTCTATCTGGTCACCATAGCTTTTCATACCTTCCCCAGGGCCTGAGAAGGATTCATAAGTTTCACTTTCTGCATGGGGGTGTTTTTCCACTGTCGGCAGTTGCTGCAAGGGCTTTGGCCAGACATCAATTGTTTGATAATCTCCAAAAGTTTGGGAGTGAATTTGCTCTGGCAACGTGGAACGTTTTGGTTTTGCCCCGAGCATGTCATAATCTCTTGGAGATATTTTAAGAACTCATGGTCGGTTGGGAGACCGTGGGTGCTGGTTACACCCGGTCGCTCGTACCAACCCCCGCATTCTAGGTGGTCAGGAGCTGCAGACCCAGGGCCTGAGGCTGTTGCTATGCAATGCGAGGTCCGTCGTTAATAAGGCCCCCCTAATAATAATAATAATAATAAATTGAATTTATTAGCCGCTCCCTTTCCAAGTAGGACTCGGGGCGGCGTACAATGGAGCATATAAAACATAGAAAATGTATAAAAAACACATAGACATACATACATACCAAACACATATACACATACACGGACATGGACACGGAGGAGGTAACAAATTACATCATATAGACAGTTAAAATTAGCATTAAAATACCCCAATTGTAAGAACCCAATATGTAATTAAAAATTTAACGTTTAAAAGACAATTTAAAAAACAGTTAGGAGGAATAAGAGAAAAATTACGATTGAGCCAGGCCAGATAATTGAAAGAGGTGGGTCTTCAGCTGTACACGGAAGGAGCGGAGATCGGACGTAATCCTGATGTCACGGGGGAGGTCATTCCACAGGGCTGGGCCCATCACAGAGAAGGCTCTGCTCCTGGGTGTCGCCCCCCGGCACTGTTTGGCGGACGGCACCCGGAGAAGTCCCTCTCTGTGTGAGCGAATCGGTCGTAGGGATGTGTGGGGCAGGATGCGATCCTGCATGTAACTAGGCCCTATGCCATGAAGCGCTTTAAAGATCATAATCAAAACCTTGAAACGCACTCGGAAGACCACAGGAAGCCAGTGCAGCTCGCGCAGGAGAGGTGTTACAGGGGAGTATCTAGTCCTCCCCATAATCACCCGCGCGGCCGCGTTCTGGACCAACTGTAGTCTCCGAGTGCATCTCAAGGGAAGCCCCATGTAGAGAGCATTGCAGTAATCCAGGCGAGACGTCACTAGCGCATGGGTGACTGTGCGTAGGGCATCCCGGTCCAATAAGGGGCGCAATTGGCGCATCAGGCGGACCTGATGGAACGCCCCCCTTGCCACGGCTGTTACATGGTCATCCATGGACAGCCGGGCATCTAGGAGGACGCCCAAATTGCGCACCTGTTCCATGGGGGCTAGTTGGACGCCCCCAATGGCCAGAGATGGAAGCACCTGGTTGAACCGGGAGGCCGGAAGCCACAGCCACTCCGTCTTGGAAGGGTTGAGTTTTAGTCGGTTGCCATCCATCCAGACCCGTACGGCCTCCAGACACCGGGACATCATTTCGACGGCCTCATTGGGGTGGTTCGGGGTGGAAATGTATAGCTGAGTATCATCAGCATACAGATGATATCCCACCCCAAAACCACGGATGATCTCGCCCAGCGGTTTCATATATGTGTTGAACAGGAGAGGCGAGAGCACCGATCCCTGTGGCACTCCACATGTGAGTGGCCTCCGGGTCGAACTCTGCTCCCCTGCCAACACACGTTGCGTCCGATCAGAGAGGTAGGAGCCAAACCACCGTAAAACGGTGCCCCTGACTCCCAGCCCCTCTAGCCGGTGCAACAGGATACCATGGTCGATGGTATCGAACGCCGCCGAGAGATCTAATAGGACCAGGATAGAGGAACAACCCCTATCTCTGGCCCTCCAGAGATCATCAACCAATGCGACCAAGGCCGTCTCAGTGCTGTGCCCGGGTCGGAAGCCGGACTGGCGCGGGTCTAGATAATCATTTTCCTCCAGGTGACGAGGGAACTGCTGTGCCACCACACTCTCTACAACCTTCGCTAAAAAAGGAAGGTTGGAGACCGGACGATAATTGACTAGGTCCGTTGGGTCCAGGGAAGGCTTCTTGAGCAGGGGCCTCACCACCGCCTCTTTCAAGGCGGCCGGTAGGGACCCCTCACCCAACGAGGCGTTCACCAGGCCCAGGAGCCAGTCGCGCGTAACCTCCCAGGATGCCAGTACAAGCCAGGAGGGACACGGGTCCAATAAACATGTGGTGGGTCGCAGACGTCCACGCAACCTGTCCAAATCCTCGATGGCAACCGAGTCGAACTCCTCCCAAAGCGGTCCCTCAAGACTCGCCACGGGCGTCTCTACTGGACCACTGAAAGGGGCCCATCCCGTCCGGATTTGAGCGACTTTGTCCTGTAGATATTTCCCAAACTCCTCTGCTCTGCCCTGTAGTGGGGCTTCCCGTGGTCTCTCAAACAAGAGGGAACGGGTCACCCGAAACAGGGCGGCAGGGCGGTTATCTGCAGACGCAATAAGAGCGGCACAATGTTGACGTTTGGCCGCTCTTAATGCCACGAGGTACGTCTTCAAATATGCTCGTACCTGTGCTCGGTCAAATTCGGAACGGGAGGATCTCCAACGACTCTCTAGGCGTCTCTTGTGGCGTTTCATCACCCTTAGCTCCTCGGTAAACCAAGGTGCCAGGGTGGTTCGTCGCCGCAGGAGAGGCCGCAGAGGCGCCACCCGGTTTAGGGCCCCGGTAGTCGCACTATTCCATGCGTCTACCAGGTCCTCCACCCGGGGGCGGGTCAGGTCCACAGGGGGTGGCCCAAGTTCCGTCTGGAACCTATCTGGTTCCATCAGGCGCTTGGGGCGGAACCATCTAATACCTTCCAGTTCCGCCTCCTCGCGGCGGGGGGTAGCACCAGGGAAGTCCAGCCGGAGAAGTGAGTGATCCGACCATGACAGGGGAATAATGTCTAGATCCCCTATTCCCAGATCACTCGTCCACTGGCCAGAGACAAAAACAAGGTCCAGGGTGTGGCCTCCCTCGTGAGTAGGGCCCTGAATTAACTGGGTCAGGTCCATGGCTGTCATGGAAGCCATGAACTCCCGCACCCCCTCAGACGCTTCTCCCATCGACGGCAGGTTAAAATCCCCCATCACTAAAAGTTTGGGGGTCTCAACCGCCACCGATGAGATCAGCTCAAGGAGTTCGGGCAGGGCCGCTGATGTATAGCGAGGAGCCAGGTATACTATCAGCAGGCCCAACTGCCTCCCTGGGCCCCATCTCACGACGAGGGACTCACACCCGGATGTCTGCGGCACGGTGAACTCTCTCGGCTCTAAGTCTTCCCGGATAATCACTGCTACCCCACCGCCCCTTCCCTGGGCCCGAGGCTGGTGAAATGCTCGATAACCTGGTGGGCACATTTCCACAAGGGGTAGACCTCCCTCGTGGCCCAACCAGGTCTCGGTTATTCCGGCGAGGTCCGGCTCCCCCTCCAAAATTAGATCGTAGATGAGGGGGGCCTTATTGACAACGGACCTCGCGTTGCATAACAGCAGTCTCAGGCCTTGGGTCTGTAGATCCTGACCACCTAGTATGCAGGGGTTGGTACAAACGACCGGGAATGACCAAAAGCCCCGGTCTCCCAACCGACTACGCGTTCTTAAATTGTCCTCACACCTGCCCCTCCCCACGACCGTTGGTATTAAGGAGCCCTGAACAGGAATGCTATCTTCCCTCTCCTCCCCCACTCCGCTCCCTCCTCTTTCGACCACACCTAAGTGCCTGGCTCTACCATCCCTCCTAACCGGTTCCCCCCCCCCACCCCTAGAACCCCTTACAATTTTTAAAAAAGAATTTATTAAAAAACCCCTCAATGTGCGCTTCCTCCACCTCTCTGGGTTAATAAACCCGTCCTCGAGGTGGGTCCTAGAAAGGGCAGGAGGACATAACTGCGAGAGGGGGGATTCCCGCAATAAAATAAGATCAGACCTCGCATACATAACAAATAATAGATAGTAAATACACCGGGCTAAAGATGGATTCTGGGTGCTGAGGTGTTAAATAAGTCTACACGTAAAAATCATAACAGAACGGCAACCAAGATAACAAAATGGGAAAAGGAGGGATGGAGAAAGAAATAGGTAGAAGTAGCTAAAAATAAGTAGGGCCCATAGTAGGGATTAGGCAGTTCTTAAAAGTCCATAAGAGGGTGAGCAGATGATTCATAGCGGCGGGGGGGGGGGGGGAGATCAAATAGTTCCCCGCAGTTCTTCCAAGCCCCAGATGGTAAGAGTTCTCAGAGTCTATACGAAGTCAAGTGAACAATCCCTAATGGGGAGGGGGGTGGTGTCAGCGGCTCACCGTGCACCTTTCAAGCTCCAGCGTCGCCTCCGCGCCATTTCAGGAGGCCTCTGTTATTCATTCCGGCGCCCTCAACAAATCCGACATCCCCGGCGACTCAGATGTTTCACAACAGATGTTTCACGCCCAGCTCCAACCTCCCACGATCTCCACTGGGCTTCTAGAAGGCTCGGGGCTTCCGGCGGGTCCAGCGGGTCGGGGGATTGATGTTTAAAGCCCCCCGATGGTTTTCCGGGCCGCCTCTGCCACCAACACCTCCCTCCACCTTCTCTCGTATGGGACGCCATCGTATCCCCGTCACTAACCGCTCAGGGCGTCGTTGGTCTTGCCTCAGGCTGTCGTAGCTGTCGTGGCTTGTAAAAAACGCCCGCAAACGCCCGCAAACGCCCGCAAACGCCCGCAAACGCCCGCCAAATAGATCGAAGTATCAGAACGCCAAGACGACAGCTCCAGCAGCCGACGACGCCTGTAACCCCCCCGGAGTGAGCCGACGCGCCCAAAACGCCGACCGCCATTTCCCAGCTCACTTCCCAGCTCACTTCAGATTTCAAAGCTCGATTTACTTTCTTCCGCTTTTCTGTGCCGTCCGGCCACCCTGGGGGACCACTAGGGTCCAGAAATAAGCCAGGGTGGTCAATGTGTAGATTTGTGGTCCTCCAGCTCGTCTACGGGCCAGCAGCACCCAGCCCAGGTCAAAAGAGCCCCGAAAAAAGCACGGAGCTCAGAGGCTGACCGCCATCCTCCAGGAAGCTCCTCCTCTCCACTCTACGATTTAATTTTGGAGGGGGAGCCGGACCTCGCGGGAATAACGGAGACCTGGTTGGGCCACGAGGGAGGTTTACCCCTCGTGGAAATGTGCCCACCAGGCTACCTAGCATTTCACCAGCCCCGGGCCCAGGGAAGGGGTGGTGGGGTAGCAGCGATTATCCGGGAGGATTTAGAGCCAAGGGAGTCCACTGTGCCACAGACGTCCGGGTGTGAATCCCTTGTTGTGAAATGGGGCCCTGGGAGACAGTTGGGCCTGCTGATAGTATACCAGGCTCCTCGCTATACATCAGCGGCCCTGCCTGAACTCCTCGAGCTGATCGCATCGGTGGCGGTTGAGACCCCCAAACTCTTAGTGATGGGGGATTTTAACCTGCCATCGGTGGGAGAAGCATCCGAGGGGGTTCGGGAGTTCATGGCTTCCATGACAGCCATGGACCTGACTCAATTGATTCAGGGCCCGACACACGAGGGAGGACACACCCTGGACCTTGTTTTTGTCTCTGGCCAGTGGTTGAGTGATCTGGGAGGAGGGGACGTAACCATCACTCCCCTGTCATGGTCAGATCACTCACTCCTCAGACTCGACTTCCCTGGTGCTACCCCTCGCTGCGGGGAGGCGGAACCGGAAAACACTAGATGGTTCCGCCCCAGGCGCTTGATGGAACCAGACAGGTTCCAGACGGAGCTTGGGCCACCTCCTGCAGCCCTGACCCGCCCCCGGGTAGAGGACCTGGTGGTCACGTGGAATAATGCGACTACCGGGGCCTTGAACCGGGTGGCGCCTTTGCGGCCTCTCTGGCGGCAATGATCCACCCTGGCCCCTTGGTTTACTGAGGAGCTAAGGGTGATGAAACGCCGTAAGAGATGCCTAGAGAGTCGTTGGAGATCCTCCTGTTCCGAATTTGACCGAACACAGGTACGAGCCCATTTAAGGATGTACCTTGTGGCACTGAGAGCGGCCAAACGTCAATATTGTGCCGCTCTCATTGCATCCGCAGAGAACCGCCCTGCCGCCCTGTTTCGGGTGTCCCGCTCCCTCTTGTTCCAGAGGCCACGGGAGGCCCCTTTACAGGGTAGGGCAGAGGAGTTTGGGAAATACCTGCAGGATAAAATCGCTCAAATTCGGAAGGATTGGGTCCCTGTCAGTGTTCCTATGGAGACGTCCGTGGCGAGTCTTGAGACTTCGATTTGGGAGGAGTTTGACTTGGTTGCCATCGAGGATTTGGACAGAGTGCATGGACGACTGCGACCCACCACATGTTTATTGGACCCGTGCCCCTCCTGGCTTGTACTGGCATCCTGGGAGGTTACACGTGATTGGCTCCTGGGCCTAGTGAACGCTTCGCTGAGTGAGGGGTCTCTCCCGGCCTCTTTGAAAGAGGCGGTGGTGAGACCCTTGCTCAAGAAGCCTTCCCTGGACCCTATGGAGCTGGCCAATTATCGTCCTGTCTCCAACCTTCCCTTCTTGGCGAAGGTTGTAGAGAGTGTGGTGGCTTATCAGTTTCCACGGCATCTGGAGGAAGATGATTATCTAGATCCGCGCCAGTCCGGCTTCCATCCCGGGCACAGCACGGAGACGGCCTTGGTCGCGTTGGTAGATGATCTCTGGAGGGCCAGAGATAGGGGTTGTTCCTCTATCCTGGTCCTATTAGACCTCTCGGCGGCTTTTGATACCATCGACCATGGTATCCTGTTGCGCCGACTGGAGGGGCTGGGGGTCCGGGGCACCGTTTTGCGGTGGTTTGGCTCCTACCTTTCCGGTCGGACGCAACGTGTTTTGGCAGGGGAGCAGAGGTCGACCCTAAGCCCCCTTACGTGTGGGGTGCCACAGGGGTCGGTCCTCTCGCCACTCCTGTTCAACACATATATGAAGCCGTTGGGTGAGATCATACGTGGTTTTGGGGTGGGATATCATCTGTACGCTGATGATACTCAGCTGTACATTTCCACCCCGAACCACCCCAACGAGGCCGTCGAAGTGATGTCCTGGTGTGTGGAGGCCGTACGGGTCTGGATGGATGACAACCGACTCAAACTCAACCCCTCCAAGACGGAGTGGCTGTGCGTACTGGCTCCCCGGTTCAGCCAATTAATTCCATCCTTGGCCATCGGGGGCGTTCAACTTGCCCCTGTGGAGCGGGCGCGCAATTTGGGCATCCTCCTGGATGCCCGGCTGTCCATGGATGACCATGTGACAGCCATGGCAAGGGGGGCGTTCCACCAGGTTCGCCTGGTGCGCCAATTGCGCCCCCTACTGGACCGGGACGCCTTACGCACAGTTACTCACGCCCTGGTGACGTCCCGCTTGGACTACTGTAACGCTCTCTACATGGGGCTTCCCTTGAAATGCACCCGGAGGCTACAGCTGGTCCAGAACGCAGCCGCGCGGGTAATTATGGGGAGTACTAGGTACTCCCATGTGACACCTTTCCTGCGCAAGCTGCACTGGCTTCCTGTGGTCTATTGGGTGCGTTTCAAGGTTTTGATAACTATCTTTAAAGCGCTCCATGGCTCAGGACCTAGTTACTTGCGGGATCGTATTCTGCCCCATACATCCCTGCGACCAATTCGCTTGCACAGAGAAGGACTCCTCCAGGTACCGTCCACCAGACAGTGTCGAGGGGCGGCGCCTAGGAGTAGAGCCTTCTCTGTGGCGGGCCCAGCCCTGTGGAATGACCTCCCTCCGGATATTAGGACTACGTCTGACCTCCGTTCCTTCAGAGTTAAGCTCAAGACCCACCTATTCCAAGTAGCTGGCCTGGCTCAACCATGATCTAACTATATCGCTCCTGACGGGTTTTTATTAGTATAATTCAATTGAATTTATTTATTGGGATTTTTAAATATTGTGACTTTTTAATTGTTTTACAGCTATCAGCCTACCTCCTCCTTGTATACGTCTTATATACGTCCTTGTCATATTTATGTCCTGTCCAGATTTGTATTGTACTTTGTATTCTATTTGTTTATTGTACGCCGCCCCGAGTCCTTCGGGAGAGGGTGCGGCTTAGAAATAAATATTCTATTCTATTCTATTCTATTCTATTCTATTTGGGAACGTGCATAATCAGAAGGGAGATTTACTGACCTCAGTCCGTAGATTTCACCTCCTGTAGCAGCTTCCTCTTGTTGAAAAGTTGCCCCCACAGTTGGCCCGGCTGCTGAAGAAATCTGGTGCTTTGGAAGCAAGCTTGAAAAGTCTTGCATCTCTGTGTCTGAAGGAATGGATCCCTCCGAGCTCGCCTCATGTCTGTCTTTTTTCTTTCTCTTCGTTGGCATGGTTAATTAGCCTGGTCGCATATCTCTTGAAGATAGCTTGGAAGGAACAGCCGTAAATTATAACCATTCTCCGCTACCATTAATTGTCAGGGGAAGATTTCACCCTGAACTGAGGCTTTGACTGACCGCTTTTCCAAACAGGCATATCTTCAAGAAGCAAAAAAATAAAACAAAACCTGAAAACATGTTCTAATTAAAAAACAAACTTTAATATGAAAATAAAATGAAAATAAACAAATCTATCTAATTATTACATTTTGGCAAGAGCAAATGTTGTCTGCCTTCTTGAAGACGAACAAAGATCAAAAGGGGAAGAAATCTCTGGAATGTGTGATGTATATAAACATGTTAAGCATGCGCAATAAATCATTGCTGATAAACCTTATGACCTGCGCAGTAAGTCTTTCAGTTCAGCTAGCAAACAATTTAACGCAGTGACATGGCAGGCCAAAGATTCTTAAAGGAACCTCTGCAGGCCTGACAGCTAGAATCACGTATGCACAAAATTGGAAAAATGGAAGCATACCTACAGAGAAAATGGTAATAAAGGAAATATTAGAATGCGCTGAAATGGACATATTAATGATGGAAATTAAAGATAAAGGAGAGCCCATTATTTGATATGGGACTTATGGTACAATTGGTTAGATGATAGATGCAAAGACTAGGAAGCTAATGATGAAAGATGATTAACAAACCAGAAATAAATACAGTTTATACAGTTATATAGAAGAATACGTATTGTAACCAATATTACAACCAGAATGTACAAAAGTGTAAATTAAAATATATAGAATGATAAATGCGTAGAGAACTACGTTAGAACCATGGAAACAATAGATATAAGT
Source organism: Natrix natrix natrix (assembly GCA_029891615.1). Taxonomy (NCBI): domain Eukaryota; kingdom Metazoa; phylum Chordata; class Lepidosauria; order Squamata; family Natricidae; genus Natrix; species Natrix natrix. The sequence goes on from JAKRSK010006622.1 coordinate 214,565, forward strand.
TTGTTGTATGCAAGTTCCTATATTTTTTTATTCTTTTTTATGTTGAATATATTGTATGAATAAGAGAAAAATGGACATAATTAGGATACATAACACCATGTATATCTTACAAGTTGCTGATATAATCAGTATATCGTTGTTGCAAAGTTGAAACTGTGAGGTAAAATGAAGAAAAACATGCAATAAAAATATTTAAAAAAAAAGAAAAGAAAAATGTGTAACTATGTGTAGACTCACAATGCAAGTGAGCAAACCAATTAATTTGTGTGACATACAGCTAAACAGCATTCAACTAGGACGGAGGTAATATGTTTATTGTTAATTTTATATTTGTTGAACACATTTTTGTGTGTGTACGTGCCTGTCTTTCTGTAATTCTTCTTTTGTTTTGTTTTCATGTTTGTGATGCTCATTCCAGATGTAGCGTCTGTCTTATCCTAGAGGTTGCTAGTGTCCCAATGTGGACTAAGAGGCTTCAACTGGAGCCTGGCAAGACTGATTGTGGCTTTGGGTCTTGGGACCCCCAGTTCGAGGGCAAGGACATCCTTGGATGGGGTTGACCTGCCCCAAACAAAACCCCATGTGTAAGGTGTTTGAAAATCAGGTGGTAATCATGGGCAGGAGGCTCTTTGCTCAACTTCCAATTATGTCAGTTGGGGATACACTGAGGGGACAACATCTCCTTAATGGGATGGGAGGAATGGGGATAAGAATAGGGAGGAGTGGAGTGGAATGGAATGGAACAGAAAAGAAAAGAATAGATAGAAAATAGAAGAGAAAATAGAAGAGAAAATAGAAGAGAAAATAGAAGAGAAAATAGAAGAGAAAATAGAAGAGAAAATAGAAGAGAAAATAGAAGAGAAAATAGTGGAATGGGATGGGATGGGATGGGTTGGGATAGGATAAGATAGCAGAGAATAGAATAGATAGAAAATAGAGTAGAAAATAGTGGAATGGGATGGAATAGAATGGAATAGAATGGAATGGGATGGGAGGGGATGGGATCGAATGGAATGGAATGGAGTGGAATAGAATAGAATAGAATAGAGAATAGAATAGAATAGAATAGAATAGAATAGAATAGAATAGAATAGAAAATAGAATAGAAAATAGAATAGAAAATAGAATAGAAAATAATGGAATGGGATGGGATGGGATCAATGTTCCCTCTAATTTTTTTTCAGTGTGTGCAGAAAAGTATAGTGTTTGAGCAGCACATTTTCATGCCTGAGCACCTGAATTTTTTTCACAGATGTTTCACAGAGCAATTGATTTATAGCCGTGATGGCGAACCTATGGCATGCGTGCCGGAAGTGGCACGCAGAGCCATTTCTCCTGGCACGCGGAGCCATCCCCAGTTCCTCTTCCGGGTTCGGGTGCAGCAGCCAGCTGGTCTTGACACGCATTGGCGTGCCAGAAAGCAGAAGTGGAGCCGCCCGGTGCGCATGCGCACGCTAGGAACGTGATCTTTTTGTTTCCAGGGTGCACATGCGTGTCGGCCATTTGGTGATCTGGTTCCTGGCACGCATGCACACCAAAAACCAGCAACAGGAAGAGCAACGGCCGCGCGTGCCCAAAGACACAGAGAGGGGTTCCTGGCCATCGCTTCTTAGTAGAGCTGTGGTCGGGGCTTCCTTCCCTCCCCCGCCTGAGTGGGCTACTTGCATAGAAGCAACCGGGCAGCCACCGGCTGGAAGCAGCAGCACAACAGTCTCCGTTACCAGGGGCGAAGGGGTGGCGGTGGCGAGAACGGGCGACCGCCGCCCTTTTGTCTCTTCCCCAACAGCGGCTGTTGTGCTTCCGCTTCCAGCCGGGATGCTGGCGGAGGAGCTGCTGGCAGGGAGGCGAGCTACCTGCATAAAGACGCCGCCAAGGGTTTGGCAGAATATATCCCGGCTGGAAGCGGCAGCGCTCCAGACCGTGGATCCTCATCAGAGCTGCAGGCTGGAGCTCTGAAGAAGTCTGCTCAGGCGGGGGGGGAGGGGAGGGAGGGACGCCTGAGACCGTCCTTGCCATCGCTACTCCTTTGCTGTTGTGCTGCTTCTTCCAGCCGGGATATATTCTGCCAGACCCTCGGTGGTGTCTTTATGTGGGTAGCTCTCCTCTCTGCCAGCATCCCGGCTGGAAGCAGAAGCGCAACAGCCGCTGTTGGGGAGAGGATGAAGGGGCGGTGGTCGCCCGTTCTCTCCACCGCCACCCCTTCGCCCCTGGTAACGGCGACTGTTGTGCTGCTGCTTCCAGCTGGGACACTGGATGAGCTGCTGGCAGGAAGGCGAGCTAACCGCATAAAGTCACCGCTGAGGATCTGGCAGAATATATCCCGGCTGGAAGCGGCAGCGCTCCAGACCGTGGATCCTCATCAGAGCTGCAGGCTGGAGCTCTGAAGAAGTCTGCTCAGGTGGGGGGGGGAGGGACGCCTGGGACCGCCCGTCCTTGCCATCGCTACTCCTTTGCTGTTGCGCTGCTTCTTCCAGCCGGGATATATTCTGCCAGACCCTCGGTGGTGTCTTTATGCAGGTAGCTCACCTCTCCGCCAGCAGCTCCTCCGCCAGCATCCCGGCTGGATGCAGAAGCGCAACAGCCGCTGTTGGGGAGAGGATGAAGGGGCGGTGGTCGCCCGTTCTCTCCACCGCCACCCCTTCGCCCTTGGTAACAGCAGCTGTTGCGCTGCTGCTTCCAGCCGGGACGCTGGATGAGCTGCTGGCAGGGAGGCGAGCTACCTGCATAAAGACGCCGCCAAGGGTCTGGCAGAATATATCCCGGCTGGAAGTAGCAGCGCTCCGGACTGCAGATCTTTATTAGAGCCGCGGGCTAGAGCCATGCAAGCAGCCCGCTCGTGTGGGGAGGGAGGGAAACCCTTGCCCACGCTTGCCACCGCCGCCCCCTCATCCCCAGCGGCTGTCACAGTGCTGCTTCTGGTTGGGATGCTGGAGCAGCCAGAAGAAGGAGAAGCTGCCGTGGGGGAGGTGGGCGGGGCAGACACCAATTGCAAATGCTTCTCCCCCAGTGCAGTCCGAGAGACAGCAAAGAGCCTCGGGAGGGTGGGGGAGGCTGTTTTTACCCTCCTCAAGCTCCTTGAAAGCTTCTCGAGCCTGGGGAGGGTGAAAAACAGGTCTATCGCTTGCCAAAAGGGAGGGGTCACACGCATGCGCAGGGCGTGTTTGTGCGCATGCGCAACAGGGGGTTCGCGCGCATAGCATTATGGGTATGGCACGCCTGCGTACGATCCCCCCGCGCTCCCCCCGCTTTTGGCACGGGAGCCCAAAAAGGTTCGCCATCGCTGATTTATAGGATCCAAATTGGAATGGAGAAAAATGGTTTTGTGCTTGTGTGTGTTTGAGTGAGTGAGAGATCTGGTAAGGGAACTGCGCCTATTTAGAAAAGAAGGTAAATTATTGCAAACATGATCAGTCGAAGATAAGTATGGGAACAGGTTGGGCGGTAGAGAGAAAGTGATAAAAGAGTGGGAGAGAGGAAGAGTGGAAGAAAAAAGAGGGAAGAGAGACAGAAAGAGACAGAGAAGGAGAAAGTGACAGAAGAGTAGGAAAGAAGGAGAGTGTGCTGCCCCAGCAGTATATAGCCAGTGTAAGAATTAAGAACTGTCTCCTTTAAGAAACTACCTCATGGGAAATGTAGGCAGAGACTGCCTTATGGGAAATGCAGTTCCATGACATGTGACCACATCTCTGTTTATGATTGGCCACTGGGTCATCTTGCCCACATGCAAAGTTTATAGCCGGGCAGTTTAAATGCTTTTGTGAACCAGAATAGTAGCGTTCGACATCTCCGCTCAGCATGGGGATAAATTCATCATCTTTTTACACTACGTGATGGGACAGATCATGGAAAGTCAGAAGAATCTTAACACTGAACTGTAAGTTTTGCTATTAAGAATGCCTGATAATAAACTTGATCTGAAAGAGATTCCTAAGCGTGGAGTTTAGCTGCCTGCCTCGGGCAAACTGATATCGCTGAGGCAGAACAGTAAAAAGATGAGGAATGATTTTACCCCCATCCAGTAGCTCCTGAGTAAATAAGACGTTGAAGTGGAATCCCAAACTCCGTTACATCTTAATTGAGAAAAGCTGACGGGATTTCCCCATCCCCTCTGGGAGCAGAAAGAAACATCCCACCTCAGTGAGAAAGGCGATTATCTCTCCTGAGATGAAGAGCTTTGTTGTGATTAAGAAAGTGTGTTAAAAAGGAATCCAGGAATCGCATGAAAAAGCAACCCCCCCTTTCCTTCCCAACCTAACAAAGAAAGAGAAACCTTGAGGGTAATAAAAGCCTCCATGGAAACGAAATTTGAGTAAGGAAGAGGTCAGTAGCCCAGAGCCGACCTCCCAACTCCTTTGAACTTTATTGATGAGTTGTCCTGGCAACGAGAGGCAATAAAGAGGCCAACCTACTTAGGGTGTGCAAAGCCTGCAGACAGCTAAAAGAGACATAAGGCAGAGGCAGTCCAGCTGAAGAAACCATTGTGTTATTGTTTGTGAATTATTGAGAAAGGGCACAAGTCCTGTTGAAGGTACCAAGCTACCCAGGTCCAAAACGAATTCTGAGTTTGGGTGAAAGTCCCTTAGGAATTCCAAAACTGGAAAGTCAGCTTGGATGGTCACCTCATCAGGGAGAACGCCATCACCAGTCACTCCAAACAGTAGTCACAAGCAGCGCCCTCTAGTGACTCTTCTAAAAACTGCAACCAAGTAGTTCAACACCTCAACACACCCTAGAGGCCAACAAATACACTGCGCCTACATCTTCAAGTCTTGCAACACACCCTAGAGGCCAAGAAGTGTACTGCGCCTACATCGCCAAAGTCAAGCAACGTACCCTAGTGGCCAACAAGCGAACTGCGGCTGTATCTTCAAAGTCTTGCAACGCACTCTAGTGGCCGACACGTGAACTACGTCTACGTCTTCAAAGTCTTGCATCGCACCCTAGTGGCCAACAAGTGAATTGCACCTACAACTCCATAGTCTTGCAACGCACCCTAGTGGCCGACAAGTGAACTACGCCTACGTCTTCAAAGTCTTGCAACGTACCCTAGTGGCCAACAAGCGAACTGCGGCTGTATCTTCAAAGCCTTGCAACGCACCCTAGTGGCCAACAAGTGAATTGCACCTACAACTCCATAGTCTTGCAACGCACCCTAGTGGCCGACAAGTGAACTACGCCTACGTCTTCAAAGTCTTGCAACGTACCCTAGTGGCCAACAAGCGAACTGCGGCTGTATCTTCAAAGTCTTGCAACGCACCCTAGTGGCCAACAAGTGAACTGCACCTGCATCTCCAAAGTCTTGCAACGCACCGTGGTGGCCGACACGTGAACTACGTCTACGTCTTCAAAGTCTTGCATCGCACCCTAGTGGCTGACAAGTGAACTACGCCTACGTCTTCAAAGTCTTGCAACGCACCCTAGTGGCTGACAAGTGAATTGCACCTACATCTCCATAGTCTTGCTACCCACCCTAGGGGCCAAAAACGGATTTGAGCTTAAAGAGTTCATAACACATTCAAGAAATTTTCTGAGCTACTCCTAGTCATAGAAGCTTTCTAGCCATGGCAGAAGGGTCAGACATGCCGAACCCCATGTTTGAACCCACCATAGACTCAGAATTGGTCATCCAAAGCTCAGAATTGGATATTCAACCATCAGAAAAGGCAGAAACACGTCAGATAGCCTATGACCTAAGAAAGCATAGAAAGCCTACACAGGTTTGTTGGTGGTACTAGTGCGATTAAGCACTAGCAATAAACCCCAGGTCGAGGTTATAACACAGCAACCCTGTAAAGTATACGCAGCGTGCGATAGATAAAGCAACCACACTGAATAATGGATAGTAAAGTAACAAAATAAACTTTACTTTTTGAAGAATATAGCAAAATCCATAAACACAGCCAAAAAGTCATACACAGAAAAAACAGTCCAATACTACCAAGATAACTTGGATACAAGTAGCAAATAACTTACACACAGTAAGTAGTAGCAACAGTAGTAACAGTTAGACAGCAGTTATCATACATCAATCAAGAGAGAGAGAGAGAGAACATCAGCTGCAATTTAAATGCTGTAATCTACTAATTAGCAGATCTCCTCTCTTAAAGATACATAACATGCCTTGTGCAATATATTGTCTACCCAACTTGTTGGTTACACCCTAACATTCTCCCCTTTGGGTAGATCAATATATCCACTCACAATGTAAGATGATAACCTTCACATGATGAGGTATGTTTCACTGAACTTTGTGCCTTAGTGAAGTTGTCTGCTAAATTGTCTTCAGTTGAACAATATTCCAACTTTATCAGGCCATCCTTAATGCTTTGTCGAACATTAAGATACCTCAAATCAGTATACTTCGATCTCGTCTTAATAGCTAAACTAGTCGCCATTTTTATTGCTGCCTGATTATCTTCATAAACAGTAAAAGGTTCATTGATACTTAATCCCATATCTATAAGCAACTGCTTATAATATATCAGCTCAGTACATGTCAACGACAAACATGAAAACTCAGCTTCCATTGTGGATAAGCTTATGTGTTTCTGTCGTATCGACCTCCATCCAATCAGTACACCACCTAGCATAAAGGCTATACCGGAAGTTGACTTCCTATTATCTATAGCAGCTGCAAAATTCGCATCAGCATAAACAGTCAAAACTAAATCCCTATTCGGTTCTAAATACAATGCATAGTGGATAGTTTTCTTCAAATAACGCAGCACACGCTTTGCTGCTTGCCAATGCCTCTCTGAAGGACTATCATTGAATCTAGCCAGTTGGTTCACACTAAATGATATATCTGGTCTAGACCAATTACTTAGGTACATTAGGCTACCTATCAAAGATTGATAGATTCCCTTATCAAAACCAGTACCCTCAGTTACCTCAGGTTTAAACTCCAATGCCATTGGTGTCTTTGCAGTCTTACATAGCTCCATGCTATATTTCTTAAGCAAATGATTAATTTTACTAGCCTGTGACAGCTTAAAACCTTTACTGGTTCTAACCACGTCTAAGCCCAGATAATGCTTAATTTCACCCAAATTCCGGATTTTAAATTTACTCTCTAATTGTGAAACAATGTCAATAGCTTCCTGTTCAGACCTAGTAATAATAGCTATATCGTCCGTGAACAAAAGCAACAACGAGATCAAACCATTTTTTCACCCGTCTAAACAAACAAGGATCAGCCAAACCTGGAATAAATCCCATAGCTTTTAATTCATTTACTATGCATCTGTTCCACTCAAAACCGGACTGTTTTAAACCATAAAGGCTTTTTTTAAGTCTCCAACAACCAGTCTGACCATTAGAATCCACACCTGGTGGCATCTTCATATAAATGGTATGCTGCAATGGAGCATGCAGATACGCTGTTTCAACATCAATATGGGTAACATTACACTGATATTTAGCAGCCCACACCAATGATGCCCTCAACGTAGAGGCTTTCAAGCTCGGAGCAAAAACCTCATCGTAATCCCTCTCAGTTTGGGAAAACCCTTGAGCAACTAAACGAGCCTTATAAATAGCATTGCCAGCAGCATCGTTTTTAATTTTAAACACCCATCTACAGCCAATTGCACTCTCCCCTGAAGGGAGCCTAGCTTCTTCATAAACTTTCAATTCCTGTAAGGATTTCAACTCCTTCTCCATAGCTGTCTTCCACAATTTCTTTTCCTTTTCAGGATACAGCCTTAACTCTGCAAAACTAGAAGGTTCTATGCTAACTTGCAATACTACACTGGCTTGGTATCTGTCGGGTGGATGCCTGTCCCTAGTAGACCTCCTAGGCAATACAGGACTTACAGGATCATCCTGTTCCACCTCACGAGTAGATTCTACATCTACATCTTCCTCCCCTTTCAGAGTAATAGATGGACTATCCTGATTCTCTAACTGCTCATTTGGTGTATAATAATAATAATAATTTTATTTGATTAGCCGCAACCCTCTCCCGAAGGACTCGGGGCGGCGTACAATCAAACAGATAAAAAATACACATAAGACAAACATATATACAAGAGAACAGAGACATATACATATGTGCATGGAGGAGGATGGACTTAAGTGAAAGACAGTTAAAAATACAATTTAAAATCCCCTAATAAAATTACCAAATTAAAAAACCCATCAGGAGCGTTACGAAGTTATGGTCGGGCCAGGCCAGCTATTTGGAAAAGGTGGGTCTTGAGCTTGACACGGAAGGAGCGGAGGTCAGTAGTAGTCCTAATATCCGGGGGGAGGTCATTCCACAGGGCTGGGCCCGCCACAGAGAAGGCTCTGCTCCTAGGCGCCGCCCCATGGCACTGTCTGGTAGACGGCACCTGGAGAAGTCCCTCTCTGTGCGAGCGGATGGGTCGTAGGGATGTATGGGGCAGAATACGATCCCGCAGGTAACTAGGTCCTGAGCCATGGAGCGCTTTAAAGATCGTAATCAAAACCTTGAAACGCACTCGATAGACCACAGGAAGCCAGTGCAGCTCGCGCAGGAGAGGTGTCACATGGGAGTACTTGGTACTCCCCATAATCACCCGCGCGGCCGCATTCTGGACCAACTGCAGTCTCCGAGTGCATTTCAAGGGAAGCCCCATGTAGAGAGCGTTACAGTAGTCCAGGCGAGACGTCACCAGCGCATGGGTGACTGTGCGTAAGGCGTCCCGGTCCAATAGGGGGCGCAATTGGCGCACCAGGCGAACCTGGTGGAACGCCCCCCTGGCCACGGCTGTCACATGTTCATCCATGGACAGCCTGGCATCCAGGAGGACGCCCAAATTGCGCGCCCGCTCCACGGGGGCAAGTTGAATGCCCCCAATGGCCAGAGATGGAATTATCTGGTTGAACCGGGGGGCCGGAACCCACAGCCACTCCGTCTTGGAAGGGTTGAGCCTGAGTCGGTTGTCATCCATCCAGACCCGTACGGCTTCCACACACCGGGACATCACTTCGATGGCCTCGTTGGGGTGGTTCGGGGTGGAAATGTACAGCTGAGTATCATCAGCGTACAGATGATATCCCACCCCGAAACCACGGATGATCTCACCCAGCGGCTTCATGTATGTGTTGAACAGGAGCGGCGAGAGGACCGACCCCTGTGGCACCCCACAAGTAAGGGGGCTTAGGGTCGACCTCTGCTCCCCTGCCAACACACGTTGCGTCCGGCCGGAGAGGTAGGAGCCGAACCACCGCAAAACGGTGCCCCGGACCCCCAACCCCTCCAGTCGGTGCAACAGGATACCATGGTCGATGGTATCAAAAGCCGCCGAGAGGTCTAATAGGACCAGGATAGAGGAGCAACCCCTATCTCTGGCCCTCCAGAGATCATCTACCAACGCGACCAAGGCCGTCTCAGTGCTGTGCCCAGGGCGAAAGCCGGACTGGCGCGGGTCTAGATAATCATTCTCCTCCAGATGTCGTGGGAACTGAGAAGCCACCACACTCTCTACAACCTTCGCCAAAAAGGGAAGGTTGGAGACAGGACGATAATTGGCCAGCTCCGTAGGGTCCAGGGAAGGCTTCTTGAGCAAGGGTCTCACCACCGCCTCTTTCAAGGCGGCCGGGAGAGACCCCTCACCCAACGAAGCGTTCACTAGGCCCAGGAGCCAGTCGCGCGTAACCTCCCAGGAAGCCAGTACAAGCCAGGAGGGACACGGGTCCAGCAAACATGTGGTAGGTCGCAGTCGTCCACGCAATCTGTCCAAATCCTCGATGGCAACCAAGTCAAACTCCTCCCAAAAAGGTTTCTCAAGACTCGCCACTGGCGTCTCGACTGGGCCACTGAAGGGGACCCAATCCTTCCGGATTTGAGCGACTTTATCCAGCAGATATTTCCCAAACTCCTCTGCTCTACCCTGTAGAGGGGCCTCCCGCGGCCTCTGAAACAGAAGGGAGCGGGACACCCGAAACAGGGCGGCAGGGCGGTTCTCTGCGGATGCAATGAGAGCGGCACAATATCGACGTTTGGCCGTTCTCAATGCCACTAGGTACGTCCTTAAATGGGCTCGTACCTGTGCTCGGTCCAATTCGGATCGGGAGGATCTCCAACGACTCTCTAGGCATCTCTTGCGGCGCTTCATCACCCTTAGCTCCTCGGTGAACCAAGGAGCCAGGGTGGATCGTTGCCGCCGGAGAGGCCGCAAAGGCGCCACCCGGTTCAAGGCCCCGGTAGTCGCATTATTCCACGCGGCCACCAGGTCCTCTACCCGAGGGCGGGTCAGGGCTGCAGGAGGTGGCCCAAGCTCCGTCTGGAACCTGTCTGGTTCCATCAAGCGCCTGGGGCGGAACCATCTAGTGTTTTCCGGTTCCGCCTCCCCGCAGCGAGGGGTAGCACCAGGGAAGTCAAGTCGGAGGAGTGAGTGATCTGACCATGATAGAGGAGTGATGGTTAAATTCACTCCTCCCAGATCACTCAACCACTGGCGAGAGACAAAAACGAGGTCCAAGGTGTGACCTCCCTCGTGTGTCGGGCCCTGAATCATTTGAGTCAGGTCCATGGCTGTCATGGAAGCCATGAACTCCCGAACCCCCTCTGATGCTTCTCCCACCGACGGCAGGTTAAAGTCCCCCATTACTAAAAGTTTGGGGGTCTCAACCGCCACCGATGAGATTAGCTCGAGGAGCTCAGGCAGGGTCGCTGATGTATGGCGGGGAGCCAGGTATACTATCAGCAGGCCCAACTGCCTCCCAGGGCCCCATTTCACAACAAGGGATTCACATCCGGACGTCTGTGGCACAGTGGACTCCCTCGGCTCTAAGTCCTCCCGGATAATCACTGCTACCCCACCGCCCCTTCCCCGGGCCCGGGGCTGGTGAAATGCTTGGTAACCTGGTGGGCACATTTCCACGAGGGGTAACCCTCCCTCATGGCCCAACCAGGTTTCCGTTATTCCCGCGAGGTCCGGCTCCCCCTCCAAAATTAGATCATGAATGAGGGGTTCCTTATTGATAACGGACCTCGCATTGCATAACAGCAGCCTCAGGCCCTGGGCCTGCAAATCCTGATCATGATTAACCAAACGATCAACATCTATATCATCACAAACCTTGTGAAACTCTTGTTCTAGCTTCTCCCAACCAACATGTTCTGAAAATTTAGCACTAGCACTGTGCATAATTCTCCGAGTTCCAGGTTCCCAGAACCTAAACGATCTATGATTGGAATTGTACCCAACAAAAACCATCTTCCTAGCTCTGCTTTGATCCTTCCGTCTAGTCTGTGAGGGAATATGCACCCAAGCAGGGACACCAAATGTGTGTAAATAACTCAAATCAGGCTTCCTACCATGCCAAAGAGTATAAGGAATCTTACCAGTAGTTGAGTTAACTACTATGTTCAGAATATGGTTTGCACACATTATAGCCTCACCCCAAAGCTTTTCTGACAAACCAGAATCAACTAGCATAGTTCTGGTCATTGCCTGCAATGATTGACCACGTCTTTCAATAAATGAATTATGTTCTGGCCTGTAGGGAGCAGAACGCCTATGTTCTATACCAGCATTCTCCAACATTGATGTAAACCTATGATTAGTGAATTCAGACCCATTATCAGTGACTAGGCAAAGTACTTTTTTATCCATCTTACGTTCAACAAACTTTAACCATTTAGTAAAATGTTGGAAAGTTTCTGCCTTTGATTTCATTACATAACAGAAACCATACCTAGAATAATGGTCCATAATGCTGAGTATATAGCAGGCACCTCCTAAGCTAGGTTTCTTAGGGCCAATTAGGTCTGCAAACACTACATCCAGTGGTTTAGATGTCTTGAATCCTTGAAACCGGTTTGCAGGAGTAACCTTACTTTTAGCCTGGTTACAGGCATTACAGTTAAGATATTTTGAACAAGGTTTCAAATTGATTCCATTAGATAGAATAACAGTTTGACGTACCATTTTATAATTTACATGGCCTAAACGTCTATGAAGTAGATGTATACAGTTATCATGGGGCTGTTTATTCTTATAATCAGGTTCAGAACTCGCAATATTTAAAGAGTTCTCATGTAGAATAAATAAATTATTCTCCAAATTGGCAATAACACTATTACCTTCCTTTTCAATAATGCATCTATCATTCTTAAATGTTACTGTAAACCCACATTTCACAAGGTCTTTTACAGATAATAGGTTAAATTTCATTTTAGGTACATATAACATTTCCAATTTTTCATTAATACATGGACAATAAGCTGTACCTTCACCTGAAGCCTTGATTTTGCAACCATTTGCTAAGGAAATATGCTGTTTGCTAGCCTTCATAGTAACAAACCTTTCTTTAACCTTAGTTATAGAATGGGATGCGCCACTGTCAACCACCCAGAAACTATGGTTTACAGCCTTATCAACCTTAGCTACAGTTACAGTAACATTGTTGCTTTTTCTTTTACTATTAGCAACACTCCTTTTCTTGCTATTTTTACAGTTCTTAGCAATATGCCCCTTACCAACATAAGAATAACATTTCTTAACAAAATTTACAGTTGAAAACTGTGTTTCTTCTTGTGATTGATTGTCTCTGAACTGAACTCTATCCTCTCTTCGTCTGGACTCTTCAAGCAATCTCCCGGTAACCTCAGATAATGTCAGTTCATCACGTGAAAGAACTTCCAATGAGGAAACAAAAGAGTCATAGCTTTCATCAAGCGATGATAGAATAATATACACCTGTTGAAGCTCAGAAAAAATTAACTCTTTTTCATGCAAATCCTGCAAAGTTTTCTTCATGAAGTCTAGATGAGCCAACATATCACCACCTTTTTGCAAACGGGCTCTAAACAGTTTCCGTGTGAGATGAATATGAGCACCCACACTGTCCCGAACATAAATTCTCCGCAATGTGTTCCAACACCTAGCAGCAGACTCTTCGCCACGAATATGGACCAGTTGCTGGTCATTCAGTGTTAGTCCAATAATGCAGAGAGCTCTCTCATTGTCCCTGTTAAACTGCGCAATCTTCTTCGCATCCTCATTATCAGCAGGATCCCAACCTGTAACATCTGGTGGGTTCTGAACCACAGACCACAGTCCTTCTTCTACGCAGAAGTAGGGAACACTTCAAGGACCAGGAAACATAGTTGGTTCCATCAAACCGGGTAATCATGGAGAGTGCAGCAGACTGTTCTTGTGCCATATTCACAAAAATAAACTATCCAAAAAGTGGTGCATAAAAATAAAAAAAAAATATGATTAAGGCAGGGCGTCTGGGCCCATAACCAATGTTAGTGGTACTAGTGCGATTAAGCACTAGCAATGAACCCCAGGTCGAGGTTATAACAGAGCAACCCTGTAAAGTATACGCAGTGTGCGATAGATAAAGCAACCACACTGAATAATGGATAGTAAAGTAACAAAATAAACTTTACTTTTTGAAGAATATAGCAAAATCCATAAACACAGCCAAAAAGTCATACACAGAAAAAACAGTCCAATACTACCAAGATAACTTGGATACAAGTAGCAAATAACTTACACACAGTAAGTAGTAGCAACAGTAGTAACAGTTAGACAGCAGTTATCATACATCAATCAAAAGAGAGAGAGAGAGAACATCAGCTGCAATTTAAATGCTGTAATCTACTAATTAGCAGATCTCCTCTCTTAAAGATACATAACATGCCTTGTGCAATATATTGTCTACCCAACTTGTTGGTTACACCCTAACAAGGTTATGCGGGCAAACCTCTTGGAGGAATGGGACGAGACCTATCGAAGGCAGGAGAGTCGCTGGAGGCAGTTGCAGCACCTCTGCGATCAACTCGAAGATGATTTGCCCCCCGAGCGCCTCCAATCATTGAACAAGGACATGGTCGGACTCTGCGCGCAGTGGATACAGTGTGGAGAGAGCCTCAACGACATACAGCTACAACTAAATGATGACAAAAACATTCAAAGGGAGATGCTGTGCATTCAGACATTAAACAAAGAACGTAAAAAGCAGATTCGACACAGCGAAGAACATATCCAAACAGGTCTGAAGAGAGAGAAGGCCCTGGATGAGAAGGCTGAATCTGAAGCATCTTACCCTTCACGCGCATCCTCTCATGCTTCTAAGAAAGTATCCTCATTTAATCCCAAAGACCTGCCAGAAACAAATGCCGGATCAGAAGTGTCCCACCCTTTGCAAGCACCATCTCAGAGGTCACAGGCAGCCTCCTCTCATGTTTCTAAGGGGAAATCCTCATTTAGTCCCAAAGTCACACAGGGAGGGGAGGTCGCATCTGTGGCATCTCATCGTTCGTACAGGTCATTTCGGCAGACACATGCAGCATCCTCCCATGTCTTCAAAACGGCCTCATCTTTTCGACCAAAGGCCACTCGATCGCGAGCCGGTAGCAGTGTTTCGCAGCAATCCTCCCACTGCAGCCAAAGGTCATGGATATCCGCAGCTGCAGAAGCACGAGCAGAAGTCAAGGTGGCCGAGATGGATCTGGAGACCGCAAAGGAAGAGCAGCTGCTGAAGGAAAAGATGGCGACCATAAAAGCAGAGAGAGAAGCTGAGGAAGTCAAAGCTCAGGTCCAAATGGAATATCTTCAGCGTGTGCGGGAAGTGAAGGAAAGAATAATATGGGCCAAAGCTCGACAGGCCGAGGCTGATGGCACCTCCCCCAACCTCGATCCTACGAAGTTAGGAGAGGAAAACCCAGACACACGTGTCAAAGCCTACATAGATGATCAACACGTGATACAACAGGAGCAGTCACCAAACCCACAAGCTAACAGGACAGCTAACGTCATCCAATCTGCATCGCTCGAACCCTCCCTTAGGATTGGAGAGCCTACTCTGACGAACCCAGACACACAAAGCAATCACAACAACATCCCAGTGACAACAAACAATCCTCAGCCAGCAGGGACACAAATAGCCGCAAGTAGCAACCTCAGTGTTGAGGCAAAAGAATTCCAGCCAACAGTTCAAGGCAGCTTGAACAGGAATGAACAGAGTTACAATCATGGTCTACCCACAGAGCAACAACGAAAACAACCTTCGGCTACACCATGGCAAGATGAAGTTACACAGAACTTTTCGGAAGAGAAACACCAGCCGTTCTCAGCCACCATGCCCACTCCTATGGACCGCACCTGTTCAAATCAACAGGAGGCCACTGGTCCTAATCCACTCACAACTGTGGAGCACAACTTACCGACCCCCCCCGGCGTACAACCCTGGGGCAAATTGGCAACCTTGTCAGAGGATGATGAACTTGTCATCTAGAGGAATGGAGAAGTTTTCTGACAAGCCAGGCCGAGAATATCGGGTATGGAAGGAGATCTTCCAACGTGCTATCCGGGCCGAGAAGTTAGAGCCTGAGGATGAGATTGTACATATGAAGGCTTGGCTGGGCCCAAAGTCTAATCAAATAGTTACAGGAATCTACCACACTTATCTGAAGGATCCCGTCAAAGCCTGTGAACAAGCGTGGAAGACACTCGATCGACAGTTTGGCTCGTCCATGCTCATGGAGTCCTCACTCTTGAAACAGGTCGTTGAGTACCCCAATATTAGTCCAAATGATCCCGAGGTGTTATGGGAGTTTTCTAACCTTCTTTCGGAACTACGGGCTGTTAAAGAAGACCCCAAAACCAAGAGGTTGACATGCCTTGATGAGTACAGCACACAGAACATTATCATCAAAAAACTATCAAGACGGTTCAATGATCGATGGGCTGATTTGCGTGATGCGTACAGGAAGAACAATCAATTCAATGATCCTCCCTTTACTACACTCCAAGAATTCGTTGCTGATCAGGTAGAGCAATGCACTGACCCTCGAAACCTAGGTCATTGGGATGACTACTCCACAATCACCAAAAGGGCTGCCCATAATGCTGCTGCAATCAAGAGCCCAATGCAGACCACAAGGGAAAAAACCTTTGTGTCTGTACACAAAACACAAATCTCCAACTCTGCCAGAAACGATTCATATGTGCGACCATCAAGGGCAATTCTAATTAAATCCCCAACAACAAACAAGGACTCATTCTGCCCATTCCACGAATCTTCCCACCCTTTGAACCAGTGTAGAGAATTTGGAAAGAAGTCTGTGGAGGAAAGGAAAGCTGTAATTAGGGAGTACAGATTCTGCTATAAATGTTGTGACTCTGCAGAACACATAGCCAGAGCATGTACAGCCAAGGTACAATGTCATCTTTGCAACAGTAGCAGGCACCCTGGTGCCCTACATCCAAACTCTGAGATAACGAATCGTCCAACGGCTGACTCTCCTCCACACAAGGAAACTCCACACGATGCTGAAGCGCACCCAGAAACTACCACAGATGTAAGTGTCAGATGCACCTCAGTATGTGGTGGCTCTCCATCACCTCGCACATGCCACCAAATCTGCCTAGCCAAAGTCTATCCTGCTACGCGCCCAGAAGAAGCCGTGAAGGTGTATGTAATCCTAGACACGCAAAGCAATAAATCGCTAGCAAGGTCAGCATTCTTCGATCTCTTTGACATCCAAAGCAAACAAACAGAATTCACTATATCAACGTGCACTGGATCCCAGCGCACGGTGGGGAGGAAAGTTGATGGTCTCTGCATAGAAGCGTTAGATGGGAGTGTGCAGTTCCCACTACCATCAATCATAGAGTGGGATGATCTACCAGATGATTGCAGTCAGATTGCGACACCAGAGTTAGCAAACGCCATACCCCACCTTAGACATATGGCTAATCACTTTACTGCCCTGGATTGGATCCCGAAGCCGAAATCATGCTCTTACTGGGAGCAGACGCCTCTGCAGCTTTCGTTCCACAGGCAGTGGTTGAGGGCCCAATGGATGCCCCATTCGCCCAGAAGACAAGACTCGGTTGGGTCATCTTCGGAACAGTGTGTGTCGATCGGCTGCAGGTCTCAACCCAGGTGAACGTCTTCACAACTTCCACTCTCAGTAATGGGAGAACATCCCACTTGAAACCATGCCAAGAACATTTCACGACCTCATCAATTAAGCCAGTTTTAGGAGCAACAGTGTTCCAGACCAACAAAGAAGACAACAACTTAGCCTTGTCGATAGAGGACAAAGAATTTCTGAGACTCATGAACAAGGAGTTTCAACAGGACGCTACTAAGAATTGGGTGGCTCCACTGCCCTTTCGCATACCAAGGCAACGGCTTCCAAACAACCATGAGCAAGCTCTCTCTCGCCTTTTCAGTCTGAGACGACTCATGAATAAGAAGCCTGCAATGAAAGCTCATTTAGTAGAGTTCATGAACAAGATGGTCCAGAATGGACATGCAGAACTTGCTCCACCTCTGAGAAATGGTGAAGAATGCTGGTACCTGCCATTCTTTGGGGTGTACCACCCACAGAAGCCAGGTCAGATCCGAGTAGTCTTTGATGCCAGCGCGCAATTCCAAGGCCTCTCTCTGAACAAAGTCCTACTCACAGGGCCTGACCTCACCAACAGTCTGCTTGGCGTGCTCATCCGCTTCAGGAAGGAAGCCATAGCCATCATGGCCGACATCCAGCAGATGTTCTACTCATTCCTTGTCAGGGAAGACCATCGGAACTACTTGCGTTTCCTGTGGTTCAGTGACGAACAACACGAACAGCAGATAACGGAGTACAGAATGCGAGTGCATGTTTTTGGAAATGGCTCCTCCCCAGCAATTGCCAACTACGGCCTGCAACGCACTGCTCGCATGGGTGGAGCGCAATACGGTGCAGATGCCAGACAGTTTGTGGAACGGGACTTCTATGTTGACGATGGCTTAAAATCCGTGCCCACCCCAGCAGAGGCCACAGACCTATTAAAGAGGACACGCCAGATGCTAGGTTCATCCAACCTTAAGCTGCATAAAATTGCATCAAACAGTGAGGAAGTGCTAGCAGCCTTCAATCCTGAAGACCATGCTAAGGGATTGCAGGAACTTGACTTTGGCACTGATACCCCCTTTATCCAACGCAGTCTCGGTCTTTGTTGGGACCTGAAGAAGGACATCTTCACTTTCAAATCCCCAGCTCAGAAGACCGCTTTCACGAGAAGAGGAGTCTTGTCAACAGTGAACAGCCTGTTTGACCCCCTGGGGTTTGCTGTACCTGTAACAATCCAAGGGAGGCTTCTACTGCGCACGCTCTCCCAAAACACCAAAGATTGGGATGAGCCGCTTCCACCCGAGCTGAAGCAAGAGTGGGAGACATGGCGAGACTCCCTGAGTTGTCTACAAAGTGCACAGGTGCAGCGCATGTACGTTCCCATCTCGCCCACAGCTGCAAAGAAGAAAGAACTACACATCTTCTCAGATGCATCGACAAAGGCAATAGCAGCCGTGGGATACATCAAAGTCTACGGTGGGGAGAATGATGTTCACATTGGTTTCGTCATGGGAAAGGCGAAACTAGCACCACAACAAGGTCACACCGTGCCAAGGTTGGAACTCTGCGGTGCTGTGCTGGCTGTAGAGCTTGCAGACCTGATAACAAAGGCGATGGACCTTGAGCTGCAAGCCACCACCTTCTACACAGACAGTAAGGTGGTGCTAGGCTACATCCACAATCAAAACAGGCGCTTCTATGTTTACGTCAGTAATAGAGTAGACAGGATCAGAAAATCCTCTAGCCCAGAGCAATGGAGGTATGTTCCAACTGATCAGAACCCAGCTGACCATGCTACGCGCTCTATCCCTGCGTCTCATTTGGCAGAATCGACCTGGTGGAAGGGCCCAGAGTTCTTGGTTTGCCCAGACACCCCGATGTCACAGAGATCAGAACAATATGAACTTCAAGACCCAGATAGTGATGCCGACGTACGACCGGAGGTACCCGACAGGTCTCCCAGACAGGACAAAAGGCCCACAGTGCTGGCCACATGTTTGTCAACAACGATATCGGAGACAAGAAAACTGCTCCCTAACCGCCCCTTTGCCTTATCTCGCTTCGAACGCTTCTCCAGATGGAGATCTCTCGTATCAGGGGTGGCCGTGATCATCCGTTTCCTGCATCACAAGACAGGCTCCCCAGTCCACCGCACCCAAGCAGAGAGATCCATTCTACGTAGTGTGCAAAGAGATGCATACCCAGCAGAATTTGAGTGCCTACAGGCTAAAAAGCCTCTTCCAAAATCCAGCTCACTTCTAAAACTGAGTCCATTTCTTGACAGCCATGGCTTACTGCGGGTAGGAGGACGTTTAGGTAGGGCTGAAATAACCTCTGATCTCAAGCATCCTATCATCCTTCCTGCCCGCCAACATGTGTCAAAACTGCTGGTCCAGTACCATCACGAGAACGTCCAACATCAAGGCAGACACTTCACAGAAGGAGCCATTAGGGCTGCCGGACTCTGGATCGTAGGCGCCAAGAGGCTCATTGCTACTGTCTTACACAAGTGTCTGCACTGTCGCAAGCAACGGGGTGCGACACCATGTCAGCTGATGGCTGACCTGCTGCCCGAACGTCTTAGTACTGAACCTCCTTTCACCAATGTAGGCGTAGATGTTTTTGGCCCCTGGTCCGTGTCTGCCCGTCGGACCAGAGGAGGGCAAGTTAACAACAAACGCTGGGCAGTACTTTTTACATGTCTCAGCATTCGAGCCATCCACATTGAAGTCATTGAAGCCATGGATAGTTCCTGCTTCATCAACGCCCTAAGGCGGTTTCTGGCGCACAGAGGACCGGTCAAGGTGTTTAGATCTGACTGCGGCACAAACTTCGTAGGGGCCTGCAAGGAATTGCAGATAGGAAAAAACGATCGCCTAGACCCAGCAATCGAAGGCTACCTGAAGGCCCGTGATTGTGTATGGACATTCAATCCACCCCATGCATCCCATATGGGAGGAGCTTGGGAGCGACTGATAGGCATAGCCCGCAGAATTCTGAACTCAATGTTGGCAAAAACACCTACACTAACACACGAGATTCTTACCACCCTCATGGCAGAGGTGGCAGCTATTATCAACTCTCGACCTTTGGGACCAGTTTTTACGGATCCTGAAAACCCAATTATCCTCACCCCAGCCACCTTGCTGACCCAGAATACAGGTGACTGGCCACCATCAGCAGGGAATTTTGTTCCCAAGGACATGTATAAACAACAATGGAGACAAGTACAACTGCTTGCCAACACTTTCTGGAAGCGCTGGAAGCAGGAATACTTACCCTCCCTGCAAGATCGCCGCAAGTGGCAGCACAAACAGCCCAACCTTGAAGAAGGAGACTTTGTCCTGCTGAAAGACAAGGACGCGCCTCGGAACTCGTGGCCAATAGGACTTGTGCACCAAGTCCTACCCAGTAAGGATGGACTAGTTCGCCAGGTGAAAGTTCAAGTTGTGAAGCCACTGGAGTCAGGTCATGACCAGCAGACTTCCATCAAGAAGCTCTATACCAGACCAATCAGCGACCTAGTACTGCTGCTACGGAAGACTGAACTAGAAGATTGAACCTCAAGCTTTGCATGCATTGTGTTTACATCACTGTTTGCACTGCTTTATGCTATACCTTTGTGTAACTCAGTTAATTAGTTAGCTAGATTTGCATGTTGACGTTATGTTTCTATTATCTTACTTAACTAGATAGTCAAGTTTGCACTGTTTTATGTCATGCCTTTGTTTGCCTTTAGTTAAAAGTTAGTTGATAGTGGAATTTATGATTCCAGGTGGGGAGTGTGCTGCCCCAGCAGTATATAGCCAGTGTAAGAATTAAGAACTGTCTCCTTTAAGAAACTACCTCATGGGAAATGTAGGCAGAGACTGCCTTATGGGAAATGCAGTTCCATGACATGTGACCACATCTCTGTTTATGATTGGCCACTGGGACATCTTGCCCATATGCAAAGTTTATAGCCGGGCAGTTTAAATGCCTTTGTGAACCGGAACAGTAGCATTCTACATCTCCGCTCAGCATGGGGATAAATTCATCATCTTTTTACACTACGTGATGGGACAGATCATGGAAAGTCAGAAGTATCTTAACACTGAACTGTAAGTTTTGCTATTAAGAATGCCTGATAATAAACTTGATCTGAAAGAGATTCCTAAGCATGGAGTTTAGCTGCCTGCCTCGGGCAAACTGATATCGCTGAGGCAGAACAGAGAGAGAGAGAGAGACAAAGAGAAAGGGTGAGAGAGACAGAAAGAGACAAAGAGGAGAGAGAAGGGAGAAGGAGAGAGAAAGTGACAGAAGAATGGAAAAGAAAGAGAGAGAAAGAGAAGAAAGACAAAGAGAAAGAGGATGAGAGAGACAGAGAGAAAAGAGAGGAAGAGGAAAGAGTAAGAGAGAACATCTCATTCAACCCTGAGGTGCAAATATTCTCTTTGATTAGCAATTTTATTTGTCCATTTACTATCCTATACTCTCATTTCTCCTTAAGTTCATCAAGAATTCCCTTCTTTTTATTGAATTTATCACAATACCTTGAGAACAACCTTTTCAGCATACCTTTACAGCTATTTAAAATATATAGCAATTTAGGTCAGGTTTTCAGAACATTAGTCTACTATTTAGAAGTCACTAAGTGCAAAGAAATAGAATTCAGAAAGCTGGCTTCCCTTTTTATAATTGCCTATTGCCTGCTTAATTTTCTACCTACATTTTTGATAACTGATATTCACTGTTGACCCAAGAAGCCCATCGTAGAAAGAAACCCTCCCTGTGAAATTTGTTGGGTTTCCATGGAATGAAGTTTGATCTTTTTCTCAACCATACAGTAGCATATTCTTTCTAAGGAGGATATAATCAAGATAGTCCATAATTGCCTATCAATCTAACAGTATGGCGATTGACAATCTCTTTATATTTCAATTCTAACTCTTTCAGTCTTAAAGGTTTGGTGAGGAGAAATCAAAAAATTCTTTTAAAGAGGAAAAAAATGCTTGCACAATTGCACCCATGGAGACATGTATATACACAACACACAGAGAAACAAACTTAACAAAGTGCTAAGTCTGTCCACCATCATACTCTCTCTCTCTCTCTCTCCTTGGATTTGCTATGAGAGAGAGAGAGAGGGAGGGAGGGAGGGATAATGGGCCCCAGTTCACGGCCATGCAATTTGAAACGTACTTAGCAGGTCAGGGAATTCGGCATGCCCTCGTCGCGCCATTCCATCCGGCATCAAATGGACAGGCGGAGAGAATGGTGCGATCCGCAAAAGAGGCCCTCGCTAGGATGGGTCCAGGTGATTGGCAAACACGCATTGACCATTACCTACTAATTCAACATATCACCCCCAGCGCAACGACGGGTAGGAGCCCCGCTGAACTACTCATGGGCCGCCGTCTACGGTCTCACCTGGACCGTCTTCACCCAAATTACTCTGCCATAACGCCCCCAGACTCTACAAGCAAAATTCGGAGTTTTAGCATAGGGGATTCAGTATACGCCCACAACTATGCAGGGGGAACATTGTGGATGCCGGCAAGGGTCATTGGCATCACGGGTCCACGATCGTATCTGCTAGAGCTTGAAGATGGACGGAATTGGAAAAGGCACATCGATCAACTACGGGGTCGCCTGGCACACTCAGACCTGCGGGCTGACGATGGAAACTACCTGCCAGCACAAAGTCAGGGATGGGATGGGATGGGATAGCAGAGAATAGAATAAATAGAATAGAAAATAGTGGAATGGAACGGACTAGGATAGAATAGAATAGAAAATAGAGTAGAAAATAGTGGAATGGAATGGAATAGGATGGGATGGAATGGGATGGAATGGGATGGAATGGGATGGAATAGAATAGAAAATAGAATAGAAAATAGTGGAATGGAATGGAATAGGATGGGATGGGATGGGATGGAATGGGATAGAGAATAGAATAGAATAGAATAGAATAGAATAGAATAGAATAGAGAATAGAATAGAATGGAATGGAATGGAATGGAATGGAATGGAACAGAATCTGGAAGGGACCTTGGAGGTCTTCTACTCCAGCCCCCTGCTCAAGCAGGAAATAAAGTTTCAACATAGAAAGGGACAAGGAAAAGAAAGGAAGAAAAGATAAAGGAAAGAAAGGAAAGAAAAGGAAGGAAGGAAAGGGAAAGGAAAGGAAGGAAAAGGAAGGGAAAGGAAAGGGAAAGGAAAGGAAGAAAAGGGAAAGGAAAGAAAGGTAAAGGAAGAAAGGAAAGAAAGGGAAAGGAAAGGAATTCACTTTTCACCAAAAGTCTTGTTCCAATAAACGCGGACTTCTCTTCGGAGGGCATCCCTGTGGCTGCATTCACACGTAACCAGATCGCCTGCCTGCTAAACTTGGCAGGTCCTCCCTTAAACTTCATTCTAAAGGGAATCCCAATGAGTCGTGGGCAGCGACCGCCTAGGACCCCGCTCCCCCTCCCTGGGCGTCGGAGGACAGAAAAAGGGCGGCTCACTTTCCTCTCTTCCTTCGCAGATCTGCACACCTTGGACGGGGGAGTAGAGAACTTCAGCCCGGGAGACTCATCGCTCTGGAGCGCGAAGGGCGGGGCGGGGCGGGGGCAGAAGGGGCGGGGTTTTCGTTCGGGGGATCGTTTGGGCGGTTGGGGGCAATCCGGTGTCCCGAGTTGCGGGTGGAGAGGCGCACGTGGCTGGAGGGCGATGGCTCTGCAACGGGCGCCCCTCTTGTTCCTGGGAGCGGTGCTGGGGGCCTTCGTGCCCGGGACCTGCTGCGGTGAGTTCCTGGAAGGACTTGCCACCTGAGGGACGGGGAAGGCGAGGGGGGGGGGGCAGAAAAGGAGGGGGAGCCGTAAACAGTAACAGAGTTGGAAGGGACCTTGGAGGTCATCTAGTCCAACCCTCTGCTCTCGCAGGAGACCTGGACTAGGGATTTGAACCATCGAACTGCGGACCTTTCTGATTGACAAGCTCAGTGTCTTAGCCACTGAGCCTCCTAGTTGTGTGTCTCTCCCCCTCTAAGCTCATTTATAACAGAATAACAATCTATGGAGGTTCTCAGTCATCCATAGTTGTCCCAAAGGTGCTTTTTCAAAGAGGTATCTGGACTTTCTGGGTTTTCTTTGAAGGCGTTTTGCTTCTCATCCAAGAAGCTTCTTCAACTCCCAAGCTTTTTGGATGAGTCTTCAAAGAAAAACCAGAATGTCTTGAAAAAGCCCCATTGGGACAACCGAATGACAGGAGAGGAGAGGACAGGACAGAATAACTGAGTTGGAAGGGACCTTGGAGGTCTTCTAGTCCAACCCCCTCCTTAGGCAGGAAACTCTACCATTTCAGACAAATGGCTATCCAACATCTTCTTAAAAACTTCCAGTGTTGTGGCATTCACAACTTCTGGAGGCAACTTCTGTTCCACTGATTAATTGTTCTAACTGTCAGGAAATTTCTCCTCAGTTCTAATTTGCTTCTCTCCTTGATTAGTTTCCACCCATTGCTTCTTATCCTACCCTCAAGTGCTTTGGAGAAGAGCTTGACCCTCTCTTCTTTGTGGCAACCCCTGAGATATTGGAACACTCCTATCATGTCTCCAGAGTTGGAAGAGACTTTGAAGGTCTTCTAGTCCCGCCCCCTGCTGGAGCAGGAGACCTTATATACTATTCCAGATAAATGGGAAGGGAGGGAGGGAGGGAGGGAGGGAGGAAGAAAGGAAGGAAGGAAGGAAGGAAGGAAGGAAGGAAGGAAGGAAGGAAGGAAGGAAGGAAGGAAAGATTTACAAGACAGAAAACATCTTCCTTCCTTCTTGCTTCACCAATCCTCCTTTAAGAACATTTGGTGTTTCTTTGTAATCAATTCCATTGGTATTTCTGGGGAAATATCAAAATAGAGAGCAAGGGGCAATTTGGGCAGCAAAAACAACAGCCAGGATGGAGTTTATACATTATCCTGGGACTGATTTACATACGTAAGTGAGGGGAGGAGGATAGGGACAGCAGACAGTGGGGAAAGAGGTTGGAGCAGGAGAGATGGGGGGGGGGGATTGACAGGAGAGGCAGAGAAAAGGGGGGGGCTGTTTGTAGAAGAGTTTGCAGCTTTATTTTATTCTTTCTTAAATTATTCCATCACAGAAGTCAATCCGTCTCATCCATCTCTTTCCTGTTCCAGGGCTTACCTGCTATGGAGTCCACCTTATCAGAAAATTGAGTCACCTGGGAAGGACTGGAGGGCCGGGAAAGGGTTGGGTTGATTCTCTGGAGAGTGGCCAGGTCTCTAACAAGGAAGCTATGGGTCAATCAAAGGGTTTGCCAGCTATAAACAGACTTACAAACAGAGGTCATGTCTAACATGTTTCAGCAATGGCTGAGAAAAAAAAAAGAATAACCCATAGAAAAACGAACTCCTACACTCCGGGAGAGAATGGAGTTGTTGAACGCAGGAATGGTGTGTTACAAATCATGAAAGAAAGGATAACCATTTAAATAGGAGCCAGCAGTGTGTGCAGCTACCCCCCCCCCAAAAAAGCCAACACAGTTCTAGGCTGCATCAACAGAGGGATAGAATCAGGATCACATGAAGTGTTAATACCACTTTATAATGCCTTGGTAAGGCCACACTTGAAATAATGCATTCAGTTTTGGTCACCACGATGTAGAAAAGATGTGGAGACCCTAGAAAGAGTGCAGAGGAGAGTAATAAAGATGATTAGGGAACTGGAGGCTAAAACATATGAAGAATGACTGCTGGAATTTCGTATGTCTAATTTAATGAAAAGAAGAACTAGGGACGACATGATAGCACTGTTTGATATCTCAGGGGTTGCCCCAAAGAAGAGGGAGTCAAGCTATTCTCCAAAGCACCTGAAGGTAGAACAGGAAGCAACTGATGGAAACTAATCAAGGAGAGAAGCAACCTAGAACTTAGGAGAAATTTCCTGACAGTTAGAAGAATTAATCAGTGGAACAACTTGCCTCCAGAAGTTGTGAATGCTCCAACGCTTGGAAGTCTTTAAAGAAGATGTTGGACAACCATTTGTCTGAAATGGTATAGGGTTTCCTGCCTGAGCAGGGGGTTGGACTAGAAGACCTCCAAGGTCCCTGCCAACTCTGTTATTCTGTGAAGATGCATTATTAGCAGATGCAGGAATGAGTAGGCTGCATTAGGGCGAGGCAATTTTAACTGTCATTTATTTAGTCAATTATGTGGTCAGTCCTGTCCCAGGTCCACCAGTTCCATGCAATTAACAGGGGAGTTGTGATCCGGGGCATAAGCAGCTGGCTGGGAATCCCAGGGGGGCCCAGAGGATCCAGGGGTGGGGAAAACTTAATCAGGTGTGGCTCTGCCCAGATGTTTTTAAGCTCAGCCAAAGGGATGCTGGGGCTTCTTCCTCAGGTTTGAATGGAGGAGCCTTTCCAAGCAGAGGAGAAAGAGGGCAAGCCAGTTGTTGGAGATGTTCGTGGATAGGAAAATGTTGGAGGGGATGGAGTGTAAACTCCTTAATTCTATCCTTTTTCTTCCTCCCTACCCAGGCTCTCTCTCACACTCCCTGTGTTATTCCTACCTCCATCTGTCAGAGCCCAGTCAGGGGCCGCCTCAGTCCTTCATTAGGGGCTACCTGGATGACCAGCCCATCGCTCTCTTTGACAGCCTCACCAGGAAGACGGAGCCTCTGGTGTCCTGGGTGAAGGAGGGGACCTTCCTGCCCTTTGAGTTGGTCTTCAGGGATGACCTGGAGAAGTTATCAGAACTGGGCCGCCGTGCTGGAGGTGAGCAGAGGCAGCGCCACTTTTGGCCTCCGATGGATTCAGGAGCCGTAATGGTGGGATCTTATTTCCTGTAAAACACAAACACTCACACAAAACCAATTTTCTCCCTCAAATTCTTCATGGGTTAGCCCTACCCAAATTATGCTCTCGGACCACTAAAAGGCTTTGATCCTTGCGGGATAAAGAGGGGAATAAGAAATTGGCCAGATAAGGAGAAGACTCCTTGCATGAGACTTGTCCAAAAAGTGTTTTTTTCAAGAAGCAACTAGACTTTTTGGTTTCTTGTTTCACTTCCCATCCACAAAGGTTCTTCAGCTCTGACTGGATGGTTGGGAATTGATATTCCTTGCAGACAGCTGGTCATTTGCATTCTTTTAGAGAGTCCTTGAGGCCACCTGGAGGTTTATCTGTGTCCTCAGGGTCACCCGAGTGGTGCAAATGGGTCTGGAGCCTTCTTGGAACTGCTGAAAGGACGGTGTTGTAGATTGGAGATGGATGGTGTCGTATTCCTCCCCTCTGTTGACACACTCTGATGAAACAGATAAACTTCCAGGTGGCCTCAACAACTGTCTCAAAGAACGTAAATGACCAGCTGTCTGCAAGGAGTATAAATCCTTCCATTCCCCACCATCCTGTCAGCATTTCACCCCTTCTTCCTTCCCTGTGGAACATCATCCCCCTGGAGATAAGATTGGCCTCCGCCTTGATACTCTTTCCAAAGGTCCTGAAGGTTTCACCAGTAGGAAATCCCCAGGGATATTCATTTGATTGCTCTCACCAGGAGGCTGGGGGATTTGTTGGGGGTTGTATTTGGGTTTTTTCATCTGCCACTCACCCAGAGTCACTGTGTCATGCCTTAACTGCCTCACCCATTTGCGATGCCACAAACCCACACGCCAGAATTCCTCCTGGGATCTCTGCCCATCACTGAAGGGCATTTGACTCTTGAGCAAGCGGCAGGAGAGAATACAGAATAACAGAGTTGGAAGGGACCTCGGAGGTCTTCTAGTCCAACCCCCTGCTCAGGCAGGAGATCCCACACCATTTTAGACAAATGGCTGTCCAGATTCTTCTTAAAAACATCCAGTGTTGGAGCATTCACAGCTTCTGGAGGCCAGTTGTTCCACTGATTAATTGTTCTATCTGTCAGAAAATTTCTCCTCAGTTCTAGTTTGGAACTCTCTTACAATTTAGATTTAGGACACTGAACTCACCAGCAAAGTTTGGCTACAACTGTCTATAGTCAGCAGAGAGAGGATATATAAAAGGGAAGAGTTGAAAGGGACCTTGTAGAACATCTAGTCCAGCCCCCTGCCCAAGGAGGAGACCCCAACTGGATCTGGAGTGGGGAGGGAATGGAGATTTTTGAGTATGCTTCCCCTGGAGTGAGGAGGGAATGGAGATTTTGCAGTATCCTTCCCCTGGAGTGGGGAGGCGAAGAAGATTTTATAGTATTCTTCCACTGGAGTGGGGAGGGAATTGAGATTTTACAGTATCCTTTCCCTGGAGTGGGGAGGGAATGGAGATTTTAAAGTATTCTTTCCCTGGAGTGGGGAAGGAATTGAGATTTTGCAGTATACTTTCCCCTGGAGTGGGGAGGCAATGAAGATTTTATAGTATTCTTCCACTGGAGTTGGGAGGGAATGGAGATTTTACAGTATCCTTTTGCTGGAGTGCGGAGGGAATGGAGATTTTGTAGTAACCTCCCCCTGGAGTGGGGAGGGAATGTAGATTTTACAGTATTCTTTCTCTGGAGTTGGGACGGAATGAAGATTTTATAGTATCCTATAATACCCAAACCACTAAGAAAGGGGGTGGGGCAACAGATGAAGAGAAAACACAGCTGTTCATCTTCAGAGTTTCGTTTGACACCTTCCTGGAAGTTGAAGGCCCCCAGATTGCTCCCATAGACACTAAGCCAACATAGGTGGCGAACAAACCCTGTCCTTTCCCCTGAACCTCTGTGGAGGTCTTGAGGGGCTTGGTCAGATTCTGGGGCAGGTGATCCATGCATCTGTCTGTCTGTCTGTCTGTCTGTCTGTCTGTCTGTCTGTCTGTCTGTCTGTCTGTCTATCATCTATCTATCTATCTATCTATCTATCTATCTATCTATCTATCTATCTATCATCTATCTATCTATCTATCTATCTATCATCTATCTATCTATCTATCTATCTATCTATCTATCTATCTATCTATCATCTATCTATCTATCTATCTATCTATCTATCTATCTATCTATCTATCTATCATCTATCATCTATCTATCTATTCAAACGTGTACAAGATAGCAGGTATAAGTATAAACATGGACATGAACTTAGAAAAGGAGTAGAAATCAATGGGGCCAGTAGGACAGGGAAGGTAGACACACTGCTTATGCCCCCCCCCCTTTACGGACCTCTTAGGAATGGGGTGAGGTGTACAGTAGAGAGTTTAAGGCCGTGATGGCTAACCTTTTCCAGACTGAGTGCCCAAAATGCCTGAACACCCAAAATGCAATGTGCCCCGCCCTATACATGCACCCGCAACCCCTTCTTGCCCCGCCCCTTGCACATCTGTGCATGACCCCCATCCCCCATGCATACGTGACCCCCCCTCGTACCTGCGCATACATGCATGACTGCCCTGCATGCACCCCATCCCCCCTATGCATGCACAGTAGAGACCCAAAGTCCAGCTGGCCAGTGGGAGGCGTGAACGCATACGCCGTAGAGCTGAACTGGGGGAACGGCTTGTGTGCCATCAGAGAGGGGGCCATCATGGGTTTGAGGTTCAGGTTTTGGGGGTTTGAGGATGTAACTATGCAGTCAGGTAGAGCATTCCAGGCGTTGACCACTCTGTGGCTGAAGTCATATTTTCTGCCATCGAGGTTGGAGCAGTTTACCTTCAGTTTGGATCTCTCGTTTGCCCGAGTATTATTGAGGTTGAAGCTGAAGGAGTGGTTGACGGGTTGGACGTTGTAGCAGACAATTCTGTGTACGGTTCTTAGGTTCGGCCTCTATTCAGCAGAGGCGGGTCAGCCTCGTTTATCTCTCCCGCGGAGGAAGGAGGCCTTTCCCCTGTTCCCGGTCCGGAGGACGCTGTGGCCAGGATCCGCTGGCACAAACCGAGGCTGCTGCCCGAGAATCGAGGTGGGACGTGAAGGGCGGCAAGGACGCCAACGCTCCAGGGCTCCCGCTCCTTCCTCCGTGGCGTTGGGAAGTCCGTAGCGCGGTCTGGAAGGGAGGCAGCGGTCTAGCCCTCGGGACGCCCAGAAAGCGAGCCTCGATCCCGGAGACAGCGAGTGAAAGTGGCCCGCTGGGACTTTGGGTCCCTCCTGAATCTTCAGCCTTTGTCTGCGTCGGGCGGGAGGGAGGGATGCCCGCAGAATCCTCTCACTTTCCCTGCCTTTCTTCAGTCCTTTCTCTGGTTATAAATCCATGACCAAAGGGGGCTGAAAACTGAAGCTACGAAAGAGGGTGAAACACCCGCACACACAGACACAGACAGACACAGACACATCCACACCCACCCACACCCACACACAAACGGGATTTTCCTCCAGGGCTCCGGAAGACGAGAAAAGGGCGGCGCTGTTTTCTCCCTCGCAAACTTTGGACCTCACCAAAGGGCGAACGCCAGCTCAGCTGAGCCGTCCTGGATGGACTTTCGCTATCCCGTCAATCGCTGGATGCCAACTGATGGTTCCGATGGCAGGTGCAAGAGGCCTCCCTGTTCTGGGGGCGGCGGGGGCGATGCCGCTGCCCCCGGGGCCCCTCCTGTTCCTCGCGGCGGCTCTGGCGACTTTCCTGCCGGGGGGCTTTTGCGGTGAGTTTCTGGGAGCGAAGAAGCGAGGAGGGGGAGGGGAGCCATTATCCTGGGTTGGGTCTTTCTCCCCCTCCTTCCTCAGAAGGAAACGGCTTCCTTCCTTCGCGCTACGCGGAACCTTCTTTAAAAACTTTGGGGTTCGATTTGTAATCCATTTCCATTCATATTAATGAGAAAATAGAGCGTGAAAGTGGGGGGAAAGGTCATTCAGAGTTCAGATAGGTTGCCTTCCTCTTCCTCCTTCTCCCCCCCCCTTCACGGTCTTCCTGCTCCTCTTCCTCGTCCTCTTCCTCCTCCTCCTCCTGCTCCTCTTCATCCTCCCCCTGCTCCTGCTCCTCTTCTCCTTTCTTCCCCTCCTCTTTCTCCTCCTCCTCCTCCCACTCCCCCTTCCTGCTCCTCTTCCTCGTCCTCTTCCTCCTCCTGCTCCTCTTCATCCTACCCCTCCCTGCTCCTGCTCCTCTTCATCCTCCGCCTGCTCCTGTTCCTCTTCTCCATTCTTCCCCTCCTCTTCCTCCTCCTCCCTGCTCCTGCTCCTCTTCTCCTTTCTTCCCCTCCTCTTTCTCCTCCTCCTCCTCCACCTCCCACTCTCCCTTCCTGCTCCTCTTCCTTGTCCTCCTCCTGCTCCTCTTCCTCCTCCTCCTCCTCCATGCTCCTGCTCCTCTTCATCCTCCCCTGCTCCTGCTTCTCCTGCTGCTCTTTTCCTTCTTCCCCCTCCTCCTCTTTCTGCTCCTGCTACTCCCCCTCCCCAGCTCCTCTTCATTCTTCCCCCTCCTTCTGCTCCTCTTCATCCTACCCCTCCCTGCTCCTGCTCCTCTTCATCCTCTCCCTGCTCCTGCTCCTCTTCTCCTTTCTTCCCCTCCTCTTTCTCCTCCTCCTCCTCCTCCTACTCCCCCTTCCTGCTCCTCTTCCTCATCCTCTTCCTCCTCCTGCTCCTCTTCATCCTACCCCTCCATGCTCCTGCTCCTCTTCCTCCTCCTCCATGCTCCTGCTCCTCTTCTCCTTTCTTCCCCTCCTCCTCCTGCTCCTCTTCATCCTACCCCTCCCTGCTCCTCTTCATCCTACTCCTCCTGCTCCTCTTCATCGTACTCCTCCCTGCTCCTGCTCCTCTTCATCCTACCCCTGCTCCTGCTCCTCTTCTCCTTTCTTCCCCTCCTCTTTCTCCTCCTCCTCCTCCACCTCCCACTCTCCCTTCCTGCTCCTCTTCCTCCTCCTCCTCCTCCTCCTCTTCCTTCTCCTCCCTGCTCCTGCTCCTCTTCATCCTCCCCTGCTCCTGCTTCTCCTGCTGCTCTTTTCCTTCTTCCCCCTCCTCCTCTTTCTGCTCCTGCTCCTCCCCCTCCCCAGCTCCTCTTCATTCTTCCTCCTCCTCCTGCTCCTCTTCATCCTACTCCTCCCTGCTCCTGCTCCTCTTCATCCTCCCCCTGCTCCTGCTCCTCTTCTCCTTTCTTCCCCTCCTCTTTCTCCTCCTCCTCCTCCCACTCCCACTTCCTGCTCCTCTTCCTCGTCCTCTTCCTCCTCCTGCTCCTCTTCATCCTACCCCTCCCTGCTCCTGCTCCTCTTCATCCTCCGCCTGCTCCTGTTCCTCTTCTCCATTCTTCCCCTCCTCTTCCTCCTCCTCCCTGCTCCTGCTCCTCTTCTCCTTTCTTCCCCTCCTCTTTCTCCTCCTCCTCCTCCACCTCCCACTCTCCCTTCCTGCTCCTCTTCCTTCTCCTCCTGCTCCTCTTCCTCCTCCTCCTCCATGCTCCTGCTCCTCTTCATCCTCCCCTGCTCCTGCTTCTCCTGCTGCTCTTTTCCTTCTTCCCCCTCCTCCTCTTTCTGCTCCTGCTACTCCCCCTCCCCAGCTCCTCTTCATTCTTCCCCCTCCTTCTGCTCCTCTTCATCCTACCCCTCCCTGCTCCTGCTCCTCTTCATCCTCTCCCTGCTCCTGCTCCTCTTCTCCTTTCTTCCCCTCCTCTTTCTCCTCCTCCTCCTCCTCCTCCTCCCACTCCCCCTTCCTGCTCCTCTTCCTCATCCTCTTCCTCCTCCTGCTCCTCTTCATCCTACCCCTCCATGCTCCTGCTCCTCTTCCTCCTCCTCCATGCTCCTGCTCCTCTTCTCCTTTCTTCCCCTCCTCCTCCTGCTCCTCTTCATCCTACCCCTCCCTGCTCCTGCTCCTCTTCATCCTACTCCTCCTGCTCCTCTTCATCGTACTCCTCCCTGCTCCTGCTCCTCTTCATCCTACCCCTGCTCCTGCTCCTCTTCTCCTTTCTTCCCCTCCTCTTTCTCCTCCTCCTCCTCCACCTCCCACTCTCCCTTCCTGCTCCTCTTCCTCCTCCTCCTCCTGCTCCTCTTCCTTCTCCTCCCCTGCTCCTGCTCCTCTTCATCCTCCCCTGCTCCTGCTTCTCCTGCTGCTCTTTTCCTTCTTCCCCCTCCTCCTCTTTCTGCTCCTGCTCCTCCCCCTCCCCAGCTCCTCTTCATTCTTCCTCCTCCTCCTGCTCCTCTTCATCCTACCCCTCCCTGCTCCTGCTCCTCTTCATCCTCCCCCTGCTCCTGCTCCTCTTCTCCTTTCTTCCCCTCCTCTTTCTCCTCCTCCTCCTCCACCTCCCACTCTCCCTTCCTGCTCCTCTTCCTCCTCCTCCTGCTCCTCTTCCTTCTCCTCCCTGCTCCTGCTCCTCTTCATCCTCCCCTGCTCCTGCTTCTCCTGCTGCTCTTTTCCTTCTTCCCCCTCCTCCTCCTCCTGCTCCTCTTCCTCCTCCTCCCTGCTCCTGCTCCTCTTCTCCTTTCTTCCCCTCCTCTTTCTCCTCCTCCTCCTCCTCCTCCCACTCTCCCTTCCTGCTCCTCTTCCTCGTCCTCTTCCTCCTCCTCCTGCTCCTCTTCCTCCTACCCCTCCCTGCTCCTGGTCCTCTTCATCCTCCGCCTGCTCCTGTTCCTCTTCTCCATTCTTCCCCTCCTCTTCCTCCTCCTCCTCCTCCTCCTCCTCCTCCCACTCTCCCTTCCTGCTCCTCTTCCTCGTCCTCCTGCTCCTCTTCCTCCTCCTCCCTGCTCCTGCTCCTCTTCTCCTTTCTTCCCCTCCTCCTCCTGCTCCTCTTCATCCTACCCCTCCCTGCTCCTGCTCCTCTTCCTTCTCCTCCTCCTGCTCCTCTTCATCCTACTCCTCCCTGCTCCTGCTCCTCTTCATCCTCCTCCCTGCTCCTGCTCCTCTTCTCCTTTCTTCCCCTCCTCTTTCTCCTCCTCCTCCTCCACCTCCCACTCTCCCTTCCTGCTCCTCTTCCTCCTCCTCCTCCTGCTCCTCTTCCTTCTCCTCCCTGCTCCTGCTCCTCTTCATCCTCCCCTGCTCCTGCTTCTCCTGCTGCTCTTTTCCTTCTTCCCCCTCCTCCTCTTTCTGCTCCTGCTCCTCCCCCTCCCCAGCTCCTCTTCATTCTTCCTCCTCCTCCTGCTCCTCTTCATCCTACCCCTCCCTGCTCCTACTCCTCTTCATCCTCCCCCTGCTCCTGTTCCTCTTCTCCTTTCTTCCCCTCCTCTTTCTCCTCCTCCTCCTCCTCCTCCTCCCACTCTCCCTTCCTGCTCCTCTTCCTCGTCCTCTTCCTCCTGCTCCTCCTGCTCCTCTTTCTGCTCCTGCTCCTCCCCCTCCCCAGCTCCTCTTCATTCTTCCTCCTCCTCCTGCTCCTCTTCATCCTACCCCTCCCTGCTCCTACTCCTCTTCCTCCTCCTCCCTGCTCTTGCTCCTCTTCTTCTTTCTTCCCCTCCTCTTTCTCCTCCTCCTCCTCCTCCTCCTCCTCCTCCTCCTCCTCCTCCTCCTCCTCCTCCCACTCTCCCTTCCTGCTCCTCTTCCTCATCCTCTTCCTCCTCCTCCTGCTCCTCTTCCTCCTCCTCCCTGCTCCTGCTCCTCTTCTCCTTTCTTCCCCTACTCTTTCTCCTCCTCCTCCCACTCCCCCTTCCTGCTCCTCTTCCTTCTCCTCCTCCTGCTCCTCTTCATCCTACCCCTCCCTGCTCCTCCTCCTCTTCATCCGCCCCTGCTCCTGCTTCTCCTGCTGCTCTTTTCCTTCTTCCCCCTCCTCCTCTTTCTGCTCCTGCTCCTCCCCCTCCCCAGCTCCTCTTCATTCTTCCTCCTCCTCCTGCTCCTCTTCATCCTACCCCTCCCTGCTCCTGCTCCTCTTCCTTCTCCTCCTCCTGCTCCTCTTCATCCTACTCCTCCCTGCTCCTGCTCCTCTTCATCCTCCTCCCTGCTCCTGCTCCTCTTCTCCTTTCTTCCCCTCCTCTTTCTCCTCCTCCTCCTCCACCTCCCACTCTCCCTTCCTGCTCCTCTTCCTCCTCCTCCTCCTGCTCCTCTTCCTTCTCCTCCCTGCTCCTGCTCCTCTTCATCCTCCCCTGCTCCTGCTTCTCCTGCTGCTCTTTTCCTTCTTCCCCCTCCTCCTCTTTCTGCTCCTGCTCCTCCCCCTCCCCAGCTCCTCTTCATTCTTCCTCCTCCTCCTGCTCCTCTTCATCCTACCCCTCCCTGCTCCTACTCCTCTTCCTCCTCCTCCCTGCTCTTGCTCCTCTTCTTCTTTCTTCCCCTCCTCTTTCTCCTCCTCCTCCTCCTCCTCCTCCTCCTCCTCCTCCTCCTCCCACTCTCCCTTCCTGCTCCTCTTCCTCATCCTCTTCCTCCTCCTCCTGCTCCTCTTCCTCCTCCTCCCTGCTCCTGCTCCTCTTCTCCTTTCTTCCCCTACTCTTTCTCCTCCTCCTCCCACTCCCCCTTCCTGCTCCTCTTCCTTCTCCTCCTCCTGCTCCTCTTCATCCTACCCCTCCCTGCTCCTCCTCCTCTTCATCCGCCCCTGCTCCTGCTTCTCCTGCTGCTCTTTTCCTTCTTCCCCCTCCTCCTCTTTCTGCTCCTGCTCCTCCCCCTCCCCAGCTCCTCTTCATTCTTCCTCCTCCTCCTGCTCCTCTTCATCCTACCCCTCCCTGCTCCTGCTCCTCTTCCTTCTCCTCCTCCTGCTCCTCTTCATCCTACTCCTCCCTGCTCCTGCTCCTCTTCATCCTCCTCCCTGCTCCTGCTCCTCTTCTCCTTTCTTCCCCTCCTCTTTCTCCTCCTCCTCCTCCACCTCCCACTCTCCCTTCCTGCTCCTCTTCCTCCTCCTCCTCCTGCTCCTCTTCCTTCTCCTCCCTGCTCCTGCTCCTCTTCATCCTCCCCTGCTCCTGCTTCTCCTGCTGCTCTTTTCCTTCTTCCCCCTCCTCCTCTTTCTGCTCCTGCTCCTCCCCCTCCCCAGCTCCTCTTCATTCTTCCTCCTCCTCCTGCTCCTCTTCATCCTACCCCTCCCTGCTCCTACTCCTCTTCATCCTCCCCCTGCTCCTGTTCCTCTTCTCCTTTCTTCCCCTCCTCTTTCTCCTCCTCCTCCTCCTCCTCCTCCCACTCTCCCTTCCTGCTCCTCTTCCTCGTCCTCTTCCTCCTGCTCCTCCTGCTCCTCTTTCTGCTCCTGCTCCTCCCCCTCCCCAGCTCCTCTTCATTCTTCCTCCTCCTCCTGCTCCTCTTCATCCTACCCCTCCCTGCTCCTACTCCTCTTCCTCCTCCTCCCTGCTCTTGCTCCTCTTCTTCTTTCTTCCCCTCCTCTTTCTCCTCCTCCTCCTCCTCCTCCTCCTCCTCCTCCTCCCACTCTCCCTTCCTGCTCCTCTTCCTCATCCTCTTCCTCCTCCTCCTGCTCCTCTTCCTCCTCCTCCCTGCTCCTGCTCCTCTTCTCCTTTCTTCCCCTACTCTTTCTCCTCCTCCTCCCACTCCCCCTTCCTGCTCCTCTTCCTTCTCCTCCTCCTGCTCCTCTTCATCCTACCCCTCCCTGCTCCTCCTCCTCTTCATCCGCCCCTGCTCCTGCTTCTCCTGCTGCTCTTTTCCTTCTTCCCCCTCCTCCTCTTTCTGCTCCTGCTCCTCCCCCTCCCCAGCTCCTCTTCATTCTTCCTCCTCCTCCTGCTCCTCTTCATCCTACCCCTCCCTGCTCCTACTCCTCTTCATCCTCCCCCTGCTCCTGTTCCTCTTCTCCTTTCTTCCCCTCCTCTTTCTCCTCCTCCTCCTCCTCCTCCTCCTCCCACTCTCCCTTCCTGCTCCTCTTCCTCATCCTCTTCCTCCTCCTCCTCCTCCTCTTCCCCCTCCTCCCTGCTCCTGCTCCTCTTCTCCTTTCTTCCCCTCCTCTTTCTCCTCCCCCCTCTTCCCACTCCCCCTTCCTGCTCCTCTTCCTGCTGCTCCTCCTCCTGCTCCTCTTCATCCTACCCCTCCCTGCTCCTGCTCCTCTTCATCCTCCCCCTGCTCCTGCTCCTCTTCTCCTTTCTTCCCCTCCTCTTTCTCCTCCTCCTCCTCCCACTCTCCCTTCCTGCTCCTCTTCCTCGTCCTCTTCCTCCTGCTCCTCCTGCTCCTCTTCATCGCCCCCTGCTCCTGCTTCTCCTGCTACTCTTTTCCTTCTTCCCCCTCCTCCTCTTTCTGCTCCTGCTCCTCCCCCTCCCCAGCTCCTCTTCATTCTTCCCCCTCCTCCTGCTCCTCTTCTCCTTCTTCCCCCTCTTTCTTCTCCTGCTCCTCCCTCCCCCTTCCTACTCCTTCTCCTCTTGCTTTTCCTGCTCCTGCTCCTCCTCTTATCCCTTCCTCCTCCTGCTCCTGCTCCTGCTCCTGCTCCTCCTCCTCCTCGCTCTCATGTGGTCTTGCCCAGCTCCCTGCCAGCAGACCTCACCCTGGCCTCCAGATGTTGCCTCTCTGGGGAGCAGCCATGTTTCCAACTCACTTGTTTACCTCCTTACAAATAGGGTCCCATTGATTCTTCCTGCCTTTGGCAAAAGGGGTTGTGATCAGGATGAGCCCCACAAAAAGCCAGCTGGGATCTCCAAAGCCCACAGGAACTGTGGCAGCAACATAGGCAGTTGTGGGCCTGTCCAGCTGTTTCCCAGGTCAGCTGAGGGCTGCTGGACCTCCCCAAGCAGAGCTGAAAAAGGTGGTAGACCACTTTTGGGGGTGGGGGTAGCTAGATAACATTAAGATGTTGGTGGGCATAGAGCTGCAGTGCAGACCCTCAAATTCTCCTCCTCTCCTTCTACCTTCTCCAGGCTCTCCCTCGCACTCCTTGAGCTACTTCTACAGGCAACTGCCAGAGCCCAGCCAGGGGTTGCCCCAGTTCTTCATTAGGGGCTATTTGGATGACCAGCCTATCGCTCGCTTTGACAGCCTCACCAGGAAGATGGAGCCTCTGGTGCCCTGGATGGAAGAGGTTGAGAAGGAGAGGTTCCTGGCCCCTGAGTGGGTCTTTAGTGCTGACCTGAAGAAGATATCAAAACAGGACCACCATGCTGGAGGTGAGCACAGGCAGTGCCATCTTTGGCTTCCAATGGCTGCCAAAAGTATATTTTGTTTCCTTAAAAAGGAAAATACACACACCAAATACACCACTCACATTCCCCCCCTTTTTTTCTTCTTCCTAAAGCTTTAGGGGTGCCACAGGGGTCGGTCCTCTCGCCTCTCCTGTTCAACGCATATGTGAAGCCGCTGGGCGAGATCATCCGTGGTTTTGGGGTTGAGTACCATCTTTACGCTGATGATACTCAGCTGTATATTTCAACCCCAAACCACCCCAACGAGGCTGTCGAAGTGATGTCCCGGTGTTTGGAAGCCGTCGGGGTCTGGATGGGGGACAACAGACTCAAACTCAACCCCTCCAAGACTGAGTGGCTGTGGGTACCGGCGCCTCGGTTCAGCCAGCTGACCCCATCGCTGGCCATAGGGGGCGAACAGCTGTCCCCTGTGGAGCGGGCGCGCAATTTGGGCGTCCTCCTCGATGCCCGGCTGTCAATGGAGGACCATGTGGCAGCCGTGGCAAGGGGGGCGTTCCACCAGGTTCGCCTGGTGCGCCAATTGCGCCCCCTACTGGACCGGAGTGCCCTGCGCACGGTCACTCATGCGCTGGTGACGTCTCACCTGGACTACTGCAATGCTCTCTACATGGGGCTTCCCTTGGGACGCATCCGGAGTCTGCAGCTAGTTCAGAACGCAGCCGCGCGGGTTATTATGGGAAGTACTCGTTACTCCCACGTAACACCTCTCCTGCGCGAGCTGCACTGGCTACCTGTGGCCTTTCGGGTGCGTTTCAAGGTACTGATTACCATCTTTAAAGCGCTCCATGGCATAGGACCTAGGTATCTGCAGGATCGCATCCTACCACACACGTCCCTGCGACCTATCCGCTCACACAGAGAGGGGCTCCTCCTGGTGCCG
Organism: Natrix natrix natrix; assembly: GCA_029891615.1. Lineage (NCBI taxonomy): Eukaryota > Metazoa > Chordata > Lepidosauria > Squamata > Natricidae > Natrix > Natrix natrix. The sequence continues at coordinate 253,140 of JAKRSK010006622.1, forward strand.
TCTGCTAGGCAATGCCAGCGGGCGACACCTAGGAGTAGATCCTTCTCTGTGATGGGCCCAACCCTCTGGAATGACCTCCCCCCAGACATTCGAACTACCACCGACCTCCGTTCCTTCCGGCAAAAGTTAAAGACTCACCTATTTCAATCAGCTGGCCTGGCACTTTCTTAGTTTTACCTCCCGGGGATTTATTCATTTTAATTGGGTTTGGGGTTTTAATAAGCTTTTAATGTACTATATTTATTATTCTATATACAGTCTTGCAACCTCCTCCACCTATGTATTTAATTATTTAACTGTTTTATGTATGTATTTTATAACGCATTTTAGTGACTGTACACCGCCCCGAGTCCCTTTCGGGAGAAGGGGCGGTCTATAAATACGAATAATAAATAAATAAAATAAATAAAATAAATAAAATAAATTTATATGCCTTGCTCCACCCCAAGGTGTAATTGGATCACCTGACTAGACTTTGCTCCTTGTGGAATGAAAAAGAGAAGGACAAATCAGGTTTTGCTACCAAGGAGATAAGATAAGATAGTCCATTTAACCCCAGTCCATTTAGCCTTAACTCAGCTTTATGTATGTATTGATAATTTGTTTTTTTGTTTTTGTATTTTTGTAAAAAAAATTTATTGGTTTTACAGAAAATTTCAGGAAAGAGGATAGTGGATGAAGTTACAAATTTTGACAGCTACATTATGCAGGAAATGGCACTCCCCCCAATTCTCATAACTTTCACTTATTAATACATTAAGTATTCACTACTTAGCAATATTTTGACAGCATATTTTTACCTTTCAATCTATTTTATATCAAATAGAAAAAATTCTCTGTATTAGCAATTGCATTATTTTTCTAATTCACTTTTGTGATCTAAGTTTTCTCGGTGTTGCCTCTTCTCCCCCCTCCAGCAAGGCTCCGGCACCTCCCGTGTCTTGTGTATCCCGTGTGGTGTCATCGGTTTTATCTAGGAGCACTTTGTTTTTTTCCATGAAGACCTCCGCCTCCATGGTTGTGTTAATTCTAACTCTAGTGTCCTCCCAGAATATCAACATACCTTCTGGGAGAAGCCATCTGAACCAAATCCCTTTCTGGTATAATTTCTTCTCTAATAACGAATATTTTTTTCTTTTATCTCTAACTTTCTTTGGGATTTGTTTCAGGATGGCTATCTCTCTATCCTTGTATTTTAATACTTGCCCCCTTTGTGCACTCAGAATCTCATCTCTTGTAGTCTTTCTAAGGAATTTAATGTGAACCTCCCTTGGAACATTGTGTGTTCTAGCGTAGGCGGAATTGACTCTATAGACCAGATCAATATCCCATCCCAGCTGTTGTCTGTCTTTTTTAATATATTCAGCCAATAACTTTGTCATAATTTCCCTCAAATCTTCATCATCAGCCTCAATTACATTTTGAAATCTAAGGAAAAAAGACATTCTTTCAAACTCCATTTTTATCTGATGGTTCTCAAGTTCTTGATTTCCTCTCTGGACTCCCCTCACCTCCCCCCTCATCTCGGCCATCCCCTCCTCCAAAACTTCCAGTCTTTGCGCATTTTGAGCCGTTCGGTTTTGATTTTCTCTGAGCTGTTCGTTCATTTCTTTTAGTTGGTTCTTCAATTCCTCCTGCCCCTTTAAGATCTTTTGTAGCATCTGTTGGGTTAGATCCTCCTCCGGGGGCTTGGGTTGTAACAGAGATGTTAGTGTCTGTTGCCCGCTGGGACTGGATGTTGAAGATGTAGGGGCAGAACCCGCATAGCCTGGTTTCCCAGGTGGTGGTCTTTTCGGTGCCATTTTAATAAAGAAAGCTCAGAGATGTCTGTGTCAATACAATAAAAAGGGAGCTGTAAAGGTGGGTAGCCAAGAGAGATCGCAAGGCAGGCAGTCCAGGCAAATAGAGACCTTTTCTATAGTTCAAATCCAAATAATAAAATCCATTGTTCCAAGTCCAGGGTATTGTATATCAAGAAATATCTCTGAGTCACGGAGACAAAGACAAAATGCCAGCAGTTTCTGTGGGTGGAGTCAAATTTCAAAGCACAAGAAGACAATGGAAGTGTGCCATCTTGCCTTGCCAGCACCGGGATCAGAAGGCAACAAACCAAAAGTTTTTAAAGTTTTCACAAAAGTCAAATCATTACCTCATTTTCACAATTGCAGCAACGTATTCATCTGCTATTTGCTATGAGTGTGATTTCATTCCACAGTTCTCTCCATACCTCCTCCGGGGGTAGAGAGCAATTTAAAGCCGCTTTTCCAAGGGAGGGGGAAAATCACTCTCCCTCTAGTCACACTTCCCAAGAGCAGATTGAATGTTTTAAAAAGCTGGCAATCCTTTTTTTTTCAGTCTGAAAAGGGAACGGGGGGATTTCCACCTCACCACATTGCAGCTGCAGCCTTCAAATCGTCGAATTCGTCCAGCTGCCTCGACGCGAAAGCGCGAATTCGCGCCTCCCCTTTTGCCTCCTAGTGCCTAGGGCAATGCAGGGAGCCCCCGCTAGCCGCCCCCTCAGCAGGGGCCCCTACAACGCTCCCTGTGCCCCCCCAATTAAAGGGGAGCCCACCAAGAGTGTGCGGGGGGAGCGAAGCATGCCCGTCGCGATCTACAGCCGGAACTGGAAGATAATTTGTTATTTGTGCATTGATGTATTATTATTTAGCACACAGAAATGGTCATAAAGTCTTGTATCTATTGGTGTGGAATTAAATTGTTTTGATAGGCAGAGATGACATCAACACATCTTCTGTCTTCATGCTCATGAATGCCAGACTATTAAGGTGATGGTGTCAAGCTTTGAAGTGTAATCATTTTTTTACTGCTTCTCAGCTTGCCAACAAACTATGGGGGGAGGGAAAGAGGAATTGGAATATGAGTTTTAAACATCAGGCAGGGAGTCCATGAGAACCAAGGTCACTGCAGCAGGTGTTGGCCAGACTTTCAAGACATCTTCTCATAACAATATTGTGACACTCAATTGGACAATGAGACCGGCATTGAGACTGACAATGAGACCGAAGGGAGGGAGGATTCTAAACTTTAATTATATTGAATTGCCCATGAATTAGCCAGAGTTGGTTTTGCTTTTATTCTGTGTCGAAATGATGTACTCAATAAAGTTTTGCATTAAGAGATTGAATCATCTCAACAGTGCTTGCTGGGGTGGGTTCGTCTGTATAACCTTAACACCAGGTACCAATTTGGTATCTTGACACCAGGTACCAAATTGCTTAGGGATGTTTTTAGTGATGAGGAATGTTATTGATAATATAAAGTCTATCCATACCTTGTAACCTTTAACTGAGCTGTGTTGTTATGACTATTGAAGAGGTATGTCCGATGTTTTTCTTAAAGTTAAGATTGAAAAACGCTTAAGCTACTTGTGACTCTGATCACCTTTCAAGTTGCCAACGAACTGGAGGGGAAGAAAAGGATGAGATGCCAATTGTAGATGTAAGATTGTAGATGGGGATACAATCTTCAACCGTGAGAGCCAAGGACACTTCTGCAGGTGTCGGCCAAGACATAGACTGTTATCAAAACAACAGGCTGATTCCTGATTGGACCATGTGACCTATTCCATGGGAGGAAGGGATGAAACTCATTTTAATTATGCATGGTTGTGCAGGAAAATTTAGAGTTGGTTTTGCTTTCTTCTGTGCCGGAATGATGCACTCAATAAAGTTTTGCTTTGGGGATTTTTAAAGTTCTTAAAGATGCCTCTTTTTATTGAATTTGTTAGTTGGATGGTTGACACTTAATGATTGGTTTATAATTGCTTCAAGAAAATGGATGCTTTTCAAAATTGCATAAGGGGGTTTAGTCCAAGCAGGTTATACCCATTTTGGAACTTGCTTCCAGGAAATCTTTTATTTGCAAATAAAAGCCTTTTTCTCTTTCTGCCTATCTGGTGTGTTTTATTGAGCCCACACACCAGATAAAAGGACTTTAAGTTTCTGGAACACAGGTAGACTTTACTTGTGTGAACACAGGTAGACTTTACTTGTGGGAACACAGGTAGACTTTACTTGTGTGAACACAGGTAGACTTTACTTGTGTGTAGGGAGAGGAATTCTGGGACCTTCTAATCCACCTCTTCCTGGTCTCTTTCAGTGCTTCACATCTGGCAGATGGTTTTGGGCTGTAAGCTCAAGGAAGACGGGAGCAAAGGAGGTTTTTTGCACTATGGCTACAATGGGATGGACTTCATCAGCTTCGATAAGGAGACCCTCAGATGGGTGACAGCTCAGCCTGAAGCTCAGAAGGTCAAGGAGAAGTGGGATGAGGATTCAGAGTGGTCGGAGAAAATCAATGTCTTTTTGGAGGAGACCTGCACTGAGTGGCTGCAGACATATCTGTTGTATGAAAAGAAGGTTCTGGAGATGATAGGTAAGTGGGAGGGGGGAGGATTTCCATTGTGAAATAGTATGTATGTATGTATGTATGTATGTGTTAGATATTAGCATATATAGCTGTAAGTCTCCACTCAGGTCCGCCGCTAGGGCGGGAACTAGGGATCGTTTGGATTGGTTGAGAGGCATACCCGATCCCTATAAAAGGGGAACCCTCAGACCACACACTAAGCTGGATCACTACTACTACTAATAAAGAGCTGTTAAGTCACTACTTGTCCGGAGTCTGTTCTCTCGTTGCCCGAATCTAACAGTATGTATGTATGTAATTTGAGTATAAGACACAATTCTCCCCCAAAAAAGAGATTGAAAATTCAGGTGCGTCTTATACACCGAATGTTCCCTCTAAGCTGGCAAGAAAACACAGGCCAGCAGTTTCCAAGTGATCTTTAGCAGGATGGACTTTAAGCTGCAGGCGGCTAGGAGGCTTCTGTCAGCTGGGCGGGGATATTACAGTGCCTGGACATACCCAGAGGAGGCGGGCCTTTGGCCAACAGAAATGTGGCCGCCTAGGGTTATGATTGGGCTCCCTCCGCCGGTGCGTGGCTAATTGACAGGGAGGCCGTTCCCTCCTGGATCAAAGTTACTGAGGGGGGGAGCAGCGGCAACCGCAAACTCTCCGCGGGACGTGTGGAGGACGCTTCCGTCTCGGTTTGTCGGCTAAGCCCCCATGGCTGGGCTCCCCGCTGTTGGCTCTGCTTCCGAGATGCGGGTGTGTGGGAGGCGCTCGCCACGCAAGCAAGTGGAAACCCACGCCAGGTGGGCACATGTCTGAATCCAGCCTCTGCGTTCGGAGCATTGGGGCTCGAGTTTTTTTCCACAGGAAGTGGGAGTCGAGCTGGTGCTCCGTGGATTTTATTTGATTTGATTGCTCGAAAAGAAAAAGAAAACAGAGGCTTCTTGGTCCGCCTAGACCAGAAACTCAAAATCCAGAAAATTAACCTTGTTTAGGAAAGTTTTGGCTGATAGAAAAATAGTGTTTTCCAGTGAAAGTTTTTCCTACTTTTCCTTGTTTGCTTTTTTGGCCTCTATTTCTTCTCTTCTCTCTTCTTTTCTTTCTTTTTTTCCTTTCCTTCCTTTCTTCTTTCTTTCTTTATTTCCTTCCTTCCTCTTTTTCTTTCTCTCTCTTTCTTCTGCCTCTTTTTCCTATCCTTCCTCCCTCCTCTCCCCTTTCTCTTTCTCCTCTTCCATTTTTGGCTGTGTGTGTGTGTGTGTATGTGTGTGTCCCTTCCTTCCTTCCTCCCCCTCCCTCATCTCCCCTCTTTGTTTGTTTCTTTATGTGCCCCAATTGCTAATCTACATCAATTGGTAATTTATTCATAACTTGCTAATATCACTGCAGACTATTGGATAGTAAGGGAGAAAGCATAAAGCATATAAAGTAATTCATAGTATGGAAAATGTGGATAGAGGGAAGTTTTGATCCTTTTCCCATAGAGAGTCATCCATTGAGCTTGAATAAAGTAGTCCTCAACTTACAACAGTTCACTTAATGACTAAAGTTACATCAGCACTGAAAAAAGTGACTTAGGGCTGTTCTTCACACTTATGATCCTTGCAGCATCCCCATGGCCACATGATCAAAATTTGGATCTTTGGCAACTGCCTCATATTGATGATGGTTGCAGTGTCCTGGGGTCGCCTTTTGCAACCTTCTGCCAAGCAAAGTCAGTAGGAAAGTCAGATTGACTTAACAACCAGGTTACTGATTTAACCACAGTGATTCACTTAACTGTATGTAGCAAGAAAGGTTGTAAAATGGGGCAAAACTCACTTAACAAATGTCTCACTTAGCAGTAGAAACTTTGGGCTCAATTATGGTCGTAGATTGAGGACTACCTATATAGGGAGATTTCTTTACTTAATGGATATTTACATGGCAGAATTGAGTTTCAAATAACACTGATTTCGTTGTTATCTTGGGTGACATCTGTGAAAAAAATTCAGGTGCTCAGGCATGAAAATGTGCTGCTCAAACACTTCTCTTCCGCTCACACTGAAAAAAAATTAGAGGGAACATTGGTCCCCACCCACCCAACCTTAACCCTAACCCCACCCCCAGGTCCCCAAATCAGATCTGTAAACCAGAGTCAATGGTATCAAAAACCTTTTTTTCTGTAAGTTCCCTCTTCTCTCCCGATCTTAGTTCTGTCCTACACAGCCAAGAAAAAGCCTTGAGTGTATCCCACATCACAGAAGGACAATAGAAAATGGATCTTTGATGCGCCCCAAAACAAGTTCTTCAAAGATAAAGAAGAGGAAGCTAACTGAGAGGGAGTTTTAAGTCTGAAAGATCCAGTTCTAGTTGCCTGAGAAAATTTTGGAAAACAGTAGAAATTTTAATTGCATTTGGGGCAGAACCAAAAGATGAATCTCTTCCTTATTTCCATCGAACAACATGAAAAGCTTGGATCAAAATTCAAGCAATCCCCAAGTATTACAATTATTTGGGTCAGACTAGGAACTTACCTCCAAATAAATATAAAGAGCATCAGTGGCCCATCTTTGAGGATTCCATCCCATGGGTTCAGGAGAGCAGAGGGAGAAGTGAGATAGGATGGCTAAATAAGGTCTTCCATAGTATTTAAACCACCTTGACACAAAAGCCAGAAAATCCTGAGAACTTTGTTGTTGCTGTTTCTGCAGAGCCTCCAGTGGGGAAGGTGATTCGCAAGGTGGTGGACGACAGACTGGAGGTCCTCATCTGCCAGGCCTTTGGCTTCTACCCCCAGGAGATCTGGACCACCTGGACGAGGGATGGAGAGGTCTGCCATTATGAGACCCTCCATAGGAACGTGGTTCCCAACTCAGATGGGACCTATTATGTCTTGCTCAGCATTGAGATTGACCCCAAGGAGAGGCACCATTTTCAATGTCACCTGGAGCACAAGGGCTTGCAGGAGCCCCTGGTCTTGGCTTTCAAGGAGGAAAGAGGTGAGAGGGTGAACGATTAAACCATGGAGACATATCATCCCTGTTTTTCAGATAAAGATAGGATATATAGTCCTCCATTTAAGGAGATGGCCCTCAGTTTGACTTCTATCATATATCGGATAGGAAAGGAGATATAAAATGAAAAACTGTTTTCCTATCTGGTAGAATTATCTGATGGGACAAGTTATATCTTGCCACTCAATGCCCTTTTCAGCAGACTGTGTCAGTCCACCACGCAGACCAGAATAGGAAACCAATGTCATGTACATCAGAACTACGTTTATTATAAAATTATAGCAATAGAATCTTACAATCTGAAACCTGCTTCCCCCTCCTTCCATTTGTCTTCAGTGAACTCAGTGGTGGGTTCCTACCGGATCGCACCAGATCGCGCGATCCGGTTGGAGAATGAACCCGGAAGTAATTTCCTGCCCCGCCTCCCTTGGCGTTTTTTTGCATCGGGGCTGACTCCCCGCCACCACCGTGCAGAATCTCGCTGCTGCTCCACGGAATCCTCCCGTTCCTCCTCTCAGCGATCTTTTGGGAAGCAAAAGAGCTGAGAGGGGGCAAAGCCTCCCATTGAAAACAGCGCTGAGTGAGGTGGGGAATCCTCCCTTTCCCCCTCTCAGCGATCTTTTGGGAAGGGAAAGAGCTGAGAGGGGGAAAAGCCTCCCATTGAAAACAGCGCTGAGTGAGGTGGGGAATCCTCCCGTTCCCCCTCTCAGCGATCTTTTGGGAAGGGAAAGAGCTGAGAGGGGGAAAAGCCTCCCATTGAAAACAGCGCTGAGTGGGGTGGGGGATCCTTGCTTTCCTCCTCTCAGCGATCTTTTGGGAAGGGAAAGAGCTGAAAGGGGGGGGAAGCCTCCCATCAAAAACAGCGCTGAGTGGGGTGGGGAATCCTCCAGTTCCTCCTCTCAGTGATCTTTTGCTAAGGGAGGCTTCTCAAAATGGGACGCCCCATCTCTTTGCACCCTTCAATCCGTCTCTCTCTCCCTCTGACGTCCCCCAATGGCTCAGCATGAAAAACTGGGGGGAACTGCAGAGGAAAAGGAGGAGGAAGGAAAGGGGGGAGAGAAATGGGGGGGAGGAAGAGAGAGAGAGAAAGAGTGACACACAAAGGGGGGAAGTTGGGAGACCTCCCTCTAAATACTGATGCCCTCTGCTTTTGGGGGGAAAGGAGAGGAGGGTCCTTGGTGAACCTCTACCCCCTATTCCCCCTATCCCAGTTAAGCCAGCTAGGTTTGGGACCCAGCCTTTCTAACTTCATTTGGGATCTTCTAACATCCCACTCCCACCCGGTCACATGGCCAGCAAGCCACTCCCACCCAGTCACATGGCCAGCAAGCCACTCCCACAAAGCAGGCCACACCCACAGAGTAGGTTCCAAAAAAATTTGAAACCCACCACTGAGTGAACTAGGCAGGGGCTCGACATGTTTGCTTAACCTGATTTCTTGGCCCAGGCTGAATTCCCCATTATCTGACTACTGCCTTGTTGTGGCCTTTCCTTTTGCCCTTCAAAGCCATTCATTCTTCCCCCTTCAGCCTTGGAGGGGAGGGGCTTCCTTCAGTTGGGGACACTTCCTGGAGGTCAATGCAGGTTGGGAAAAGCTTCCATTACTTAAGAGTCTCCACTTCAGGAAACTCAACATCTCACTAATCGGAACCATGTTTCTCCTTCCTTAACTACAGAGTGGTGGATTCCTGTGGGAATTGTGATTGCCTTAATCTTCGGATTTGCGTGTCTGTTCCTGTTCTGTAAGTGAAACTCATCCATTAAGCCCCATCTTTTTTTTTTAAACAAAATTTTATTGGTTTTTTAGAAAATAAAAAGGAAAGGGGTATTGGAATGGGTTACAAATTTTGGCAGTTACAATATGTAGAAGGTGTCCCCGCCCCCCGTACTCATAGTATTCATTTAAACAAATAATTCAATACTAAATAATGATAATTTGTCAGCATGTAAATTCAGATAATAATTTCAATCAATTTATATCAAACCAATTTCCTTATTCATTTTTGTGATCTGAGTTTTCTTGGTATTGCCCCTTCTCCCCCCGGCAGCAGGGCTACGGCCCCTCCCGTGTCTTGTATGTCTGGTGTATGATCATCAGGTTTATCTAGGAGTGCTTTATTTTTTTCCATAAAGGCCTGAGCCTCTATGGTTGTATTAATTCTAACTCTTGTGTCCTCCCAGAATATTAACATACCTTCAGGCATCAGCCATCTAAACCACACCCCCTTCTGGTATAACTTCTTCGCTAATTGCGAATAGTTTTTTCTTTTCTCTCTCACTTTCTTGGGGATCTGTTTCAGAATGGTTATTTCTCTTTCTTGATATTTCAACACTTGCCCCCTTTGTGCACTCAGAATCTCATCTCTTGTGGTCTTTCTGAGAAATTTAATATGTACCTCCCTGGGTACGTTATGTGTTCTAGCATATGCTGAATTTACTTTATAAACCAGATCCAATTCCCACCCCATCTGTTGTTTTTCTTTCTGAATGTATTCAGCCAAGATGTTTGTCATGATGTCCCTTAAATCTTCATCATCTGACTCAACTACATTTTGGAACCTAAGGAAAAAGGACATTCTTTCAAATTCTGTTTTCATTTGGTGGATCTCAATCTCTTGGTTCCCCTTCTCCCCCCTCATCTCAGCCGTCCCTCCCTCCAAAAGATCCAGTCTCTGTGTGTTTTTACTCGTCTGGTCTTGGTTCTGTTTAAGCTGCTCTCTCATCTCCTTTAGTTCACTTTTTATGTCCTCCTGTCCCTTTAAGATTTGTTGGAACATCTGTTGAAAATCCGTCTCAGCAGGTTTGGGCTGCATCAAAGATATTAAAGTCTGTTGTCCGCTCGGACTGGATACTGTAGATGTCGGGGCGGAGACAGCGAAGCCCGGCTTCCCCGGGGGTGGTCTTTTAGGTGGCATTACGTTGAGCAGTAAAAGTTCAAAGTCAATACAGAGAGGAAGTTAAGGAGGGAAACCGCCGAGAGAGATCAGGAGACTAGGAGTCCAAGCAGAGGGGAAATTGTTCTAATTGCTTCTGGCAATAGAGTAATAGAGTCCTTTGTTCCAAGGGAATCCAATTCAACAAGAGATTTGTCTGAGTGTCACGGAGACAAAGACAGGAAGCCTGAACCTCTATAGGTGGAGTCAATTTTCAATGTTTATAAAGACAACGGAAGTGTGCCATCTTGCCCTGCCAGCTTCGGAATTAAGAGGCATAACAGAAAGTTTAAAAAGTTTCCAAAGTTTTCAAATCATCACCTCATTTATAAAGTTAAGGTCCAAAATCCGCCTTCATTATGAGCGTGAAATCATTGGTTGGCTCTCTCCCTTCCTCCTCCTCTAGGGCCAAGAGCAAAAAAGTTTATAGCCGCCTGTCCGAGTGGGGGGGAGATCCCCCTCCCTCCAGTCACGCTTCACTAGCCGAGTTGAAAGCAATTTTAAAAGCAGCTGGCAGGTTTTTTTCCTTTCCTTTCCAACACACAAGGGAACGGGGGGAAGTTTCCACCTCACCACACAGCAACCACGTCCATCAAATAGCACGTTCTTCCAGCTGCCTCCTCACGAAGACGCCGCAGCGCCTCCCCATCATGCCTCCCGGTGCCTACGGCAATGCGGGCCCCCCCGGCTGCCGCCGACTCAGGGGATCCCCCGCTACGCCGCCCCTTCGGCAGGAACCTCTACGGGGCATCCTGTGCCCCCCAAGCGGTGGGGAGTCCACCAGAAGAGCGCGGGCATTAAGCCCCATCTTGTGTTTCTGTGTTGACTGACCAAGTGTGGAGAGCAGAGTCTCCCTGAGAGTTGGAGCCAGGAAGACACACACACACACACACACACGACACCAGGGGTGAAATTCAGGAGGTTCTGACAGGTTCTGGAGAACTGGTAGTGGAAATTTTGAGTAGTTTGGAGAACCAGCAAATGCTACCTCTGGCTGGCCCCAGAGTGGGGAGGGAATGGAGATTTTGAAGTATCCTTCCCCTGCCATGCCCACCAAGCCACATCCACAGAACCAGTATTTAAAAAATTGAATTTCACCACTGCCTCACACACAAATCCTCTTCCCCACAAAGGGGCATTTGGAAGAGGAGTCAGAAAGGAAGAAGAAACTATGCAGCTATTTTTTTATTTCCATTTAAATCTCAGAATGTTCCACCTTCCTCTTGTCTTGGAGGAATCCTCTTTGGCCTTAACAGACTTTCTTCAGAGGAACAATTTTTGGGGCTCAAGAATCAAAGAAAAGTCTCATAAATGGTCTAGGAAGTGCTAGAAAACCGATAATCCCACCCCAAAGAAGACCCATGTGCCATCTCACTTGGCAGGTGGGACCCTCAGGGAAGCTCTGATGGAAGGCTGGTAGCTGTCAGACCTTGGGACAGACAACAACTGGAAGGAATATCCAATGGTGGAAGGTGTTGCTGTTTCCTCTGCTCCTATTCACCATAAGAGACGTGAGAGGGAGGGAGGGTGCAGGATGTGTCTCCTCAGTTGAGCTTCACCAAGTGTGGCTCAACACATCCATGTAGTTTTCTCAGCAAGAATTTGGAAGAATCTTGCTATTTCCTTCTTCCAGGATGGACCTTTTGACTTGTTGACTAGTCTCGCTTGTCTACCCACTGATCCCCAGGCTGGCATTTCAAGAACAGCCAAGCTTGCTGGTTCTTAGATCTGGTTAGATTGCGATGAGGGCTTTAGAGTCAACATCAAAACAAATGTTCTGAGAATTGGATTACCATGGGGAATAATACCATCTGTCCTGCACCAATGACTCCCACATTGTCTTTTTATTTATTTTATTTTAACAAACATATAAAATACACACACACAAAACTTAGATGTACAACACATTTACACAATGCAATACAAACAGGAGCTTCCTGTTCTTTCTAATAGCAATTATCAATCGATACCACTCACCTTATATTATTTCCCATTCAATTGTATTTCATTTGGATTTCACCATTCATAACTCTCTTATTTTACTCCTATTATTCGGGATTTTCACATAGTGGGTTTTTTAAAATTTTGAGCCATTTTTGCAATAACGCTCTTCTAATTAAATGATTTTGAAAGTATTTGTGCGTTTTATTTTTATCATCCCATAGGAATGTATGCCAGCCTGCTTGCAAATCATGGCCTTCCAAGGTCAAAATTCTTTTATTCTTTAGCTCTATCCAATCCTTCACCAGTGTTATTGATACTGCTGATGCATATAGATCCCAATTTGGTAATGCTAAACCTCCCCTCTCCTTGCTGTCTTACATTGACTTTAGTTTAATCCTCGCTTTTCGTCCCTGCCAAATAAACCTAGCGGTTATTTTGTTTAATTCTTGAAAGAATTTTTTACCTGGATTAATAGGTGCGGCTTGCAACAGGAATAAGATTCTTGGTAAAATATTCATTTTAATTGTCGCTATACGTCCCATGAGTGATAGTTGAATATTTTTCCAATTTTCTAAATCTTTCTTTATTTGTATCACTAATTTATTATAATTATCATCTTTAATTGTGGAACATTTTGCCGACACCCAGATCCCCAAGTATTTCACTTTCTTAATTATTTGCATTCTGGTTATTACTTCCAGTTCCTCTTCTTGCTTTTTTGTCATGTTCTTGGTTATCATTTTTGTTTTGTTTCTATTGATCTTTATTCCTGCCACTTCACCATATTCTTCTAATTTTTGAATTAATTTCAGACTGGATTCTAATGGGTCCTCTAGAACAAATAGTAAGTCATCGGCATAGGCTTGGGCCTTATATTGCTCTCTCCTTTGCTGTTTATATTGACTTTGGAAATTTTATTAAATGAAATTTGGAAGGACCAGGGAATAAAAGGTTTAAGACTCAAAAATGAAGAATATAAGACTCCCACATTGTCTTGATGATGTCACCGCAGCTGCTCTTTCGCCCGTCCGGACCACCTCGACACCGCTCTAGCTACCTCCGTCTGTCTCCGCCCAGCAGCTGCGGCAATGTTATCAAGACAAAGAGGCTTGCAGGCAAAAGGGCCTCAGTGCCCTACCTAAGCAGCGGTGGGACCCTCTCCTGGCTGGGCTCTTCCCTCAGGAAGTGAAGGTTCTTGGTGCTCCGGGAAGCCGTGAAAGCGGCTGGGAGAGGTGCATGGCTTGGTTTAGTCTCCTTGGAGCAACACGTCTCTCCCAGCTGCTTTCGCGGCTTCCCGGAGCGCTGAGAATCTTCCTGCCTCCACTGGACTTCACGCTCTTCTCCCCGCTCTCCTCGGCTCCTCGCGACTGCAATAGACATCCAGAAGTGGCTTTTGGGGCTAATGGGGCTTGAGCTTCCAGCCCAACAGCCCCTGCCGCTTCTGGATGTCTATTGCAGTTGCGAGGAGCCAAGGAGAGCGTGGAGAAGAGCGCGAAGTCAGGAATGCAAAAATGACACCTACTACTCCCTTGCAAGGGGAGCGAAGGAAACTGCCTGGGTCTCTGCTCCCCATCTCACCTGTCTGGAGCCGCTGAAAGCATTAGACTCTGGCGGCAGTGCTCGTTTCTGCTTCTCCCTTTCCTTTGCCCCTCCTCCCTTCAAAAGCTGTGAGGTGCTTTCTTAGCGCCGGTTGCCCAGGTGGCACGGCCCCGCATGCGCGTCTCCTTCTCCTCACTCGCTAAAGGCTCTTCTCCTCTTTTTCGGAGCTCAGCGGGAGCCAGGCACAAGGGATGGGAGACTGCTTTTGAAACCACACTTCGCTGGGAAGGAAGGTGGAGAACCAGTGGGGGGGAACGCCCTGGAATGCCCCTGTGCTTTGCTGGCAGCCACACCTCCTAGGCAAGTTCAGGAAGGTCCTAGGAGGCTGGCCACACCCCACAAGCTACCACCCATGAGTGGTGACGGAACGGGCGGGTGAAGCAAGTGAGGGGGGCGAGACAGGCAATTAAGCTCCCCGTTAGAAGAACGAGTATGCAGAGAAGCGTAATGAGAGTGATATGGAATAAAATGCACAAACCAGCATACAGAGACACTGAATAGTATAAAAATATAGTAGTTTACTATGTAGAAATATAGAACTATTCCATAGTCCGGTTAACAGTCCAAGTCATACACAGTTCAGTAATTCAGTTATCAAAATAGTCAGTCTAACACACAAAGTATAGCTAAACAGTAGCAAACCACAATACCTCAAAATACACTGACCAACGTCTAACAAAACAGAGAGAGCTAACAGCCATTCTGGCTCCCTCTTATGGCTGCTTGAGGTAACAAACCAATTGCATCTCTTAAGCATTTAAAGTAACAGTAAAGTAATCATAGCTTATATACATTGCCAAGCCAAGCCTAGGGTTACATCCCTAACAGGCGCTGTGTGAGGAACGGGTTCTAACCGGTACGGTAGATTTCTGTAAACTCTTCTACCAAACCAGTTAGAACTGGCAGGAACTCACCCCTGCTCCATTCCCACCCCATTACAGGGGAAGGATACTGCAAAATCTCATTTCCTCCTGATCAGCTGGACTTGGGAGGTAGAGAATAGATGGGGGCAGGACCAGTCAGAGGTGGTATTTACCAGTTCTCCGAACTACTCAAAATTTCTACTACCGGTTCTCCAGAACTGGTCAGAACCTGCTGAATACCACCTCTGGGGCACACATGCCTCTTTCCTAACATGCTGGGTTAGAATGCCCATCTAGGCTTTTAAGAGGTGTTCAGCACAAATCCTTCTCCCCCCCCCACACACAAAGGAGTTTCTGTCCCAGAAATTAACTAGCCAACTTCTCTTTTTGCCATCTAAACAGATTGCTGGTGTTGACGCATGGAAAATGTCTCCCAGAAAGTGACAGCGTCTCCTGATCAGGAAAGAGTTACTTGTCCCCTTGCTCATGATATAGAAGACTTTGTACCATGTTCATGGTACAGAGATCCAGTTACAGGTGATCCTCCAACCCGAAATAAAATCCCAGGTAAGTCTGACTATGACTGAAGTCTATTTAGACAAAACTCTTCACTTGCAATAAGCCGAGACCCTCAGAGTGGTTGGGGTGGAGGGATTCAACCTCAGAGTCTTCCAAAGGCAGCCTTGGAGGGATCATGGGCTGCCTGGGTTCCTCTGGGGCTCAGCCCCTCTCATTGGGGACCCTCTGATTGGTTGCTCTGTGGGGAAGATATGGCACAGTTCAGCCCCTTCCTCCTAGAGCTCCAAGGGAGGAGAGGGAAACAGGAAAGGAGGCAGGGAGGGGGTTGGGATATCTCCAGGAAAGGGGGATTTCTGTTCAGGAAGGACCAGAGGGGAGGGAGAGAAAGAAATGAGGGGGCTGGAAATATATGATGGGAAATGGAGGGAAAAAAGTCCTTGATAATGATGAGGTGGAGGGATGAAAAAGAGAAGGGGAAGGAAACAGTGGGACCAACATGAAGACTCTTCCCTGGGAATTCCACTCCTCACGGAATTGCTCTTTGAGCAGAGGGGTGTTGCAAGTCTTTCTCCCCTTTGGCAGCTGTCTTTCCTGCCTACCTGTGGTTTTGACTTCTCCATGTTCTCTCTTTACAGCAGGGTGGGGGGTTTCCTGGCAGTTCTTACCTCTTCTAAAGAAGAGGTTCCACAAATCTACAGTGCTGTTTAGAACCGGTTCCAGCTCCCCCCCCCACCTGTCCGCACATCATCTCGATGGAGAGCGGGAGGAGGATTCTGGGAGTTAGTCCACAAGTCTTAAAGCTTTCAAGTTTGAACACCCCTGGGTTTTTTTTCCCTAAAGGGTTAGGGGTTCAAGGGTCTTGTAACTTGACAGCTTTAAGACTTGCGTGCTTCAAATGCCAGAGTTTCTAAGCCAACATTTTGGTTGCTAAGCAAGAGCGTTGTTAAGTGAGTTTCACCACATTTTACAAGTTGGCCACGCCCACCCAGTCACATGACTGCCAGGTCACTCCCACCCGGTCACATGGCGGGCAAGCCACTCCCACCCAGTTTTGGGTTCCTTCGCTCCCACTTTGTCTTGATGACGTCGTCGCAGCTGCTCTTTCGCCCGCCCGGACCTCCTCGACGCCACTCTAGCTACCTCCATCTGTCTGCACCCAACAGCTGCAGCAATGTCATCAAGACAAAGAGGCTTGGAGGCAAAAGGGCCTCAGTGCCCTACCTAAGCAGCGATGGGACCCTCTCCTGGCTGGGCTCTTCCCTCAGGAAGTGAAGGTTCTCGGCACTCCGGGAAGCCGTGAAAGTGGCTGGGAGAGGCACGTGGCTTGGTTTAGCCGCCCTGGAGCCGTGTGTCTTTCCTAGCCACTTTCGCAGCTTCCCGGAGCGCCAAGAACCTTCCTGCTTCCACTGGACTTCGCGCTCTTCTCCGTGCTCTCCTCAGATCCTCGCGACTGCAATAGACATCCAGAAGCGGCTTTTGGGGCTAATGGGGCTTGGGCTTCCAGCCCAACAGCCCCTCCACTTCTGGATGTCTATTGCAGTCGCGAGGAGCCAAGGAGAGCGCGGAGAAGAGCGCGAAATCCAGTGGAGGCAGGAATGCAAAAAGGATGCCTACTGCTCTCTTGCAAGGGGAGCAAAGGAAACCACCTGGGTCTCTGCTCCCCATCTCACCTGTCTGGAGCCGCTGAAAGCTTTAGACTCTGGCGACGGTGCTGGTTTCTGCATTCTCCCTTTCCTTCGCCACTCCTCCCTTCAAAAGCTGTGAGGCCCTTTCTTAGTGCCGGTTGCCCAGCTGGCATGGCCCCGCGTGTCCGCCTCCTTCTCCTCCTCCTCACTCACCAAAGGCTCTTCTCCTACTTCCCGGAGATCAGCGGGAGCTGGGCGCAAGGGATGGGAGACTGCTTTTGAAACCACACCTTGGAAAACTTCGGTGGAAAGGGAGGTGGGGAACCGGGGGGGGGGAAACACCCTGGAATGCCCCCATGCTTTTCTGGTGGCCACGCCTCCTAGGCAAGTTCAGGGAGGTCCTAGGAGGCCGGCTGCGCCCCGCAAGCTACCACCCGTGAGTGGCAATGGAATGGGCGGGTGAAGCAAGTGAGGGGGGCAAGATAGGCGCTCTGTGAGAAACGGGTTCTAACTGGTACGGTAGATTTCTGGAACCTCTTCTACCAAACCAGTTAGAACTGGCAGGAACCCACCCCTGCTCCATTCCCACCCTAATACAGGGGAAGGATACTGTAAAATTTCCATTCCCACCTCATTCCAGGGGAAGGATACTGTAAAATCTCCACTCCCACCCCAATCCAGAGGAAGAATACTATAAAATCTCCATTCCACCCCACTCCAGGGGAAGGTTATAGCAAAATCCCATTTCCTCCTGATCAGCTGGGACTCGAGAGATAGAGAATAGGTGAGGGCAGGACCAGTCAGAGGTGGTATTTACCGGTTCTCCGAACTACTCAAAATTTCTGCTACCGGTTCTCCAGAACTGGTCAGAACCTGCTGAATACCACCTCTGGGGCACACATGCCTCTTTCCTAACATGCTGGGTTAGAATGCCCATCTAGGCTCTTAAGAAGTGTTCAGCACAAATCCTTCTCCCCCCCACAAAGGAGTTTCTGTCCCAGAAATTAACAACTTCTTTTTTTGCCATCTAAACAGTTTGCTTGAGGAGACGCATGGAAAATGTCTCCCAGAAAGTGCCAGCGTCTCCTGATCAGGAAAGAGTTACTTGTCCCCTTGCTCATGATATAGAAGACTTTGTACCATGTTCATGGTACAGAGATCCAGTTACAGGTGATCCTCCAACCCGAAATAACATCCCAGGTAAGTCTGACTATGACTGAAGTCTATTTAGACAAAACTCTTCGCTTGCAATAAGCCGAAACCCTCAGAGTGGTTGGGGTGGAGGGATTCAACCTCAGAGTCTTCCAAAGGCAGCCATGGGGGGATCATGGGCTGCCTGGGTTCCTCTGGGGCTCAGCCCCTCTCACTGGGGACCCTCTGATTGGTTGCTCTGTGGGGAAGATCTGGCACAGTTCAGCCCCTTCCCCCTAGAGCTCCAAGGGAGGAGAGGGAAAAAGGAAAGGAGGCAGGGAGGGGGTTGGGATATCTCCGGGAAAGGGGGATTTCTGTTCAGGAAGGACTAGAGGGGAGGGAGAGAAAGAAATGAGGGGGCTGGAAATATATGATGGGAAATCCAGGAAAAAAATGTCCTTGATAGTGATGAGGTGGAGGGATGAGAAAGAGAAGGGGAAGGAAACAGTGGGACCAACATGAAGACCCTTCCCTGGGAATTCCACTCCTCAGGGAATTGCTCTTTGAGCAGAGGGGTATTGCAAGTCCTTTCCCCCTTTGATAGCTGTCTCTCCTGCCTACCTGGGGTTTTGACTTCTCCATGTTCTCTCTTTACAGCAAGGGGCATTGTGTTGGGTGGGGAGGCCCCAGAAGATTCCTAAAGTCGGTGCATCAACATGGTCAAGTAGAAAGCAAGAGCGGTTCAGAAGGTGAAAGAGCAATTGGAGGTGTCTAATCAGGCCGTGGCTTGAAGCAAAAGTATCAGACTCTGAAGAGAAGAAAGTTGAGCGAACAGAAAGCCTGTGGGGAGCCCAGGATCACTCTTCCAGGGTTATGGAGTCTCCGTATTTGTACTTCCAAATAAAAAACTTCCTGCAGCCAAGAAAGCTCCACATCCATTTGCACTACTCAGCTGAGCCTTGAGGACCCAGATAAACCTCCAAGTGGCCTCAAGGACTCTCTAAAAGGATGCAAATGACCAGCTGTCTGCAAGGAATATAAATCCTTCTGTTCCCCACCATCCATCCAGAGATGAAGAAACGTCTTGGATGAGAAGCGAAACATCTTCAAAAGAAAAGAAAAAACCCCAGAAAGTCCAGTTCCCTCTTGAAAAAACACCTTTGGGACAACCATGACCTGGATGACTGAGAATCACCATAGATTTGTACTTCCAAGGTTTTTAAAAAAATGTTGCCTCACAACATAAAAAAACTCCATATCTGTCTGAACGTGTTGTCTGGGTACAATTCATTTTGAATAGACATACAACAACAATTATTATTATTATAATTATAACATGCATGGTATATTACATAATAATATAGTAATAGTACAATTAGCTTATCCATCCTAAAAAAAAATCAGTATATCATTAATTATTCTTTTAATCTTTTTAGTGTCTAACCTCTGTTTCTGTTGGTTAGCCGTTGATAAAACAAGTCCCATTTTAAGAAGTATTCTGTTTCTTCCTTTTATTTTATTTTGAGTATTTATCCATCTCAGCACATTCTAATTTTGTTTTAATAGCACTTTCTTCTGCAGGGATCTCTTCATTTTTCCATTGCTATGCAAACACATTTCTTGCTGCCGTGAACACATGTAAAATTAAATATGTATTCCATTTATTTTATTGTTCTGGTAGGATACCCCACAAAAATATTTCTGGTTTCAAATTACAGTATATGTTGCTTTATCATTTTTTCTAACCATATATGTATTTTAGTCCAGTATTTTTTGCCTTTGAGCATGTCCACCACATATGATAATATGAACCTAGTATCTGATTACACTTTCAACATTTAGCTGACAAATTTTCAAACAGTGATATGACCAGGTTCCCTTTTAATTCCTGGCATCTATCAAGCAATTTAATAAAGACACTAATTAGCTATCTCTAGGTATTTTTTAAAAAAAAACCTTAGCAAGGTATACAAATTGTTACTGAACTTCAAACAGTGAGATAAACCTGCTAAGGATTGTACGTTTATATAGGCAAAAATAATAGGATATAACATTATTCTTGGGCTATGGGAAAATTGCAAAGAAGCGGAGTGAAAATTACATAGAATTATAATTTGAAAGATTTTTTTTAAAAAGAAATGATTTATCGTTGGCATTTATTGCCTAATAATTTGTCAAAGAGGGAGTGTTAAACAATGTTGGAAATATAACCAATGTGGAGGTACTTTTTATCACACGGTGGATTTATAAACCTGCTAATAAATATTGCCATCAAAAAGGTTTGTTGAGCTGAAAATTCTGAAAGTTGATGTACAGTTGAAACTAGAAGCTTCCCTTTTAGGTTTGATGGCTAAACAAACTGAGAGGAAATAAGTGGATTTTCTTCTTATATATGAGAACTGCTACAAAGCAAGAGGTGGAATGTAGGTTTCAGAAATCCATCACACAGTTTGTGTCCAAAATATCTGTCTGCTTCTCGCAGAGTTTATTTGGCTTTTATAAAGTTTTTACAAGCAAAGCACAGAGCAACAACACATTGTTTCGGTTTACTCCCCCAGATCTTCCCTAGAGAATCAAGAATGCTATTCAGGCCAAGGTTAACTCATGCCTTTGCTCTGGTGAATTAATGAGCTAATAGATAACGGCTGTGCATCACCTTTCCTTTATTCCTGCATTTGGTTCTGCTAATTAGGTGAGTTTGTAGGTTTCCAAGATAAACAGCCACTGAGATCATGGTAATTTCTACGCATGTCTTTACGTAGCTTTACCTCTCATTCCTACAGTGGAAGGATATACAAATTCCCATGATGGAAGAATGGATTGTGAAGTGAATGGCACTGGCTGAAACAGCAAAAATGACTGCTTTGATTAAAGATAACAATTTGTCTACTTTTCTTTCTACATCACAACCATTTGGGGGGGGGGGGTTTGCTTGATAAAGAAAAAAACGAAAAAATATTGGGCAGAGATAAAAAAAGTGGTTAGAGGAAATGGCGAAACAACAAATAGACTTAAAACCAGAACTATTCCTATTAGGCATACTAACAGGGAAATATAATTTAAAAAATCAATATTTAATACTACATGTAATACTTGAGGCTAGAATCACGTATGCACAAAATTGGAAAAAATGGAAGCATACCTACAGAGGTATGGTAATAAAGGAAATATTAGAATGTGCTGAAATGGACATGTTAATGATGGAAATTAAAGATAAAGGAGAGTCCCATTATTTCATATGGGACTTATGGTACAATTGGTTAGATGATAGATGCAAAGACTAGAAAGCTAATGATGAAAGATGATTAACAAACCAGAAATAAATACAGGTATACAGTTATGTAGAAGAATACGTATTGTAAGCAATATTATTACCAGAATGTACAAAAGTGTAAATTAAAATATATAGAATGATAAATGTGTAGAGAACTACGATAGAACCATGGAAAGAACAGATCTAAGTTTGTCGTATGCAAATTCCTATATTTTTTTTATTCTTTTTTATGTTGAATATATTGTATGAATAAGAGAAAAATGGACATAATTAGGATACATAACATCATGTATATCTTACAAGTTGCTGATGTAATCACTATATCATTGTTGCAAAGTTGAAACTGAGGTAAAATAAAGAAAAACATGCAATAAAAATATTAATAAAAAAAGAAAAGAAAAATGTGTAACTATCTGTAGACTCACAATGCAAGTGAGCAAACCAATTAATTTGTGTGACATACAGCTAAACAGCATTCAACTAGGACGGAGGTAATATGTTTATTGTTAATTTTATATTTGTTGAACACATTTTTGTGTGTGTACGTGCCTGTCTTTCTGTAATTCTTCTTTTGTTTTGTTTTCATTTTTGTGATACTCATTCCAGATGCAGTGTCTGTCTTAACCTAGAGGCTGCTAGGGTCCCAATGTGGACTAAGAGGCTTCAGCTGGAGCCTGGCAAGACTGATTGTGGCTTTGGGTCTTGGGACCCCCAGTTCGAGGGCAATGACA
Organism: Natrix natrix natrix; assembly: GCA_029891615.1. Taxonomy (NCBI): domain Eukaryota; kingdom Metazoa; phylum Chordata; class Lepidosauria; order Squamata; family Natricidae; genus Natrix; species Natrix natrix. The sequence continues at coordinate 275,126 of JAKRSK010006622.1, forward strand.
TCCTTGGATGGGGTTGCCCTGCCCCAAACAAAACCCCATGTGTAAGGTGTTTGAAAATCAGGTGGTAATCATGGCCAGGAGGCTCTTTGCTCAACTTCCAATTATGTCAGTTGGGGATACACTGAGGGGACAACATCTCCTTAATGGGATGGGTGGAATGGGGATAAGAATAGGGAGGAGTGGAGTGGAATGGAATGGAACAGAACAGAATAGAACAGAATAGATCAGAACAGAACAGAATAGAATAGAATAGATAGAAAATAGAATAGAAAGAATAGAAAATAGTGGAATGGAATGGGATGGAATGGAATGGAATGGAATAGAATGGGATGGGATGGGATGGGATGGGATAGCATAGCATAGCAGAGAATAGAATAGATAGAAAATAGAATAGAAAATAGTGGAATGGGATGGGATGGGATGGAAAGAATAGAATAGAATAGAATAGAATAGAATAGAATAGAAAATAAGAATGGAATGGAATGAATTGGAATGGAATAGAACAGAATCTGGAAGGGACCTTGGAGGTCTTCTACTTCAGCCCCTTCCTCAAGCAGGAGATACTTTCCTTGACTTTTTTTTCTTGTTATTTATATGTTGAAAAAAAGTTTCAACATATAAAGGAACAAAGGAAAAGAAAGGAAGAAAAGATAAAGGAAAGGAAAGAAGGAAAAGGAAGGAAAGGAAGGAAAGGAAAAGGGAAAGGAAGGAAAGGGAAAGAAAGGGAAAGAAATGGAAAGGAAGAAAGGAAAGAAAGGGAAAGGAAAGGAAGAAAGGAAAAGGAAGAAAGGGGGAAAAAAGAAGGGAAAAGAAGGGAAAGGAAAGGAATCCACTTTTCGCCAAAAGTCTTGATCCAATAAACACGGACTTCTCTTCGGAGGGCATCCATGTGGCTGCATTCACACGTAACCAGATCGCCTGCCTGCTAAACTCGGCAGGTCCTCCCCTAAACTTCATTCTAAAGGGAATCCCAATGAGTCGTGGGCAGCGACCGCCTAGGACGCCGCTCCCCCTTCCTGGGCATCGGAGGACAGAAAAAGGGCGGCTCACTTTCCTCTCTTCCTTCGCAGATCTGCACACCTTGGACGGGGGAGTAGAGAACTTCAGCCCGGGAGACTCATCGCTCTGGAGCGCGAAGGGCGGGGCGGGGCGTGGGCAGAAGGGGCGGGGTTTTCGTTCGGGGGATCGTTTGGGCGGTTGGGGGCAATCCGGTGTCCCGAGTTGCGGGTGGAAAGGCGCACGTGGCTGGGGGGCGATGGCTCTGCAACGGGCGCCCTTCTTGTTCCTGGGAGCGGTGCTGGGGGCCTTCGTGCCCGGGACCTGCTGCGGTGAGTTCCTGGAAGGACTTGCCACCTGAGGGACGGGGAAGGCGAGGGGAGGGGGAGCCGTAAACAGTAACAGAGTTGGAAGGGACCTTGGAGGTCATCTAGTCCAACCCCCTGCTCTCGCAGGAGACCTGGACTAGGGATTTGAACCATCGAACTGCCGACCTTTCTGATTGACAAGCTCAGTGTCTTAGTCACTGAGCCGCCTAGTTCTGTGTCTCTCCCCCTCTAAGCTCATTTATAATAGAATAAGAGTCTATGGAGGTTCTCAGTCATCCACAGTTGTCCCAAAGGTGCTTTTTCAAAGAGGCAACTGGACTTTCTGCGTTTTCTTTGAAGGCGTTTTGCTTCTCATCCAAGAAGCTTCTTCAACTCCCAAGCTTCTTGGATGAGTCTTCAAAGAAAAACCAGAAAGTCTTGAAAAAGCCCCATTGGGACAACCGAATGACAGGAGAGGAGAGGAGAGGACAGGACAGGACAGAATAACTGAGTTGGAAGGGACCTTGGAGGTCTTCTAGTCCAACCCCCTCCTTAGGCAGGAAACTCTACCATTTCAGACAAATGGCTATCCAACATCTTCTTAAAAACTTCCAGTGTTGGGGCATTCACAACTTCTGGAGGCAAGCTGTTCCACTGGTTAATTGTTCTCACTGTCAGGAAGTTTCTCCTCAGTTCTAATTTGCTTCTCTTCTTGATTAGTTTCCACCCATTGCTTCTTATCCTACCCTCAAGTGCTTTGGAGAATAGCTTGACTCCCTCTTCTTTGTGGCAACCCCTGAGATATTGGAACACTGCTATCATGTCTCCAGAGTTGGAAGAGACCTTGGAGGTCTTCTAATCCAGCCCTCTGCTGGAGCAGGAGACGTTATATACTATTCAGATAAACGGGAAGGGAGGAAGGGAGGGAGGGAGGGAGGAAGGAAAGATTTACAAGACAGAAAACATCTTCCTTCCTTCTTGCTTCACCAATCCTCCTTTAAGAACATTTGGTGTTTCTTTGTAATCAATTCCATTAGTATTTCTGGGGAAATATCAAAATAGAGAGCAAGGGGCAATTTGGGCAGCAAAAACAACAGCCAGGATGGAGTTTATACATTATCCTGGGACTGATTTACATGCGTAAGTGGGGGGAGGAGGATAGGGACAGCAGACAGTGGGGAAAGAGGTTGGAGCAGGAGAGATTGGGGAGGGGGTTTTGACAGGAGAGGCAGAGAAAAGGGGGGGGGGCTGTTTGTAGAAGAGTTTGCAGCTTTATTTTATTCTTTCTTAAATTCATCACAGAACTCAATCGGTCTCATCCGTCTCTTTCCTCTTCCCGGGCTTACCTGCTATGGAGTCCACCTTATCAGAAAATTGAGTCACCTGGGAAGGGCTGGAGGGCCGGGAAAGGGTTGGGTTGATTCTCTGGAGAGTAGCCAGGTCTCTAACAAGGAAGCTATGGGTCAATCAAAGGGTTTGCCAGCTATAAACAGACTTACAAACAGAGGTCATGTCTAACATGTTTCAGCAATGGCTGAGAAAAAAGAAAAGAATAACCCATAGAAAAACGAACTCCTACACTCCAGGAGAGAATGGAGTTGATGAACGCAGGAATGGTGTGTTACAAATCATGAAAGAAAGGATAACCATTTAAATAGGAGCCAGCAGTGTATGCAGCTCCCCCCCCCCCCAAAAAAAAAAGCCAACACAGTTCTAGGCTGCATCAAGAGAGGGATAAAATCAAGATCATGTGAAGTATTAATACCACTTTACAATGCCTTGGTAAGGCTACACTTGAAATAAGGCATTCAGTTTTGGTCACCATGATGTAAAAAAGATGTGGAGACTCTAGAAAGAGTGCAGAGGAGAGTAATAAAGATGATTAGGGAACTGGAGGCTAAAACATATGAAGAATGATTGCTGGAATTTCATATGTCTAATTTAATGAAAAGAAGAACTAGGGGTGACATGATAACATTGTTTGATATCTCAGGGGTTGCCCCAAAGAAGAGGGAGTCAAGCTATTCTCCAAGGCACCTGAAGGTAGAACAGGAAGCAACTGATGGAAACTAATCAAGGAGAGAAGCAACCTAGAACTTAGGAGAAATTTCCTGACAGTTGGAAGAATTAATGAGTGGAACAACTTGCCTCCAGAAGTTGTGAATGCTCCAACGCTTGGAAGTTTTTAAAGAAGATGTTGGATAGCCATTTGTCTGAAATGGTATAGGGTTTCCTGCCTGAGCAGGGGGTTGGACTAGAAGACCTCCAAGGTCCCTGCCAACTCTGTTATTCTGTGAAGATGCATTATTAGCAGATGCAGGAATGAGTAAGCTGTATTAGGGCGAGGCAATTTTAACTGCCAATTATTTAGTCAATCATGTGGTCAGCCCTGTCCCAGGTCCACCAGTTCCATGCAATTAGCAGGGGAGTTGTGATCCGGGGCATAAGCAGCTGGCTGGGAATCCCAGGGGGGCCCAGAGGAGCTAGGGGTGGGGAAACCTTAATCAGCGGTGGCTCTGCCCAGATGTTTTTAAGCTCAGCCAAAGGGATGCTGGGGCTTCTTCCTCGGGTTTGAATGGAGGAGCCTTTCCAAGCAGAGGAGAAAGAGGGCAAGCCAGTTGTTGGAGATGCTCGTGGATAGGAAAATGTTGGAGGGGATGGAGTGTAAACTCCTTAATTCTATCCTTTTTCTTCCTCCCTCCCCAGACTCTCTCTCACACTCCCTGTGTTATTCCTACCTCCATCTGTCAGAGCCCAGTCAGGGGCTGCCTCAGTCCTTCATTAGGGGCTACCTGGATGACCAGCCCATCGCTCTCTTTGACAGCCACACCAGGAAGATGGAGCCTCTGGTGTCCTGGGTGAAGGAGGGGACCTTTCTGCCCTTTGAGTTGGTCTTCAGGGCTGACCTGGAGAAGTTATCAGAACTGGGCCGCCGTGCTGGAGGTGAGCAGAGGCAGCGCCACTTTTGGCCTCCGATGGATTCAGGAGCCATAATGGTGGGATCTTATTTCCTGTAAAACACAAACACTCCCACAAAACCAATTTTCTCCCTCAAATTCTTCATGGCTTGGCCCTACCCAAATTATGCTCTCGGACCACTAAAAGGCTTTGATCCTTGCGGGATAAAGAGGGGAATAAGAAATTGGCCAGATAAGGAGAAGACTCCTTGCATGAGACTTGTCCAAAAAGTGTTTTTTTCAAGAAGCAACTAGACTTTTTGGTTTCTTGTTTCACTTCCCATCCACAAAGGTTCTTCGGGAATTGATATTCCTTGCAGACAGCTGGTCATTTGCATTCTTTTAGGGAGTCCTTGAGGCCACCTGGAGGTTTATCTGTGTCCTCAGGGTCACCCGAGTGGTGCAAATGGGTGTGGAGCCTTCTTGGAACTGCTGAAAGGACGGTGTTGTAGATTGGAGATGGATGGTGTCCTATTCCTCCCCTCTGTTGACACACTCTGAAGAAACAGATAAACTTCCAGGTGGCCTCAACAACTGTCTCAAAGAATGCAAATGACCAGCTGTCTTGCAAGGAGTATAAATCTTTCCATTCCCCACCATCCTGTCAGAGCTGAAGAAGCTTCTTGGATGAGAAGCGAAACGTCTTCAAAGAGGAAAAAACAGAAAGTCCAGTTGCCTCTTGAGACAATCAAGACCTGGATGACTGAGAATCTCCATAAGCATTTGCCTGAGACTTCTTAATGGGCCTTCTGGAGGGGAGGGGGGACGAGGAGAGGACTCCTAAGCCCTTCTCACCCACTTCTCTCCTGGACTCTTTCAGGGCTTCACACCCTGCAGGCGATTTTGGGCTGTGAGATCAAGAACGATGGGAACAAAGGAGGGTTTTTGCGCTACGGCTACAACAGGTGGGATATCATCAGCTTGAAGAATGAGACCCTCAGATGGGGAGAAGCTCAGCCCCGAGCCGAGAAGGTCAAGCAGGAGGATGATCCAGAGTGGTCCGAGAAAGTAAATGTCTTCCTGGAGAAGACCTGCATTGTGTGGCTGCAGAGATACCTGTCCTACCGGAAGGATGCTCCAAAAAGGATAGGTGAGTGGCAAAGGGGGGGGTCTCCATTGAGCATGTTTCTGTAGGTTCCCCCTCCCCATATTATTTCTTCCCTACCCTTCCCTACCCAAGCCACCCTTTGCAGAAAAAGGTCAGGCAGTATCCCAGATCACATTACAGAAGAAAAATAGCCAATGGTGAAATTCAATTTTTTTTTACTACTGGTTCTGTGGGCATGGCTTGATGGGCATGGTGTGGCTTGGTAGGCATGGCTTAGTGGGTGTGGCAGGGGAAGGATACTGCAAAATCTCAATTCCCCCCCCCCCTCTGGGCCAGTCAGAAGTGGCATTTGCCGGTTCTCTGAACTACTCAAAATTTCAGTTACCGGTTCTCCAGAACTAGTCAGAACCTGCTGAATTTCACCCCTGAAAATAACCTTCAATGCCCCCACCCCCAAATAAGTACTTCAAAGGCAAAGAAACTAACTGAATAAGTAATTAATGTTGAAGGTCCTGTCCTATTTCCACGAGAAAAGCTTGCAAAACAAATGGAACTAGCATTGGGTCATAACGTAAAGATCCGTTTGTTCCTTATTTCTATGTGGAAGAACTTGCAAATAGAATATAGAATAGAAAATAGAACAGAAGAAATGGAATAAGAATAGAATTAGAATAGAATAAAAATAGCATAGAATAGCATAGAACAGAATAGAATATAGAATAGAAAATAGAACAGAACAAATAGAATAAGAATAGAATTAGAATAAAAATAGCATAGAATAGCATAGACTAGATTGAATTTATAGAATAGAATAATTAGAATAAGAATGAATAGAATAGAAGAATAAGAATAAAAATAGAATAGAACAGAACAGAATAGAATATAGAATAGAAAATAGAACAGAACAAATAGAATAAGAATAGAATTAGAATAAAAATAGCATAGAATAGCATAGACTGGATTGAATTTATAGGATAGAATAATTAGAATAAGAATGAATAGAATAGAAGAATTAGAATAAAAATAGAATAGAACAGAACAGAACAGAATAGAATATAGAATAGCTGTCCTTATCACCCTCTGTAAGGACTTTCTCTCTGAGTCACTGCTGCCACCAAACCAAAGAGTGATGCAGTTTGTTAAAACACTCTCAATTGTGCCTCTGTCAAGTGTGGCCAGGACAGAAAGAGAAAGATGTGTTCTCCTCGTCTGACGCAGGAAATGCAGACGCATTGAGCACATTCAATTTGGTAGGTTAACATTGAATCAACCCCCAAACTGGGGATTGTGTTGATTTTGTTTTTGTACCTTCCACCCTCTCCCCCTACCCCATATTATTTCTGTCCTACACAGCCAAGCATCTTTCATGGGCTTGGCAGAAAAAGGTTGGGCAGTAGTATCTCACATCAGATTACAGAAGAGCGATGGGGAAATAATCTTCACTATCCCCCAAAGTAAATTCTTCACAGATAAAGATAAGGAATCTAATTGAACGAGAGATTAAGGCTGCAAGATCTGGTTCCATTTCCAAACTGGCAAAGCAGAAGAAATTGCAATACAATTTCCACATCCTGCATCTGGGACAGAATCAAAAGATAGGTTTGATTTGTGCAGGTAGCCCTCGACTTATGACCACAATTGAGCCCACAATTCCTGTTCCTAAGTGACACGGTTGTAAAATGAGTTTTGCCCCATTTTACAAACTTTCTCCCTGCAATTGTTAAGGGAATCACTTCAGTTGTTAAGTTAGTAACACAGTTGTTAAGTGAATCTGACTCTGCAAGCGTCATAAATATTAGCCAGTTGCCAAAAGTCTGAATTTTGAGCCTGTGACCATCGGGATGCAGCAACGGTCATAAATGTGAAAAATGAACATAATTCACTTTGTTCAGTGCTGTTGTAACTTTGATCGGACACTAAATAGCAATGGCACTTAGACTTCACAATGTTTACAGCCCTCTCTAAGTGGTTTACATTACCCCCTACAATCTGGGTCCTCATTTTACCGACCTCGGAAGGATGGAAGGCTAAGTCAAACTTTAGCCAGTAAGACTCGAACTGCCAAACTCCTAGCAGCCGGTGATCAGCAGACGTAGCCTGCAGTACTGCGTTCTAACCACCACACCATGATGGCTAAATGAGTGGTTGCCAGGGGCGAACTACTTGTGTTTCCATCTCTAAAATTCAAATAAAATTCCAGTGAATGGGAGAATCAAACTCGACTCAACCAAAAAGCATTCCAACTATTTTAGTCAGAGTAGAAATTTTGCCCCAAATTCTATGTATACCCTGCTTCCCCGAAAATAACAACTCTCCTGAAAGTAAGGCCTAACATTATTTTTACGTGTGCGCCTAATATAGGCCTTATGCACCTGTTCTGACCCCCCTCTCCATGCCTGTGAACAAGCCAAAACACAGGCTTGGCTGGTTGCCACTGTTTAATTGCAGATAACAAATCTTTTGGCCAAAGGCCCAGATAACTCAGAAATACAAGAAACAAACCAGATATTCAGACATGGCTCTAAGACATCGACTTTCTTCACTGCTAATTTCGAACGGTTGTTTCCTGCAAATGTCCCCTCCCAACACCTCACCTATAAGCTCTCTTGGGAGGGGCCAATCTACAACCACCTGTGCTAATTATCGTCTGTGAGCCTGCCTACGAAGCTGCTGCTTTCATTTCTCAGCCCATCTTACTGCCTTTGATCTTCCCCACTGCTCCATGCCTCAGGCGCCTCCTGGTGGCCAACCAGTCCCTCTGGTCCCTGCTCTGAATCTGCAACCTGCACAGGGTTTTCAACATCATCCAGGGCAGACTCAAATGATCCCTCCCTATCTGAGTCTAGCATCAGCTGAACCGGAACCTGCTGGGCTACAACAGCCCCTAAATAAGCCCAACTTAAGAGCCTGTGTGGTGCCCATTCTGTCTGGTTGCTTGTGGTGCCATGGCTGTGAGGTGGGGGTAGAGCTGCCCCACATGTCCCACACTAGCTTATCTCATGTCCTGACACCTGCCTCACTGCGGCAGGACCAGCAGCTGTGTGCAGCAGGAGCAGGGATGAAATCCTCCCAGTTCGGCCTGGTTCGTAGTAGTAAAAAGGGCTTCTTTTTTTGTAAGGTAGATAAGGTAGACCATAACCTACTACTAGATAAAGTAGAAAAAAGTGGTTTGGACAGCATCACCACCAGATGGATTCGTAACTGGCTGACCAACCACACTCAACGTGTAGTCCTCAATGGAACTGCATCTACATGGAGGGAAGTATGCAGTGGAGTACCCCAAGGTTCTGTTTTAGGCCCAGTACTCTTCAACATCTTCATCAATGATTTGGATGAGGGAATAAATGGGGAACTCATCAAATTTGCAGATGACACCAAGCTGGCAGGAATAGCCAACACTCCAGAAGATAGGCTTAAGATACAGAAGGATCTTGACAAACTTGAACATTAGGCACTATCTAATAAAATGAAATTCAATGGTGAAAAGAGTAAGGTTCTACATTTAGGCAACAAAAATGGAATGCACAGGTACAGTATAGGTGGTACCTTGCTCAGTAGTAGTAACTGTGAAAGGGATCTTGGAGTCCTAGTGGACAACAATTTAAATATGAGCCAGCAGTGTGCAGCAGCTGCCAAAAAAGCCAACACAGTCCTAGGCTGCATCAACAGAGGGATAGAATCAAGATCACGTGAAGTGTTGATGCTGCTTTATAATGCCTTGGTGAGGCCACACTTGGAATACTGCATTCAGTTCTGGTCGCCATGATGTAGAAAAGATGTGGAGACTCTAGAAAGAGTGCAGAGAAGAGCAACAAAGATGATTAGGGGACTGGAGACTAAAACATATGAAGAACGGTTGCAGGAACTGGGTATGTCTAGTTTAATAGAAAGAAGGACTAGGGGAGACATGATAGCAGTGTTCCAATATCTCAGGGGTTGCCACAAAGAAGAGGGAGTCAAACTATTTTCCAAGGCACCTGAGGGTAGAACAAGAAGCAATGGGTGGAAACTAATCAAGGAGAGAAGCAACTTAGAACTGAGGAGAAATTTCCTGACAGTTAGAACAATTAATCAGTGGAACAGCTTGCCTCCAGAAGTTGTGAATGCCCCAACACTGGAAGTCTTTAAGAAGATGTTGGATAGCCATTTGCCTGAAACGGTATAGGGTTTCCTGCCTAGGCAGGGGGTTGGGCTAGAAGGCCTCCAAGGTCCCTTCCAACTCTACTATTGTATTGTATTGTATTGTATTGTATTGTATTGTATTGTATTGTATTGTATTGTATTGTATTCTGTGGATCACGTGGCTCAGCTGTGAGCCACGTGATCGTGGGAAGGTTCCCCCCCCCCTTTTTAAAGCATTTTTTCCTGCCGGTTCGGGCAAATAGGCAGGAACAAAATGCTTTAAAAAGTGGGGGGGAAGCTTTCCACGATCACGTGGCTCACAGCTGAGCCACGTGATTGTCAGAAACTCCCCCCCCACACACTTTTTAAAGCATTTTGTTCCTGCCTATTCGCCCAAATGGGCAGGAAAAAACTGCTTTAAAAAGTGAAAAAAAGTTGGCTACGCCCACCCAGTCACATGACTCCCCCCAAGCCACGCCCACAGAACCGGTGGGCAAAAAATTAGATTTCATCACTGAGCAGGTGCCCATGTTGCCGCCAGCCCACTTGCTTCTGCTTGCTTGCAGCCACAACAGAGCAGGAGGCTGAGCCTTGTGTTGGTGCCGTGGCCATGAGGGGAGGCAAGGTTGGGGCATGGCTAGCCTGGATGCGGGGGGCCCTGAGATAAGCCAGTTTGGGGTGCATATGGTCGCTCCATCCCCCACCCCCGCCTTGTGGTGGCGAGCAAGCAGAAGTGTATATGGAAAATATAGGACACCCCTTGAAAATAAGCCCTGGCACTTATTTTGGAGCTGAAAAGAAAATACAATTGGGTCTTATTTTTGTGGGAAACACAGGTATCTTTCAAAGCGAAACCTAAAGAGCTTCAATGTCCCATCTTTGAGGCTCTCATAGGTTCAAACATGGAGGAGGGAGCAGTGGGAGAGGATGGCCAAATGAGGTCTTCCCAGTTATTAAGTCATCTTAACAGAAATATTAGAAATTCCAGGAACTCTGGTATTGCTGATTCGGCAGAGCCTCTAGTGGGGAAGGTGACTCGCAAGAAAGTAGATGACAGCCTGGAGATCCTCATCTGCCAGGCCTTTGGCGTCTACCCCAAGGAGATCCAGGCCACTTGGAAGAAGAACAGAGAGGTCTGGAAGAATGAGACCCTGCTTAGGAATGTGGCCCCCAACTCTGACGGGACCTATTCTGTCCGGCTCAGCATTCAAATTAACCCCAAGGAGAGGCACCGTTTTCGGTGTCTCCTGAAGCACGAGGGCTTGCAGGAGCCCCTGGTCTTGGCTTGGGAGGACAAAACAGGTGAGAGGTTGTGATGCGTAGAAGTTTATTTTTCACCAATGTTGGAAAGCGTGGGGAGAAGAAAGACTTCTGCTGCACCATCTCAAGTTCTCAGGTGGAGAGCAGCAAATGTAGTCTTACATTTAGTGGTGGGAGAGAAGGGATTTCTGACAGGGGAACAACTTGAAAGAAAAGGTCCAAATATATAATATATGATAAAGCGTCATCATCATCACCATCCTTACCCATTGTGGATCCACTGCAGGAGGAAGACCTCTTCCGCATGTTTCCAACCAATACGGTGATGAGCTCTCTTTTGCCAATTGGGCCCACAATACTTGCGGATATCATTGATCCATCTTGTTTACGACCTCTTTTGTGCACGCTTGATACATATGGTATATGGCTGTGATGGCAAACCTATGGCACATGTGCCACTGGTGGCACACAGAGCCCTGTCTGCAGGCATGCCAGCCATTGCCCAAGCCCAGCTCCACCGCGCATGCACGCGCACCCCAGCTGGTCTTCAGGTCTATGCCATGCATGCACAGGGGACGCGGCAAATTCTGGGGACGCACAAGTGCATGTGCAGGGGGAGCTCAAATTGTATTTTGGAGGTTCACATCGGAGGTGGGTTTCCTGACCTTTCCTGACAGTTAGGAGTTAGAGGTTGGTTCTAGAACTAAGGAGAACTTAGTTCTCTCCTGATAGTTAGAAATTAGAGGTTGGTTCTAGAACTAAGGAGAACTTAGTTCTCTCCTGACAGTTAGGAGTTAGAGGTTGGTTCTAGAACTAAGGAGAACTTAGTTCTCTCCTGACAGTTAGGAGTTAGAGGTTGGTTCTAGAACTAAGGAGAACTTAGTTCTCTCCTCACAGTTAGGAGTTAGAGGTTGGTTCTAGAACTAAGGATAACTTAGTTCTCTCCTGACAGAAATTAAAAGTTGGTTCTAGAACTAAGGAGAACTTAGTTCTCTCCTGACAGTTAGAAGTTAGAGGTTGGTTCTAGAACTAAGGAGAACTTAGTTCTCTCCTGGCAGTTAGAAGTTAAAGGTTGGTTCTAGAACTAAGGAGAACTTTCCTGACAGTTAAAAGGTAAAGGTCATCATTTTTTTTAAAAAAAGGTAAGGGTTGGTTCTAGAACTAAGGAGTCCTTTCCTGACAGTTAGAAGTTGATTCTAGAACTAAGGAGAATTTTCCTGACAGTTAGAAGTTAAGACAGTTGGCTTCTTTCATGTGGGAGCACAGCCTGGAGGCCAGTGCGGGTTGGGAAATGCTTCTGTTGCTGAGCATCTCTCCATCAGGGACCTCAGCCTTTGTCTAATCAGAAATTCTGAATTTCTCCTCCTTTAGCTACAATGTGGTGGATCCCTGTGGCAATCGTGGCTGCCATAAACGTGGGACTTTGGATTCTCTTCCTGAGATGTGAGTGAGAGGCAACCTCCGACAGCTACCCCTGGGTCTTTCTGTGTGGACTGAGCCAATGTGGACTCTTCTCCAAGAATTCCTCTCTCAGGGAAGGACCAGGAGGAGTCTATGTGGAGGAGAGCTGCAAACTTTTCTCTTCTTTGGCTGTTTCTTCTTTGACCTATTGAGGTTGCAGTGGGGGACGGGGGAAGAGAGAACTAAGGGGTGGAGAGTAAACACACCTCCCTGATATAAAATTGGGATGTGGTGGGTTGACTTCTCCATTTTCTCTCCTTGCAGCACAAGGCATCCTAGGGCAGCTGGAGGTCCCAGAAGGCTCCGGAAGCCGCTCTGCCAATATGACACAGGCAAGAAAAGAATCAGCAGTGGCTCAAAAGGTGGAGCTCCTGAGCAGGGCAGTTGGAGATGTCTAACCAGGACTGAATATCAGAATCAGCTGTAAGGGACCTTGGAGGTCTTCTAGTCCAGCCCCCTGCTCAAGCAGGAGATCCTGTACCATTTCAGACAAGTGGCTGGCCAGTCTCTTCTTAAAACCTCCAGTGATGGAGCACTCATAACTTCTGGAGGCAAAGCGATTCCATTGCTTAATTTTCCTCACTGTTGGGAAGTTTCTCCTTAATTCCAGGTTGCTTCTCTCCTTGATTAGTTTCCATCCGTTGCTTCTTGTCTTGCCTTTTGGTGCTTTGGAAAATAAATTTACCCCCTCCTCTTTTTGGCAGCCTCTCAAATACTCAAATACTCTATCATGTCCATCTGTTTATCCCTACTCCCTCTTTTCTCTAGACTGGCCAAACCCAAATCTTGCAACTGTTCTTCGTGTGTTTTAGTCTCCAGACCTTTAATAATCTTAGTTGCTCTTCTTTGCACTTTTTCCAAAGTCTCATCTTTTTTTTTGTAATGTGATGTCCAAAACTGGATGCAGTGTCTCAGGTGTGGTCTTACCAAGGCTTTATAAAGCGGTACTAATACTTCACATTATTTTGATTTTATGTCTCTGTTTATACAACCAAGGATTGTATTAGCTTTTTTGGCTGCTGCCGCACACAGCTGACTGGCCGAAGCAGGAGTCACAGAGTCTGACGAGAAGGAACCAGGGTGGCACAGCCTGTGGGGAGGCCAGGATCCCTCTTCCAGTGTCCTGGAATCTCAGAAAGTGCAGCGTTTGTATTTTGAAAGTATATCTATAAAACAAATTGTTGCTGTTAAGGTAACGATGATTTAATAGCTGACCAGCTGCTGTAAGGCTGTAAAATGAGATGATGAAATGAGAATGAGTCAGCAGGGTTACTGCCCCTTTAAGAAGCTGTCTATATAAGGGAGGCCATGTGATGACATCCCTCTCTCTCTTCCTGTTCTATCTCCATTGTAGTTCTCAGTGTATGCCTAGTGTTATAGTTGCTGTTCTGCCCCAGCGATGTCAGTTTGCCCGAGGCAGGCAGCTAAACTCCACGCTTAGGAATCTCTTTCAGATCAAGTTTATTATCAGGCATCCTTAATAGCAAAACTTACAGTTCAGTGTTAAGATACTTCTGACTTTCCATGATCTGTCTCATCACATAGTGTAAAAGGTCTGTGGTTTCCTGTATCCCTCGATGAGCGGAGATGAGGGGATGAGCGGTGGCTGCCATCCCAGTTAACCAAAGGCGATTCAGAGAGAGCCCAGTAATAAATCACTTTTCCCGGGCAGAATACCCACTGCCCAATCAGGGAACACAGATGTGGTCACATGTTATAGAACTACATTTCCCACAAGGCAGTTCTGCCTACATTCCCCATAAGGTGGCTACATTTCCCATGAGGTAATTTCTTAAAGGAGACAGTTCTTAATTCCTACATTAGCTATATACTGTTGGGACAGCACAGTTGCAGATTGATTGATTGCCTGGTATCTGCCTAGAATGTATATGTATATATATATAGATGCCTCGTAGATAAATCACTGTTTGAAAGACAAAACTTTGTATACTGTATTTGGCTCCTGGGATTTCTCAAAATAGTAGTCACCCTGTGCACACTCTGACAGTTGTCGAGCAACATTGATATGACCAGATTCCCTCTTCCTCCTTGGTCTCTGTCAGAGAAATGAACGAAGGTGCTAACTAGGCTATCTCTAGATTAAGAAAAAAAATGAAACTCCTTAGTGGGGTATACAAATTGTTACTGAAATTCAGTCAAGAACATGAATAGTTCTGCCAATTGGCTTGAGGCTCCGATGGGGAAATTTCACCCTGGAGGTGGTTGATGGATTTATGGCAATTCCCACCTCCCCTCCCATATATTCTCATCCTTTCCTCCCCACCTTTGGTGATAGCTTGCATCTTATTGCAATTGTGATGTGATTTCAGGGGTGAAATGCTAACGGTTCAGGCGAACCTGTATTTCCAAAGATCAGCTGGGGGATGATCAGCTGTGACGCGCTATTAGCTACAATTGTCGGATTTCCTGCTTTCTAGCTAATATGAATCGTGTGGCACAGCGGATTTCGCCTCCCTCTCGTTGTTCTACTTACCTTTGCAAACTCAGAAGGCTTCAAAATGTTCATTTTTAGCGCTAGTAAATAGGTACTTAATAAACAGGTAAAAAATAAAATTAAGACCTACTTATTTGTTAAATTTACATGTAGTTCTTGACTTATGATGCTAATTGAACCCAAAATTTCTAAAGAAAAAAATGAATTTTTGATTTGGAGATTTGATGATTAGCTGTGATTTGATTATATCTTGTACAATGTGCATTATTGGAGTTTAATAGATTTACATTTTATTTTAGGTTCTCAGATATTTGTTTAAAGTGCAGGATGTTTTATTATATATAGCTCCTAGTAATATTGGGTGTATTTGTGTTGATTTTATCATGCATTTATGGGCTATGCATTTTATTTAGACTAAGAGGCGATGGTATTATATTTTGTTATCATTTGATTGTGTGTGCTGGTATCTTTTATATTTTTATCTTTTAGTTTTTTATCTTTTAAAATAAGTATGCACTAAAAGAGTACAAGAGTCTTGCAATTGTAGGCACCTCCAAAAAAGTTGTACGTTTTTTTTCCTGTTCTTTTTCATGATTTTTAAAAAGTTATTTTAAAAAATTTCCCTGTTGTTTTCGTACGTCACTTTTTCCTTTTTGTTGTATTTTTGTATGTTAACTGTTTTTAAATTTTTTTTGAAACTTAATAAAATTCTATTTTTTATTTATGTTTTGTAAATTTAAAAGGTATTTTAGAACACCTGTAGAAATACTATTTGAACAAAAGGTAAGGATCTTTGTGCAAATGAAGCAAGCAATCAGCTAAAAGAATTCCTACTGTTGGCTACAGTGACGTGCAGTGAGGTTTATGGCTGGTGAGGCTGGTGACATCATCAGGAAGGTGGAGAATGGGACCATGTGTGCTGGAGACTGAGGCTGCCTCAGCCTCCAGCACACGTGATCCCATTCCCCGCCTTCCTGAGCGTGCTCCGCCGGCTCACGCTCCGCAGTCCTCGAAAGCAACTGGGGAACAACAAGAACCTTCCTGCCTCTGCTGGACTTTGCGCAAGTCCAGCAGAGGCAGGAAGGTTCTCGTCGTTCTCCAGTCGCTTTCGTGGCTTCATCATCCGGGAGCGCCGACAACATTTCTGCCTCCGTAGCGCGCGGACGGATGGAGGTAGCCAGAGTGGCGCCGAGGCAGTCCGGTGGGCGACCGACCGAGGATCAGGCTGCCTGATCCTCCATCGCTGGCTCGCTTGCTCTTTTGTCCGCCCGGACCGCCTCGGCGTCGCTCTGGCTACATCCGTCCAGCCGTGCCAGGGAGCCGCGGAGACAGAAATGTTGTCGGCGCTCCCGGAGGACGAAGCCACGAAAGCGACTGGGGAACGACGAGAACCTTCCCCCAGTCGCTTTCGTGGCTTTGTCATCCGGGAGCGCCGACAACATTTCTGCCTCCGCAGCTCCCGGGCGCGGCCGGACAGATGTATATAATATTATAATATTGTAATATATTATATACTATTATATACTATTATTTCATGAAGAGAGGTGAGGCTCTGCCTCCCTTGCCTCCCCTGACCGCATGTCCCTGGTTGGCTACCATTAAAGGGAAAGGTTCCCCTCGCACATATGTGCTAGCCATTCCTGACTCTAGGGGGCAGTGCTCATTTCTGTTTCAAAGCTGAAGAGCCAGCGCTGTCCGAAGACGTCTCCATGGTCATATGGCTGGCATGACTAAATGCTGAAGGGGCACAGAACACTATTAACTTCCCACCAAAGGTGGTTCCTATTTTTCTACTTGCTTTTGAACTGCTAGGTTGGCAGAAGCTGGAACAAGTAACGGGAACTCACTCCGTTATGTGGTGCTTGGGATTCGAACTGCTGAACTGCTGATCTTTCTGATCGACAAGCTCAGTGTCTTAGCCACTACGTCCCTTGGCTACCATTACACACATCCTAAAAAAACCTGACTGATCTTTTTAGGATGCGTGGCTACCATTATAGCTATCTTCTAATCCCTCTGGATAAAATTTTAAATTAAGTTTGACTCTGGGTATTTTAATTGTTTTTAATTGCATTTTGCTGATTTTAATTAATTGATTATTTATTTATTATGTGTTGTACATTGCTTTTTATATCTCCTCCTTGTTATTTATTTGTTGTGTAATAAATTGTACGCCGCCCCGAGTCCCTTGGTGGAGAGGATGCGGCATATAAATTAGATTAATAAATAAATAAAATAAATAAATAAATCAAGTATGGAACTAATTGGCATTCCCTGGGGAAGCAAACCAAAAGTACACAAATAGATTGGGAGAAACCAGGCTTAATAGCAGTGACTGTGGGAGGGATTTTGGAGTCTTAGTGGACAACCAATTAAATATGAGCCAACAGTGTGCAGCTGCCGCAAAAAAAGCCACCGCAGTCCTAAGTTGCATTAATAGAGGAATTCAATCAAGATCACGTGAGATACTAATACCACTCTTTAAAGACCACACTTAGAATACTGCATCCAGTTTTGACCACCACACTACCAGAAAGATGTTGAGATTCTAGAAAGAGTTCAGAGAAGAGCAACCAAGATGATTAGAGGACTGGAGGCTAAAACATACGATGAAAGATTGCAGGAACTGGGCATGGCTAGTCTAATGAAGAGAAGGACCAGGGGTGATATGATAGCAGTATTTCAATATTTGAGGGGCTGTCACAGAGATGAGTGGGGTCAAACTATTTTCCAAAGCACCTTAAGGCCAGACAAGGAACAATTGAGGGAAATTGAACAAGGAGAGATTCAACCTAGAATAAGGAGAAATTTTCTGACAGTGAGATCAATCAACCCATGGAACCGATGTTGCCTTTGGAAGTTGTAGGTTGCTTCATCACTGGAAGTTTTCAAGAAGAGACTGGATTGCCTTCCTGTCAGAAATGTTAGGGTCTCCTGCTTGGGTGGGGGTGGGGATGGGGTTGGACTAGATGACCTACAAGGTTCCTTCCAACTCTTGTTTTTCGGTTAAATCACAAGTCACAAATCATGACATCATGCTTAACTGTTGGCTACCAGTGTTACAAACATCCTAAAAAGATTAGTCAAGTATGACCAATTGGCGTTCACTGGGGAAGCCAGCAGGAAATCACAAACCACAGTCATGAAATCATGCTTAACGGTTGGCAGGAGATGGTACAGAAAGTCAATTTGGGTCTGATGGAATTAGACCATAAAACCAACCCACACAGAACAGCCCAAAGCACCCAGAGACATTCCCCGAGATTGGGCTCCAGCTTGAGCCCGAAACCTGGAAGACAAAATCTCTGGTCCTGGTCAATGTTCCCTCTAAGGTGCGCAGCTGCGCGGCTGCGCACGTGGCAAGAAAACACCACGCAGCATTTTTAAATGCCGCACAGTGATTTCTATTGCCAGAGGCTCCGGAAGCTGGGGAGCTCCTTTGCAGGCAGCTAGAACGGGCTGGCCGCAAAGGACTTCCCCGGACTTGCTTTGATGAGCACGGGGTGACTGAAGGTAGTTGTGAAGCCCCAAAGCCCCCGCCGCCACCGGAATAACTGCTGCCACCTCCTCCTCCTCTAACAGCACTGCCGGATTTGCCGCCTGACGCTGCGGCTGAGGTGAAGTCGCCAAAGCTCCAGCCGGCCTTCCCGCTCATGGCAGCGGTGCCTCCCCTCCGCTCGCAGCACCTGAGCTCAGCGCCGCGTTACCCCTGCCCCCTCCACCTCCTCCGCCATGCTTTTGAGGAGCCATGAGGCTGCAGGAGCCAGTAGGAAGGCGGGGGGGAGCAGGGGAAAAAAAAGCCTCATGGCTCCTCAAAAGCACGGCAGAGGAGGAGGGGGTAGGGGTAACGCGGTGCTGAGCTCAGGTGCAAATGTGGTGGTGCTGTTAGAGGAGGAGGAAGTAGCAGCAGTTATTCTGGTGGCAGCTCGTCGGCATCTTCAGCAGCAGCCCTGCCTACAATGAAGAAACCAAAGGTGGAGCAGATCCACGCAGATGACGTTGCTGCAACATGACTGGAGGAGGAATTCTGGAAGTTGAAGTCCACAAGTCTTAAAGCTGTCAGGTTTTGAAATCTAAGATAAAAGGACATTCTCTCAAACTCTATTTTCATCTGCTGGGAGTCAAGTTCTTTGTTTCCCTTCTGCATCCCTTCCATCCCTTCCCTCATCTCAGCTGCCCCACCCTCCAAGAGGTCCAATCTCTGTGAGTTCTTATTAATTTTGGCCTGGTTCTCTTTAATTTCTTCTTTCATCTCCTGCAGTTGTTTCTTTATTTCCTCTTGTCCCTGTATAATTTGCTGAAACATTTGTTGAAAGTCCATCTCCAGAGATTTGGGTTGCATCAAAGCTGTTATTTTTGATTGTGTACTAGGACTGGAGGTTGCAGATGTCAGGGCAGAGGCAGCAAAGCCAGGCTTTCCAGGAGGTGGTTTTTTAGGTGGCATTCTTTATACCATAAAGAGTTCAGTCAGTATAGAGAATGGTCAATCAGAAAGGCAAGGCAGCTAAAAGAGTCCAAGAGGCAGAAGGTCCAGACAGAAGAGAGTTTTTGTTTCCACTGGCCCTGGTAATAGAGCAAAATTTCCACTCCAGGGAGTTCAAAGAACAGCAATCCACAAGAGACTTATCTGAGTAACACGGAGACAAAGACCGGAAGCCTGAAGTTTCAAAGGTGGAGTCAGATTTCACATTTCATAAAGACAACGGAAGTGTGCCATCTTGCCCTGCCAGCTTCGGGTTTGGAGGCAACAAATAAAATTTTCAAAGTTCAATGTTCAAAGTTTCCAGATCATCATTGTTTTAGGGCTTAAGTCCTAAAATTCACTTAATTCACTTAATAGGAGTGTGACATCATTGGTTGGCTCTCCCCCTCCTCCTCCTTTCCCTGGGGCAAAGAGCTAAATCGTTTCCAGCCGCCTGTCCGAGGGAGGGGGGGAATTCCCCCTCCCTCCAGCCGCGCCTCTCCGATTCACGCCGAAAATAGGATTTAAACAGCTGATTTTTTTTTCGTTAGAGTTGTTAGGGTTGTTAAAGGGAATGGAGAAAGTTCACACCTCACTGCACAGCAGTCGCATCCTTCTAGTTTCTTTTTCTCCGATCGGCATCGTAGCGAAGACGCCGGAGCGTCTCCCCATCGTGCTCCCCGGTGCCTGGAGCGAGGTGGGGGACCTCCCGCCGGCCGCCGCTGATCCAGGGATCCCCCGCGGTGCCGCCCCTTCGGCAGGACGCCTCTACGGGGCGTCCTGTGCCCCCCAAGGAGTGGGAAGCCCACCAGGGAAGCGGGGGGCGAGCAAGGCTTGCTCGTTGCCGTCGGCCACCGGAACCAGAAGTCAACCGGAAGAGAACCAGACCAAAATTAATAAGAACTCACAGAGATTGGACCTTTTGGAGGGTGGGGCAGCTGGTTGCTAAGCAGAAGCGTTGTTAAGTGATACTGATATTATATAACACTTTTAATTAATCGGGTACCTTGAATAAACATAACTTTGAGTTTAAAATAATACTGATTTTGTTGTTGTCTTAGGTGACATCTGTGAAAAAAATTCAGGTGCTCAGGCATGAAAATGTGCCACTCAAACACTATACGTTTCTGCTCACATTGAAAAAAAAATTAGAGGGAACATTGGTCCTGGTGACCGATTCAGATCCTGCAACATTTATCCTGAGGTATGTGTAATTCTTCATTTTTGATGAAATGAGGCTAGATTCCATTATCTCTAGGTCAGAATAGCACAGGGAGTGCCAGGAGGAGCCCAGAAATGGAGGAGGATGAAGGGCAGAATTGGGGGAAGGGGTCTGCAGCTCCAGCTCCTCCCTCACTGCTGTTGTGGAAAGACATTCTCCAGCAGGAAGACCCTCTGTCTGCTTTACTTTGGAGGATTTCCAGTCCTGAGGCTCACCTGGAAAATGGCCAAAGAAATCCACAGTAACCCTTGGCAGAGCTTGGAAACAGCTGGACAGAGCCACACCTGGTATGGGGGTCCTTGGGGTTCCACGCAGCTGCTTGTGGGCCTGAACCCATGTTTGACCCCCACAGGCCCACTGCCTGGATGACCAGCAGGACAAGAGCTGCTTGGAACTTCACCCCTGAGTGTAGAAACAGCACCACTCCTGGAAGGGCTACACATTCCTGCCCAGGAGATGTTTCTGATGGCAGGAGGAGGGGACTGGAGGGAGGCACAGCCTTTACCAGGAATGGGGAGTGGGGGAGGAGGTAGAGAGAGCAGAGCTCTGAATCACTCTACTTTCACTTTCTGATCAGAAGTACAAAGGGGGAATTGGTTACTTATTAAACACCCTCTGCTTTCACTTTCAGTCCTTGCTCAGAAATACAAAGGATAATTGGTTATTTATGAAATAGCAAAACTGGTTAAACCAGGCTCAGTGAAGCAGGAGGGAAGGTAGCCCCGAAGGAGGAATTTGGGAGAGGAGGGAGTCAGACCAGGACTTACTCTCTTCCTTTCCTTCTTTCCATCTTTCCTTCGTTCTTTCTTCCTTTCCTTTCCTTCCTTCCTTCCTTCCTTCCTTCCTTCCTTCCTTCTTTCCTTCCTTCCTTCTTCCCTTCCCTTCCTTCCTTTCTTTCTTTCCTGCCTTCCTTCTTTCCTTCCTTTCCTTATTTTCTTCCTTCCTTTCCTTTCCTTCTTTCTCTTTCCTTCCTTCTTTCCCTTCCCTTCCCTTCCCTTCCCTTCCCTTCCCTTCCCTTCCCTTCCCTTCCCTTCCCTTCCCTTCCCTTCCCTTCCCTTCCCTTCCCTTCCCTTCCCTTCCCTTCCCTTCCCTTCCCTTCCCTTCCCTTCCCTTCCCTTCCCTTCCCTTCCCTTCCCTTCCTTTCCTTTCCTTTCCTTTCCTTTCCTTTCCTTTCCTTTCCTTTCCTTTCCTTTCCTTTCCTTTCCTTTCCTTTCCTTTCCTTTCCTTTCCTTTCCTTTCCTTTCCTTTCCTTTCCTTTCCTTTCCTTTCCTTTCCTTCCTTCCTTCCTTCCTTCCTTCCTCTTTCCTTCCTTCTTTCCCTTCTTGCACTTCCTTCTTCCCTTCCCTTCCTTCCTTCCCTTCCCTTCCTCCTTCTTTGTTTCCTTCTGCCTCCCCCCCCCCCTCTTTCCCTCCGATTTCAAGAGAGCGAAGGACGCCGGAGCCTGTGGGAGGGGCTGGCACTTAACGCTGAGGATCAACGGTTCAAGCCACAAGCGCTAGTTTGGTTTCGTTTTGTGTCATTCCTGGAAAGGTTTCCGCCTTTGGCGCCGAGTTTAGCTGGTGGGCTAGCAGCGTCAGAAGACAGCAAAAGGCGAAGAAAAGAAGCGGGAAGGGCTGGCAGGTAAGAAAGGGAAGGGTTTTATTTTTAATCGATTTAATGAACGCCCGACTCCAATCCACTTTTATTTATCCTAGGCAATCGGCCGCCTTTCGCAGGTGTTAGAGACAACTCCCATCGTCCCCAGGCCACGGGGGGAGGATGGAAAATGGGGAGTGTAGTCCCCCGCAGGGAGCTAGGTTGGAGTGGGATCATCCACCCGTGAAGGGGGGGGGGGCAGGAGGGTTTCCTCTTGGGGAACCAGGGACGCTGAGCTGAGCCGCTCCGCAACAGACAGGGGAAATTCCCACAATGTTTTGCCCTCTATCTAAGGGGCCGCGCGTCCCCCTCTCCGCGCTCGGGGTCCGGCAGACTTCGCCCATGAAGCCTCCTTTCGCTCCGGCTCCTTCTCTTTCCTGTCTCCCCTTCCTTCTCCCCAAAGGGAGCCGAGTCCGAACCTCTCCCATTTTCACTTTCCAGCGTTCGGCTCCCACCGGCGCCTTTGAGAAACTTCCTCCTCGGTCACGGGCTCGTTCCGGTCCTTCACAACCAGCTGAACGGGGCTGGATCCGGATGGGGCTCTCGGTTGCCCGTTTGGGGTTTCTGTCCGCGGCGGTGGTCCTGTTGCTGCGGGGAGGATGCGCAGGTGAGTTGCTGGACGAGTGGGGCTAAAACCAAGGCGGTTGGTTGCAGCCTGGTTTTCTTGTGGCAGCGAGTTCCAGAGGCTTCGCCTGGTTGGGGAGTCGGGTTAGTTTAACTCCCAGAATTCTCCAGCCAGCCATCAAGGAGTTTCCACAGAAGATTGTGGAGAATAATAGCGCTAAGAATCTGTGGGAGTTCCAGATCCAGAAGGACAGGCAGGCATTAGATAATCAACCAGACACTGTAGTAGTAGACAAATTAATAGACAAAGACAGAAGAGCTCCAGAGGCCAGATAAGGGTGGGGGGAGGCAAGGCACCCCTTGACTTGAGTGATGTCAAGTTGGCCACCCAGAGGTGGTATTCAACCAGTTCTGACAGGTTCTGGAGAACTGGTAGCAGAAATTTTGAGTAGTTCGGAGAACCGGCAAATAGGCTGGCCCCGCCCCCTCTGCTTCCCACCTTCCAGCTGATCTTCTTTTGTTGCCCTGAACAGGAGAACCGAGCTGGAAAGCAGGTTAGTGGGGTGGGGCGGGAATGGGGACTTTGCAGTATCTTTCCCTGGCCACACCCACAAAGCCACGCCCACAGAACTGATAGTAAAAAAGTTTGAATCTCACCACTAGGCCACACCCACCCAGTCACATGATCAGCCAGCCACACCCACAGTACTGGTTGTTAAAAAATGTGAATCCCATTCGACCAATCTGAAATCAATACACCTTGTTAAATCTTCTGTGGGCTTTTTGCATGGTTTTATATCTCCTGCGGGAAGGAGGGGGTTACGAGAGGGGCATCTAGGCCATTCCTCTTTTTGGACCATCGCTGCAGGACGTCTTTCTTGATACACCTCCATAGGTAGCCAAGAATTTCAGAGCAGGGAGTCGCCAAAGTCAACAACTTGAAGGCTCATGGGCTTCAACTCCCAGAATTCCTTAGCCGGCCATGCTGGTTGGAGAATTCTGGGACTTGAAGTCTACAAGTCTTAAATTTGCCAAGCTTGGAGAGTCTTGTTGTTAGGGTTCTAAATACCATGCAGAAATAAATCATTGTCCAAGGCAAAACATCTTTAAAGGTGCAATTTATTCCGCAGGCATGTTAGCACGGCTATGGAAAATTCCAACTCTGGATTACATCCTGTAAGTTCACCCAGTTGAAAGTACATGATCTCTCCCCACACCCTCAAATCCATCACATGTTCCAATCATCATCTTCCATGCTGGCATGTACACCCATCTTCTTCCGGCCAGGTGTCGAGATGCGGAGACAAAAGATGACCTTGGCTTCTACAATAGAATGTCAACAATCCATTCTACAATCCTACTCCTTTGTATTCCCCCCTCCCAACTACTACACTATTGAAACAGCATAGAAAATTATAAGAAAGTGTGGCAGGCCAAAGATCCTAAAAAGAACATAACTACAGGCCTGACACTTGTTTTAGTATTGATGCTAGGAAGGGGGCTGATTCCAAAGCAAAACGGATTGGGGGGGATTAAAAGTGTGCCTTTCCTGTCTCACCCCTCCCCCCTTTTCCCCCAAGATTCCTCCTCCCATTCATTGCGCATTTTCTACACCTTGGTCCTGAGCCCCAACCAGGATGTGCCCCAATATGTTGTGGTGGGATATGTGGACGACCAGCTGGCTTCACGCTTTGACCCCTCCACAAGAAGAATGTTACCCCAAGTGCCCTGGCTCCTTAATGTGAAGAAGGAGGACTTGCATTTCTGGGATTTCATATCTCAGAGAGTCAGCACCACGGAGCGGAGGTTCAAAAGTGACCTTGCCATCTTGCACAGCTATCACAACTCCAGCAGAGGTAAGACGTGTGGGGGAGGGGGGAGCGAACCAAGTATTTTGGCCTCTCTAAATTGCTGTTCCTCCCCATGAGAAATAGGATATATGTATGGCATATATGATATATAGGCATACCAGGGTTGTAACACAAATAATACCTATTTCCTCTGGCTCAACTGATAGGAGGCGGCCTTGCTTAGTGGTGCTAAGACTCCTGCCCTAAGATTTAATAACAGCCCAATTCAAATCCCAGTAAGGGTAATGCTAGCTGACGAGACTAATTAGCTCAAAATAGATCATACTAGTCTCCCTTTATTTATTTATCATACAAATACAACAAAAAATAAAAACAAACATTAACAAATAAATATTGGTTTTCTGCCTGCAGTGTCTTCTGTGATGATCCGAAGGACAAAAGAGTAGTAGTGACCCTACCTCCCATATTTAGGCTATACCAGGGTTGTAACAAATACATTACCTAATTTCCCTGCTCAACTGATAAGAGCGAGCCTGTGGCTTAGTGCTAAGACTCCTGCCTAAGATATAATATAGCCCAGGTTCAAATCCCAAGTAAGGTAAGGCTAGCTGAGGAGAGCTTTTAGCTCGAAATAGATCTATACTAGACTCTCCAATATTTTATTATCAGTACAACTACAAGAACACACACCCAACTACATGTATGTATGTATTATGTATGTATGTAGTATGTATTTGTGTTACAAACCCCGGATCCTAAAGTCTCCTTTATGTATTTTTCAGTACAAAAGTACAAACATAATATATTAAATATAAATATATATATATATAGAAAGATATATATATATATATTATATATATAAAATATATATATATATATATAGAATATATTATATATATATATAATATATATAATATTAATATATATATATCATATATATATATAGATATATTTCTCTCCTTCTCTCAGCTTGCCCACAGAACCTCGCCTCTCTCTCTCCCCCTTCTCTCCGCAGGCTTGTCCCCGTTTATCCCTCCTATCTCCTTCTCTCCCACCCTCCCTCTCCCCTTGCTCCACAGAGGCCTTTCCTATCTTATCCCCTTCTCTCCCTCAGGCTGGCCCCATTGTCTAAACTCCCAGCCCACAGGCCTGATGAATCACGTGCCAGCCAAAGTGGCAGTTGGAATAGAATTATTTTCACGTGGGGAGGGGGAGTAGAACGTCTAGCTCCTTAGCATCTGAGCATGTTAAATACTGTATAAGAAATATTAATAATCTGATGGTCATTTCAAAAAATCTTACCGAGCACCTAAAAACGAAGAGGAACATTCTGGTTTTTCTTTGAACACATTTCACTTCTCATCCAAAATTCCCCACTATCCAGTCAGAGCTGAAGAAGCTTCTTGGATGAGAAGCGAAATGTCTTCAAAGGAAAAAAAAAACTCAGAAAGTCCAGGAAAAAAAACCCAGAAAGTCCAGTTGCCTCTTGAAAAAAAATCACCTTTGGGACAATATTTATTAAGCTTGTTTTAGGAACTGAGGATTTGTTGAGAATAATTGTAAATCTCTGTGCAGGGGTATGCTAGACAGGTAGTCCTCGATTTACAGCCACAATGATTTAGCCCAACATTTATGTTGCTAAGTGAGACATTTGATACATGAGTTTGGCTCCATTTTACGACTTTTCTCGTCACATTTCTTACGTGAATCACTGCAGTAGTTAAACTACCAACACGGTTGTTAAGTAAATCTGGCTTCCCCTCTGACTTCGCAAAAGGGTGCGAATGTCCGGTGGGCTTCTCATGGGGGCCGGATCATGAAAGAGACAGAGGCTGCTTTCTCGAGATGAGAGCGCCCAGATCTGACTCCGTGGCTCTCTTTTATTGGTTTCAATAGGGTGGGTGGATACATATTCATAAACAAGAAAACTACGTAATGAAAAGATACAGTTTCATGTATGGAAAACTTCACATGTACATATATCATTGATTAGACAGTCAAAGATATCACCGTGACAGTAAGGGATGGAATGTTTATCTATGAGCTCCTTTTTTATGGCGGCCATAAATAAAAATGTTATCTTCGAGAAATTCCTTAGTGCCCTTGTTTACCTCACACTCAGAAGTGTTAGACTTCATGGCACCAATTAAACAATTAATCCCACCTATATCAGAAGATCTACAACAGTCCGTCCTTGGACAGCCAGAAAGAAATATATTTCTTTGAAGTCTATGTGTCAGTCTTTTGTATATGAAAATCGAAGTATGTCTCCACAAGGCACCAGGCTGATTAATAATTGCAACAAAAGGGGATCACATGACCCCTGGACACTGCAGCCGTCATAACTACACAGTGGTTGCCAAGCATCTGGATTTTGATGACGTGACCATGGGGATGCTGCGACGGTCATAAGTGTGAAAAATGATCATAACTCCCTTTTTCCCATGCCATTGCCATTGTAACTTCAAACAGTCACTAAATGAACTGTTGTAAGTCAAAGATTTGAGTGTCTCTATGGTGTCTACATTTTCTTGGAAACAAATCAAGGAGGAGTTGAAAAAAGGGCAAATCTGAAAGAGGATTTTCAGCCAGATCAAAATAAATGGCTTATAGCTTTGCTTGGGGGGGGGGGGGAAGGAAAATCCATCAGAATATGTCTCAATAAGTGCCCAAGTAGGAGAAGAAAACTTCCTCCCCGCCCCCGAAAAATGGAATTTAAAGATGGGAACACAGAGCTGGTATTTCTGCATATGTTACTGTCAGTGTTCCAAATATCATGCAGAATTAAATCAGAGTCGAAGGCAAAATCATCCTTAAAGTTCCAATTTAATCATACAGGCAAGTTAGCACGTCTATGGAATTCCAACTCTGATCTTCTTCCTGGAATTCTACCCAGTTGAAAGTTCATGATCTTATCCCGACACCCGTAAATCCATCACATGGTCCAATCTTCTTCGGCCATGGTGGCATCTCCACCCACCTGGTTCCGGTCAGGTGCAGAGGTGCGGAGACGAAAGATGACCTTGGGCTTCTAGAAAAGAATGATAACAACACATTCCACAATTCTACTCCTTTCTATTCCCCCCTCCCAACTACTACACTAATGAAACAGCACAGTGAAATAATAGAAAGTGTGGCAGGCCAAAGATCCTAAAAGGAACATAACTACAGGCCTGACAGTTACATTTTGGTTCTGCGCCTCCAGGTAGTCCTCCACTTATGACCACAGCTGAGCCCAACATTTCTGTTGTGAAGTGAGACATTTCTTAAGGGAGTTTGGGTCCATGTTATGGCATTTCTTGTCACCGTTGTTAAGTGAATCACTGCCATTGATACATTAGTAGCCCAGTTGTTAAATGAATCCAGCTTCCCCATTGACTTTGCTGGTCAGGAGGTCGCAAAAGCGAATCATGTGTCCTCACGGGACACAGCGGTCATAAGTATGAACTCGTTGGTAAGCATCTGAATTTTCATCACATGATCATGGGAAAGCTGCAAAGGTCGTAAATGTGAAAAATGGTCATAAGTCACATGTTTTCAGTGTCGTTGCAACTTTGAACAGTCACGAAGCGAAAGGTTATAAGTCGAAAACTACCTGACCTTTTCTCAGCAGGGATTCACAGCTGGCAGCGCATGATTGGCTGCCAGCTGAGCAAAGATGGCCACAAGCAGGGGTACTTTCAGTACGGCTACGATGGGGAGAATTTCATCAGCTTGGACCAGAAGACCCTCACCTGGACGGCGGTCGATGTCCGCGCTCAGGTGACCAAGAGGAGGTGGGAAGCAGAGCCTTTCATCACCCAGAACACCAATAACTTTTTGGAGAAGGAATGTATCCAGCTGCTTCAAAAGTGCATGTTGTATGGAAAGGATTCTTTGTTGAGGAAAGGTGAGGAAGGAAGGAGGGAGGAAAAGGTTGGTGCTGTTGCAGGAGAACGTTGGATTTGTGGCGCAAGGCCTCCACGCTACACAAATGCAGTCTTAAAACATGCCTGAAATGGCCTACTGGCCACCTGTCCCTCCAGCAGCTGAATCAGAGGAGGAGGAAGAGACGTGCGAGTCAGGATCAGCATCAAGGCAACCTGAGAGCTCAGAGGGGGAAGAGGGAATGGAGCTGTCACACACAGAGAGACAGAGAGAGAGAGAGACAGAGAGAGACACACAGAGAGAGAGGGAGAGGGAGGGAGGGGGAGAGAGAGAGAGAGAGAGAGAGATGCGGCGCCTGGGCCATCCGTCAGCCCTCAGATGGAGAGTCAAAAGCTTCCAGGTGTGGAGGTGGCTGATGAAGAAGAAGAGGAATAGCTGAGACCAGTGCCTGATGCATGGATGTGCAGAAGGCAGAGGAAAGGAGAGGAGAGCAGTGGAAATCTGTGGGCTGATCCTTGGGACGGAAGACCCACCACTGCTAGTGAAGCTCAACCCTAGCTCTAGGGATAAAAGGCATGGGACAGAGATGAATAGATGTGGCATACAACTATTCAACTTCTGGTCAGCCACACTTGTTATCCGGCTGTGAGAGAGGACGTTTTTGATGAGGCTGCTGGTGCTCCTAATAAAGGAATCTTTGAGTTAACGTCAGAGAGTTGGCCATGTTTGGGGAGCTGGGTCAGAAAAATGGCAGTGTTGTGTTCTCTACAGAGCCCCCGTTGGCGAAAATATCTCTCAGGATCCAGTACAACAGTATGGAGACCCTCATCTGCCAAGTCTATGGCTTTTATCCCAAAGAGATAGATGCCACCTGGAAGAAGGATGGGATGGTCTGGGAGCAGGACACCTACCGGGGGGGTGTCCTTCCAAATTC
Source organism: Natrix natrix natrix (assembly GCA_029891615.1). Classification (NCBI taxonomy): domain Eukaryota; kingdom Metazoa; phylum Chordata; class Lepidosauria; order Squamata; family Natricidae; genus Natrix; species Natrix natrix. Next base: position 304,228 of record JAKRSK010006622.1, read on the forward strand.
AGATGGGACCTACCATACCTGGCTGAGCATCGAGGTTGACCCGAAGGAGAGGGACCGCTATCGGTGTTATGTGGACCACGAGGGACTGCCGGAGCCTCTGAACTTGGCCTGGGTGAAGCCTGGTGAGAAAAAGGGAGTGTGGGGGGGTCACCAGTTATGAGCAAAGGTGTGTCTGAAACTTCACATAGCTGTGGACATTCAAACCAATGAATGTCATGATGGAGTTGAATGAATCAATAGAACGAATTGCCTCCAGAAATTCTGAATGCTCCAACAACGGATGTTTTTAAGCAGAGATTGGATAACCATTTGTCAGAAATGTTATAGGGTATCCTGCTGAGCAGGAGGTTGGACTAGAAGGCCTCCAAGGTCCCTTCCAGGTCTAATCTGATTGACTGATTGAGGTATCATATTTTTCGGAGTATAAGACGCACCTTTTTCCCTCAAAAAAGAGGCTGAAAATCTGGGTGCGTCTTATATACTGAATACAGCATTTTTGGCCTCCTGAAACCACACCCTCTTCACCAAAATGGCCATGCAGAGCCTTATGGAGGCTTCAGAGAGTTCTTGGGGGCTGGGTAGGGCAGAAATGAGCAACAAAATGGGCTGTCAGGAGCACTCTATAACTCTCCTAAAGGCGATTCATGCCCTTTTAAAAACAAAAAATGGGCCCGTTTTTATGAAAAACAGACAGTTCTTTGCTCGTCGTCCCCCGCCCTCCCAGAGCACTCGACAAGCCTCCTAAAGGCTATCCATGCCCTTTATAGGGAAGTTTGCAGAGTGCAAAAACTTTTTTTTAAATTTGCCTCTTACAAACTTTGGTGCATCTTTTACTCTGGTGCATCTTATACTCAAAAATACGATAATCCAATCCACCGCTTTGCAGGCATCCAACGTAAACCATCCCAGAAAGATGGCTGTTCAGCTCTTCCTAGGAGAAATCCATCATCTCTGTGGAACCGAGATTCTGTTCCTACTACTAAGAATCTTTTCTTAATGTGACTAGGTTAACTTAGTCTTGGCTGCAGGGGTGGGATTGAAAAATGTTAGCAACTGGTTCTCTGTCTGGTTGCTGGGTAGGCGTGGCCATGATGGGCATGGCCTACTTCTGCACCATGGTGGGGGGAGTGTTTTCACCCTCCCCAGGCTCCGGAGGCTTTCCTCGAGCCTCCAGGAGAGCGAAAATGGCCGCCCCGGGCTCCAGAGGCCAGAAACAGGCCCATTTTGGGACTTCCAGAACTTCTGGTAGATTCATTTTTGCCCTCCCCAGGCTCCGGAGGCTTTTCATGAGCCTCTGAGAGGGCAAAAATAGCCTCCCCTGGGCTTCTGGAACTTCTGGGAGGCCCTGCATTTACCTAGCAAGATGAACAGGCCACGTGGAGACTCCTGGGAGAGGAGGGGAGGGGTGGGCAGGATTAGCCAGTCTTTGCAACTACTGGTTCGGCGAACCAGATATAAAATTAACATCCTGTTCGCCCAAACCTGTCTAAACTGACTGAATCCCACCCCTGCTTGGCTGCCCTCTCGCCAAGGCCAGGAAATAAAATGGAAGAGAAACCCACTAGAGAAACCCGGAGCTCCCCTAGTCATTTTTTCTTTTCTCTCACACAGCTTTCGTATTATCCAACTTTGGACTCATTGCTGGAGTCATAGGGGTTGTGGTAGCCGCTGTCCTCATTGCTGCTGGAATGACTATCTATATCAGTAAGTAATTATTGGGTGGGCACAGGGTGTGTCATTCACAAAATAGAGGTACTGCCAATCTCCACAGCTCAGAATAGAAGAATAGAATAGAATATAACTTTTTACTGGCCAAGTGTGATTGGACACACAAGGAATTCGTCTTTGGTGCAGATGCTCTCAGTGTACATAAAAAGACAAGATACATTTGTCAAGAATCATAAGGTACAGCACTTAATGATAGTCATAGGGTACAAATAAGCAATCAGGAAACAATCAATATCAATATAAATCGTAAGGATACAAGCAACAAAGATACAGTCCTGCAGTCATAAGAGGGAGGAGATGGGTGATAGGAACAATGAGAAGACTAATAGTAATAGTTATGCAGCCTTAGTGAATGGTTTGACAGTGGTGAGGGAATTATTTGTTTAGCAGAGTGATGGGGGGAAAATGTTCTTGTTGTCTTGGTGTGCAGCGCTCTATAGCATCGTTTTGAGGACAGGAGTTGAAACAATTTATGTCCAGGATGTGAGGGGTCTGTAAATATTTTCACGGCCCTCTTTTTGACTCGTGCAATGTACAGGTCCTCAATGGAAGGCAGGTTGGCAGTAATTGTTTTTTCTGCAGTTCTAGTGTTTCCCACAAGCCTCCTTCATCAGGGTCGCGGTGAACATGGTTTCTAAATTTCCTGAAGGTCCTGGAGACCTCGTCTACACAATATCCTATGTAATATCCTAAGATTGTATTTTGAAGATTTAAGAACTTAAGAACTCTAGAATCCTCCAGCCAACATGCTGCCAACCTGAATGCCCCCGAACCTGGCGTTTCCCACAAGCTTCTTTGAATACAACCTCCAATTCTGAAAGTCCTGGAGAACTTGTCCATATGACACCCTAAGCTGGTGTTTCTTAACCTTGGCATTTGAAGATGCATGGACATCTGGCTGGGGAATTCTGGGAGTTGAACTCCATGTGCTTTCAAGGTGTCAAGTCTCCAAAACACAGCCTTAAGAGGTAATTTTTAGGCTGATTTGCTTTTGAGGATGTTGGCTGAATGTGGTCACTTTGGTTTGGGATCTGGGAGATCCTTTGGCTAACTGGTAGCGGCACTGAGCTGAACTTGGCAAACTTCAAGAAACATCAGAGCTGGCCTTGTTTAGTGCTAGGATGGGAGACCACTAAAATTCCAAGGGCTCTAGAATGAAAACTGGCAAGTTCAACAACTACCGTGTTTCCCCAAAAATAAAATCTGGTCTTATTTTCTTTTGGGTCCCCAAATAAGCATTGGGGCTTATTTTCGGGGTGGGAGTGTCTTAGTTTTTTTGAGTACCAACACCATGAGGTGGGGGATTGGAGCTGCCTGATGTGCACACCGCCTTACCTCAGGGTCCCATGGCCCCACGCCCCAAAAACTGCCTCATGGTAGCAGCACCGGCATCCATGTGCAGCAAGAGCCCATGTGGCCACCAGCTCACTTTTTCCGGCACCAGCGTGGCACTGGAGCAGGAGGCTGAGCAACACAGCTGGGCAAAACACTCCATTCCCAAGGGACCCATAGGCTCCCAAATACTTTTCACCCAGACGGAGAAATGAGAAATGAGGGATTCTCGAAGCTTTATCTGCTTGCAAATGGGACGCTTTGAAATGGAGTGTGACATTTACAAGCAGATGAAGCTTCATCTCCCTTTGGACGAAAAGTGCATGGTGGAGCCAGGTGGTGGCAGAGGCACAGGGGTGGGGAGGCAGGTGATCCCAACACACTGCCCACTCCATCCCACTGTCTATCAGCTTGCCCGTGGCCACACCAGGCAGGCAGATGTGCAAGGCATCAGGATTGCCTGCCTCCCCCCTCTCCCATGCCTCTGCCTGCTGTCAGTCGTGCTACTGTCAGGCTTCTGAAAGATGCCCTAATTAATTCATGAGCCTCGAGCCAAGTTTCAAAAGAAATCCATTCATTTATTAGGAACACCATTTCGGCAATACCACATTGCAGTCAGATCTGACCTCATTTAAATGATAGCTAAACTTTGCCCGTTTCTTCCTTCCCCTCAGTCTGTGTCATAAATCACATTATCCAACGAGGTGCAGGCCTCACACGCTTGCTGTTTTAATCTAAGATTTGTGTCTAGCCGAAGGTATGCATGGAATGCGCTCCCCTCTTTTCCTCAGCATGGCAACTTGATAACAGTCGAAAATGCTTTATGAGTTGACAGCCGCACAATCCTCCCATGAGCCAGGCATCTGTGCAGCACATCCACATTGCTTGTCTTCCCTCATGCCTCTGCGCTCAGATTTACAGGTATCTGTGTTGTGGCAAGGGGCTGGCGGGCCACGCCCATCCCCTTGGCATATTTTGAGGATAGGGCTTATATTAGGCCCACCCCAAAAGGGCTAGGGCTTGTTTTCGGGCTGGGACTTATTTTGGGGGAAACAGAGTAATCACCATTGATCCTGGTTATCTCCTTTGAACTTGCCAAGGTCAGCTGATGGCATGTTTGCACCCCCTGTGTTTGGAAGCCATTCCTTCTTCCAGGAGGGTTTTCCAACTTTGCAGTAGAGTCTACAGCTTTCTGCTGCTCCTTTTGAAGAAAGAGCACTGAAGCTCTGAAGTTCTACCAAAGGCTGAGGGGAAACTGAGGGATCTTGAACCAGGAATGTCCTCTCTGACTTCTTGATTCTGTCTTGCAGAAAAACGTGGCAGAAATGCATACAGAACAGCATCAGGTGAGCAACCCCCAAAGGTAATTTTTGGTATTGTCTTTGGGCGGATGAGAAGACAATCCAGATTAGCCCAAATGAAGCTGTAGAAGATTCATAGCTTCCCTGTGATGGGAAATAAGGGCTCCTGCTGAGTAAAAGTTTATATGTACAGTATTCAGGTAGTCCTTGACTTATGGCCACAATTGAGCCTAACATTTCTGTCGCTAAGTGAGACATTTGTTATGTGAGCATTGTCCCATTTTCACCTTTCTTGACATGGGTGTTTAAGTGAATCATGGCAGTGGTTGAATTAGCGACGTGTTTGTTAATTGAATCTGGCCTCTCCATGAACTTTGCTTGTCAGAAGGTTACAAAAGGGGGATCACGTGACCTGGGACACTGCAACCGTCATAACTACGAGTCAGTCACCAAGCATTTGAATTTTGATCACGTGGCCCTAAGAATGCTGCAATGGTTGTATGGGTGGAAAACGGACATAAGTCACTTTTTTCCAGAGCCGCTGTAACTTTGAGCAGTCACTAAATGAATTGTTGTAATTCAAGGACTGCCTGTATATGTATTTATTGATTTATTAATTAGAATTTCTAAACTGTCCCGTGGTTAATTAAAACACACTTTAAAAAAAATTGAAACATATATACGCTGCACCAAAGTCAGGCCCCATTGCTCAACCGCAATGTGGTTGACTGATTTCCCCTGAGGCTGAAGAGGCAATGCTCTAAAGATGGAACAGTGACACTGAATGAAACTAATTGTCAACTGTGCATAATAATCCCCCTGAAACCTTCCATAAGTGCTTCTTCAGGGAAAGGGGAAAGAAGGGGCCCTGTGGCAGGATGACTCAATGGGAGACGGGGCCAGCATGATCAAAATGAGAGCCCTGGTGCATGTTAATAGGAGTAGGAGCAGGAATAGGAGTAAATAGAATAGAATAGAATAGAATAGAACAGAACAGAACAGACACAATGAAATATAAACATATATAAGAATAGAATAGAATAGAATAGAATAGAATAGAACAGACACAATGGAATATAAAAATAGAACAGAACAGACACAATGAAATATAAACATATATAAGAATAGAATAGAATAGAACAGACACAATGAAATATAAAAACATATATAAGAATAGAATAGAACAGAACAGACACAATGAAATATAAACATATATAAGAATAGAATAGAATAGAACAGACACAATGAAATATAAACATATATAAGAATAGAATAGAATAGAATAGAATAGAATAGAACAGAACAGAACAGACACAATGGAATATAAAAATAGAATAGAATAGAATAGAACAGAACAGACACAATGGAATATAAAATAGAATAGAATAACAGAACAGAACAGACGCAATGGAATATTAAATATATAAGAATAGAAAAGAATAGAATAGGCTAGGCTAGGCTAGGCTAGAACAGAACAGAACAGAATAGAATAGAACAGAACAAACACAATGGAATATAAAATATATAAGAACAGAATAGAATATAGCATATCAATTATCAAATATAGAACAGAACAGAACAGGAGTTGGAAGGGACCTTGTAGGTCATCTAGTTCAACCCCCCTCTCACCCAAGCAAGAGACCCTACACCATTTCTGAGAGATGGCAGTCCAGTCTCTTCTTGAAAGCTTCCAGTGATGAAGCTCCCACAACTTCTGAAGGGAACTTCTGTTCCGTTGGTTGATTGTTCTGTCAGAAAAGTTCTCCTTATTTCCAGGTTGAATCTCTCCTTGTTCAGTTTCCATCCATTCCTTGTCTGGCCTTCAGGTGCTTGGGAAAATAGCTTGACCCCTTCCTCTCTGTGGCAGCCCCTCAAATATTGGAAGACTGCTATCGTGTCTCCCTTGGTCCTACTCACCAGTAGATTAGACATACCCAGTCCCTGCAACCGTTCTTCATGTGTTTTAGCCTCCAGTCCCCTAACCATCCTGATTGCTCTTCTATGCACTCTTTCTAGTGTCTCCACATCTTTTTTACATCGTGGGGACCAAAACTGGATGCAGTACTCTAGGTGTGGTCTGACTAAGGCTTTATAGAGTGACATTCCCTGTATATGGCATTTTGATAGGCAATGATAGTGGCCATCAGTTTTGCCTTCCTACTGTATAAAATATAATCTAGGACTGGCTGTATTTGAGCGCATTTTTTTTTTAAAAAATGATATTCACTAAATTCTTGCAGAACATATTTTGAAAAATCCGGTTCTACCTGATGATCGATGTGTGGTGACTGACAGCAAAAGGAAATTCTATTGTTGTTGTTGTTTTAAAAAAAAGTGTACATGTGGGAGATGCCCAGGATTTTTGCATTTCTTGTGTGAGTGTGACCCCTTTGATATATTGTCTGGCTAAAGAGGATGTTCCACTGTGCCTTGAACCTTGACTTTTTCATCTCTCTGTTACAGCCACTATCCAGGAGTTTGAAATTTCTCCAATGGTAAGTAGGGACACTCAAGACTGTAAGATCACGCATTTTTCATCAGAGAGGAAAAATAAAATTTTCAGCTCTGCAACAAAATGTCCTTCCTTTCCCCTTCCCTCCCTCCCTCCCTCCCTCCCTCCCTCCCTCCCTCCCTCCCTCCCTCCTTCCTTCCTTCCTTCCTTCCTTCCTTCCTTCCTTCCTTCCTTCCTTCCTTCCCTTGAGCCATAATGGCACAGTAGTTAGATTGCAATACTGCAGGCTACTTCTGCTGACTTTCAGATGCCTGAAGTTTGGCAGTTCGATTCTCACCAAGGTCAAGGTTAACTCAGCCTTCCATCCTTCTGAGGTCGGTAAAATGAGGACCCAGATTGTTGGGGGCAAGAGGCTGATGTCAGGGTTCCAAGTAACACCCCTAACGAAAGAAGACTCTGAGGCTTGAGGTTCCTCAAAGTCCCATTTTATTAGAGGTGTCATATTGGCACATCTGGGGGAACCCGAATCTGAAAGCTTCCAAGTTTTCCCCACCCAAAAGAAAGTTCAAGCCCCTGTCCAGTACCCACATGCAATGTTCCCTCTAATTTTTTTTCAGTGCGAGCGGAAAAATATAGTGTTTGAGCATATTTTCATGCCTGAGCACCTGAATTTTTTTCACAGATGTCACCCAAGACAACAACGAAATCAGTGTTATTTGAAACTCAATTCTACCATGTAAATATCCATTAAGTAAAGAAATCTCCCTATACAGGTAGTCCTCAATCTACGACCATAATTGAGCCCAAAGTTTCTACTGCTAAGTGAGACATTTGTTAATTGAGTTTTGCCCCATTTTACAACCTTTCCTGCTACATACAGTTAAGTGAATCACTGCGGTTAAATCAGTAACCTGGTTGTTAAGTCAATCTGACTTTCCTACTGACTTTGCTTGGCAGAAGGTTACAAAAGGGGACCCCAGGACACTGCAACCATCATCAATATGAGGCAGTTGCCAAAGATGCAAATTTTGATCATGTGGCCATGGGGATGCTGCAAGGATCGTAAGTGTGAAGAACAGCCGTAAGTCACTTTTTTCAGTGCTGATATAACTTCAGTCATTAAGTGAACTGTTGTAAGTTGAGGACTACTTGTATTCAAGTTCAATGGATGGCTTTCTATGGGAAAAGGATCAAAACTTCCCTCTATCCACATTTTCCATACTATGAATTACTTTATATGCCTTATACTTTCCCCCTTACTATCCAATAGTCTGCAGTGATATTAGCAAGTTATCAATACCAATTGATGTAGATTAGCAATTGGGCGCACATAAAGAAAACAAACAAAGAGGGGAGAGGAGGGAGGGGGAGGAAGGAAGGGAGAAGAGAGACACACACGCACACACACACAGAGAGAGACGAGAGACAAAAAAGGAAAGAGGAGAAAGAGAAAAAGAAAGGGGAGAGGAGGGAGGGAGGATAAGAAAAAGAGGCAGAAAAAAGAAAGAGAGAGAAAGAGAAAGAGGAAAGGAAGGAAGAAGGAAGGAAGGAAGGAAAGAAAAAAAAGAAAAGAGGAAGAAAGAAAAGAGGTGAGAAGAGAAGGAATAGGGGCCAAAAAAGCAAACAAGGAAAAGTAGGTAAAACTTTCACTGGAAAACACTAGTTTTTCCATCAGCGCAAAACTTTCCTAAACAAGGTTAATTTTCCGGATTTTGAGTTTCTGGTCTAAGCAGACCAAGAAGCCTCTGTTTTCTTTTTCTTTTCCAGCAATCAAATCAAATAAAATCCTCGGAGCACCAGCTCGACTCCCCCTTCCTGCGGAAAAAAACCTCGAGCCCCAATGCTCCGAACGCAGAGGCTGGATTCAGACAGGTGCCCACCCGGCGTGGGCTTCCACTTGCTTGCGTGGCGAGCGCCTCCTGCACATCCGCATCTCGGAAGCGGAGCCAACAGCGGGGAGCCCAGCCATGGGGGCTTAGCCGACAAACCTCCACGGAAGCATGCTCCGCACGTCCCGCGGAGAGTTTGCTGTTGCCGCTGCTCCCCCCCCTCAGTAACTTTGATCCAGGAGGGAACGGCCTCCCTGTCAATCAGCCACGCGCCGGCGGAGGGAGCCCAATCATAACCCTAGGCGGCCACATTTCTGTTAGGCCAAAGGCCCGCCCTCCCCTGGGTGTGTCCAGGCACTCTAATATCCCGGCCCAGCTGACAGAAGCCTCCTAGCCGCCTGCAGCTTAAAGTCCATCATGCTAAAGATCCCTGCGCGGCAGTTGGAAACTGCTGCGCTGTGTTTTGTTGCCACCTGCGCGTCCGCGCACCCGCGCAGCTTAGAGGGAACATAGCCCACATGTCCATCACATGATCCAATCAGGCGCCATCCAAAATTGGAGATGCCTCACCACAGCTGCAGGGCCAGTTGACCTTGACTTTCTGAGAAAGAATGTTATTATGGCTACATATCACCCACACTCTGTATAATCCCCCCTCCCATTTTCCCACGGTGGAAAATGTGGCAGGCCTGAAGTCCAAAAGGTAAAAGATGGCTTCCAGGTCTGACAGCTGACTCTGTAAACTGCTTAGAGAGGGCTGAAAAGCACTGTGAAGTGGTATATAAATCTTAAGTGCTAGTGCTATTCCTTCCTTCCTTCCTTCCTTCCTTCCTTCCTTCCTTCTCCTTCCTTCTCCCAATTCATTCATTCATTCATCAAATATCTATAGTCAATCATCTCACAGAAAGCAACTCTGCATGGCACAGAATGACCATGCTTTAGTATTCCCCCGATCCCATTATTTATTGTTTTAATCTTTTTTTTCTTCTTTTTTCACAGAACTGAAGTGTATACAGTTTAGAATGATCTGCAATTAAGGCGGTCTATATGCTTAGGTGAAAGATTGACCAAATGACCCTAGCAGTTTACTACTCCTTTTGCTACAACTACTGTTTGATTATTGAAGTTCACATACCTATTTTTTGGAGTATAAGATACAACTCCCCCCCCCCCCAAAGAGGATGAAAATCTGGGTGCATCTTATACACTGAATACAGCCTCCCCTCCCCCCTGAAATACCGCTCCCTTTACAAAAATGGACATGCAGAGAGTTTGGGAAGCCTGCAAAGTGCTCCTGGGGATTGGGGAGGGCAATAATGAGTGGGAAAAGGGTCATTTGTTTGTTCATTTTTGCCCCCTCCCAGCCCCTAGGAGCACTCTACAAGCCTCCTAAAGGCTATGCATGCCCTTTTTTTGGCAAAAAGCGGGCCTGTACTCTGTTCGTCCCCCGTTCGTCCCCCCCCTCCCCGAGCACTTTGCCAAGCACAAACTGCATGCCCCATTTTTCACAAAAAATGAAGTGTGCAGAAGGTTTGGGGGGTCTGCAGAGTGCAAAAACTTTTTAAAAAATTTACCTCTTCAAAATCTTGGTGTGTCTTATACTCTGGTGTTATACTCCAAAAAATATGGTACTTTTCTCTCTCACCTTCCTACCTCGTGAGATCCACTTGGCAGGTCAAAACAGAGCAAAGTCCTCTCCCCTGAGGACTTGCTGTGAATCACTGTGTAGCTGCTAAAGGATCTGGTGTGTAACTTGAACTTCAAAATCAGAATCAGAATAAAGCTGGAAGGGATCTAGGAAGTCTTCTAGTCAACCCCCTGCTCAAGGAGGAGATCCTATACCATTTCAGCCAAGTAACTGCCCAGTCTCTTCTTTAAAAACTCCAGTGATGAACCCAAAATTGCTTTTTCCAAGAGGCAACTGGACTTTCTGGTATTTCTTTTGAAGACATTTTGCTTCTCATCCGGGAAGCTTCTTCAGCTCTGACTGGATGGTGGGGAACGGAAGGATTTGTACTCCTTGCAGACAGCTGGTCACTTGCCTTCTTTTTACAGAGTCGTTGAGGCCACTTGGAGGCTGATCTGTGTCCTCAGGGTCACCTGAGTGGTGCAAATGGGTCTGGAGCCTTCTTGGAACTGTTGAAAGGACTGTTTTGTAGACTGGAGATGGATGATCTCCTATCTCTCCCCCTCTGTTTGATGAGCCCTAGGAACAGGCAAGAAAAAGGATTTTGCAGTTACCAGGATATGTGTGTGTGTGTGTGTGTGTGTGTGTGTGTGTGTGTGTGTGTGTGTGTGTGTGTATGTATGTATGTATGTATGTATGTATGTATGTATGTATGTACAGACACAACGTATACATAGGTAAAGGTAAAGGTTACGCCGCACATGCCTGCTAGTCGTTTCTGGCTCTAGGGGACGGTGCTCATCTCCGTTTCAAAGCCGAAGGGCCAGCGCTGTCTGAAGATGTCTCCGGGGTCATGTGGCTGACATGACTCAACTCCTGAAGACGCACGGAATGCTGTTACCTTCCCACCAAAGTGGTCCTTATTTTTCTACTTGCATTTTTATGTGCTTTCGAACTGCTAGGTTGGCAGAAGCTGGGACAAGTAACGGGAGCTCACTCCGTTATGCGGCACTACGGATTCGAACCACTGAACTGCCGACCTTCTGCTCGGCAAGCTCAGCGTCTTAGCCACTGAGCCACCACATCCCACATATATACAAACACACAACATATACATACATATACATAGATACATGTGGGTAGATGTGTATACACGCACACACACAAACACAGTTCCCAAGATTTCTGCCTAATGTGAAAGTGGGGTCCATGGGGAAGCCACATTCACTTAACAACCGGGTTACTAACTTAACAATGGCAGTGATTCACTTAACAACCGTAGCAAGAAAGGTTGTAAAATGGGGCAAAACTCACTTAACCAACTTTTCACTTAGCAACAGGAATTTTGGGCTCAGTTGTGGTTGTAAGTCAGAGGACAGCCTGTATAGAGATTTAGCAACGAATAAGCCTACATATTCATTGGAACTTCCTGGACTCCTGATTTCCAAGTTGCTTAGGGAGGCTTTTAGCTTAGGAACGTTACTGATCAGATAAAGTCTCCCAAACCTTGTAAGCGTTAGCTGAAGTGTTGTAGAAGGTGACCAGGCTGAGCTCAAGGGAGGAGTCAAACGCGTCATAAGTCATGACAAGCCCCTGCACCCTTGCAAGAGATCTAAGTCCACTCCCACCTTGAGTGTCTTATCTCCCGCTCATTTCCCTTGATTGTTAGTTCGCCAGATTCTTTACACTCATCTGAACTACCGGAATCTCCTGCTTTTCCCTGTGCTTGACAAGTGTGTTACTGTGATTACCCAGGTTATATGTATGATGTTGGCTTCAGTGATTGATGTATTGTGATGTATGTTTCCAGGACTGGTTTGTGGCAATGTGTGCTTTTCAAAACTATCTAAAGGGGATCCACCATGGAACAGAGGTGCACATATTTTAGAACTTATCATTGGTAAATAAAAGTCTTACTCCTTTCCATCTATTGACTGTGGATATCAATCAGCTTACGTACTCCCAAATGATGTCACAAATGGGGGGGGGGGGCTTGTTGTCAAGTGACCTGGTGTTCATCCTGCAGCAAGTTGGCCATGGTGAGTTGGCTGCAGAAACTTGGCTGTGGCTGTTCTGAGTCTGACCTAGGCTTCCCTCAAACCACAAAGCAGACTCCTTGTCCTGACAAAATCCCCTTTTATTAATTGACTGTGAATTCTGCTCATTCACATCCAGCAAAGTCTTTCAAGGAAGGACTTACAGTCACAGACCTTATCTGGCTTGGAGAGCTGCCAGGCCGATATCTTCAAAACTTGGCAAGGAGCCTCTGAGAGTCATGAACCAATTAAGCGAACTAATTGTCTCCTACAAACTCCACTCCCCTTTCCTTTCTCTTCTATTTCCTCTGGGAGGGGCCATTCATCGTCCACCTGTGGCCTTATTCCCAAGTCGACCCCTGTTCTTTAGCTGTTCCCTTGTTGGCCACTCTGCACATGCGCACACTGGGAACAGGCTCCAGCTGTTCTTCTGCCTCACTGATGTCTGACTCCAAAGGCAGCTGATAACTGTCAGATGGCCCTGGCCCCATCTCTGCCTCTGACACAGAGCCCTCATCAGAACCTTCCCCAGACTCCAGGACTGGCCCATGTCCCTCCCCAACCTTTTCACTGTCTGAATCTGCTGTCAGCTCTGCTGGCCGATGGCACGCCATCACAGTAGCAAGTTGTCCCATCTCCTTCTCAGGGTCCACTGTCCAGGGTCAGATGATCAAAACACACCACTTGTGTTAATGATAGGGGAGCATCTTCCCCTATTTACTTTTGTTGAATGTTATCTTGTGTTATATTAGGGGATCTGCTTAGTCACTCATACTCTAGCCACCTCGTGGTTGGACTACTCTAATGCCTTATAAATGGGAGTGCCCTTGAAGAGTATCTGGACGCTTCAGCTGGAGCGAAATGCAGTGATTTGTGTTTCCGGAAGAACCACACATTATAACTCTGCTCTGTGAGATGCACTTGGCTGTCAGGCTCTTTCTGGATCCAGTTCAGACCACAGCGAAGGCAGTGGGCTAGCCCCAGCTGGGTTCTGACATCAACCGGTTTAAATAGAGAGGAACAGCCAGGAGGAGCCTGGAAAGGGAAGAGGGTGAAGGGCACAATTCAGGGGAAGGGAGGTGTCTGCAGCACCAGCTCCTGCCTCGCTGCTATTGTAAAAAGCTACTGTCAGTCTCTGTTTCGCTATTTGCTTTTGGCTGTCATTGAAATAGGGAGGAGGGGGGGGGCTGGTATTTGGGAGGGGAGGTTTAAGTACAGGAGACATTGTAAAAAGGGAGTTTTGATCTCACCGTCTACTGCGCATGCTAGAGATTAGTGCTTGGTGTCGGTTAAGGCCAACCGTCCTGCATACCAACCTGATGATGCTCCTTGAAGATGGAACTCACATGACACTTAAGGGATTTGCAGATTGGACTGTGAGATGAGGTTACCAAGGGGAGGCAGTTGGGTCATATATTGATATGTATGATTTCGCGCGCTTTTGCCTCAGATCTTGCTTTGCTTAGCTACTATCTTTTCACAACCAGTAAAAGTACTCTAAATTCTGCGAATGGAGTTAAGTGGTTTCTTTCTTGGTTGCTGAGGGAGGCCGGCTTGACAGCTACTCTCAAATAGAAGATCAGCTTTCAGCTTTGCAGGTGGCCCCCAATTTACAACAGTTCGTTTAGTAACATTTGAAGTTAACAATGGCCATTGAAAAAGGTGACTTTTTTTGGCCATGTTTTATACTTACGACCAGTGGAGCATCCCCATGGTCACATGATCAAAATTCAGACACTGGGCAATTGAGTCATATTTATGATGGTAGCAGTGTCCCCCTTAGGGTCATACTTTTGCATGGCCATCTGATCAGCAAATTCCACGGGGAAGCCAAATTTACTTAAGAACCATGTTGCTAATTTAACAACTGCAGCTGCAGTGCTGGGTTTCAAATCCCGTTCCAACTGGTACTGGTTGGAATAGGGCCAGCGACATCCTCATGGATGCGCGCAGCATGTCCACGCGTCTTAGTGCCTCCGTGATGCTCCGCGATGCTCCAGCTGCTCCGTGGAGCGTTGCTCAGGCGCTGTATGTGCCATGCACGTGCACGGCTGTGCAGAAGCTTTAAAACACAGGTAAGGAGCTCGGGCGGGTGGGTGGGCCCTCCGAAGCACTGTACCAGAACCGTATCCGGTGCTCCGGGCTGGCTCCGGTATGCCCGTACCGGGGCGTACCGCCTGCAACCCACCACTGCTGCAGTGGTTCACTTAACAAAGGTGGCGAGAAAAGTCATAAAATGGGACCAACACTCACTTAACAAATGTCTCACTTAGCGGTTTAAATCTGGGGTGCTCAAGTATGGTCGTAAGTCGAGGGCTACCTGTACTTGGGAGGATTCCAGTGTGGATGCTCACCCTGGAAATTGGCCCGAGAAGTCCCCGGCATCTCTTGACTGAGCCTGGAAGCAGCTGGGCAGAGCCACTTCTGGGGAGGGGGTCCTTGGGCCACTCTCCTCGGGGTTCCACCCGGGGGTGAAATGCTACCGGTTCGTCTGAACGGGTAGGAAAAAAAATGCTTTAAAAGGTAAAAAAATGGTTCCGACAATTAGCTGCTTTTGCATTGTCTGTGAGTCAGTTGTGTAGCTTTTGGGTTATCTTTGTGTAAAATGTGGTAGTTGGTTTTTGAGCTCTCTGTGACTGTGAGGTTCCTGCATTGTTGCTCGCCCGGTCATATGACCACCAAGCCACGCCCACAGAACCAGTAGGGAAAATTTTGGGATTTCACCACTGCCTGGACCCCAGTTTGACCCCACATGTCCACTGCTTGGAGGGCCAGCAGCATAGGACCTGCTTGGAGTTTCACACTGGAGCGGGGAGGAGTGCCATTTCTGGAAGATTTTTCTGTTGGGGAGGAGGAGAGCTGGACTGGAGGAAGACTCAAGCCAAGAATGGGGGTGGGGGAGGGAAGGAGGTGGGGAAGGGCAGAGTTCTCAACACTCTACTTTCACTTTCACTCCTTGCTCAGAAAAAGAAACATGAGTTGGTTATTCACCAAAGGCTCAGTGAAGCCGGAGGGGTGAAGCTGCACAAAGAGAAGAATGGGAAAGGGGAAAGCCAGCCTGGGATGGCACCTCAACCCTCCACCCCCCCACCCCAACCTTCCTTCCCTGCTTCTCTTCCCCTCCGAAGGGTCCCTGTGCATGTTTGGAAAGGTTGGCACTTAACGCTGAGGACCTGCAACGGTTCAAACCACAAAGGGCTCCAAAGTGTGGTTCTGTTTTTATGTCTTGCCCAGATTCATTTCCACCCCTAGTATAACTGGTGGATTTCTTTCTTTCCTCTTTCTTCTTCCTTCCTTTTTCTTTCTCTTTCTTCTTCCTTCCTTCCTTTCCTCTTTCTTCTTCTTTCCTTCCTTTCTTTTTTCCCTTCCTTTCTTCCTCCTTCCTTCCTCTTCCTTCTTTCTTCCTTCCTCTTTCTTTTTTCCTTCCTTCCTTCCTTTCCTCTTTCTTCTTCCTTCCTTCTTTCCTTTCTTTTTTCCCTTCCTTTCTTCCTCCTTCCTTCCTCTTTCTTTTTTCCTTCCTTTCTTCTTCCTTCCTCTTTCTTTTTCTTTTTCCTTCCTTCCTTCCTCTCTTCTTTTTTTTTTCCTTTCTTCCTCTTTCTTTCCTCTTTCTTTCCTTCCTTCCTCTTCCTTTCTTCCTTCCTCTTTCTTTTTTCCTTTTTTCTTCCTTTCTTCTTCCTTCTTTCCTCTTTCTTCTTCCTTCCTTCCTTTTTCCTTCCTTCCTTCCTCTTTCTTTCTTTGCCTTCATTCGTTCTTTCATTCTTTCTTTCTTCCCTTTCTCCCTCCCGCTCCCCACCCCCTCTTTCTTCCCTTTCTTTCCCTCCGATTTCAAGACATACAGAAGGACGCCGGAGCCTGTGGGATGGGCTGGCATTTAACGCTGAGGATTAGCAACGGTTCAAACCACAAAACCCCCGTTTGGTTTCGTTTTGTCTTGTCTGGATTCATTTCCGCCTTTGGCGCGGAGTTCAGTTGGTGGGCTAGCAGCGTCAGAAGCCAGCAAAAGGTGAAGACAAGAAGCGGGAAGGGCTGGCAGGTGAGAAAGGAAAGGATTTTATTTTTAATCGATTTAATGAACGCCCGACTCCAATCCACTTTTATTTATCCAGGCAATCGGCCGCCTTTCGCGGATGTTAGAGACAATCCCCACTATCTCCGAACCACAGGGGGAAAGGCGATTGTAGTCCCGCGCAAGGAGCTGGGTAGGAATCAGATCACCCATGCGTGAAGGGGGCAGGAGGGGCTTCATCCTCTCGGGGCACCCGGAGGATTGAGCTGACCCGCGCTCCGTAAACAACATGGTTCGGGAAATTCCCATCCCAAACGCTGCCATCGTCTCCTCTCAATGTCACTCCTCGTTTGCGTGACTGTCTAACCGCCATTCTGTCCTTCCCTCGTATGACTGCTACCACGAGACCCGGTCAAACTTTGTTGCGCTTGCATTCTTCACGTAATTTAGCATTGGATGTTGATCGTTTCCTCCCCTCATTTGCTTATTTGTGACCCTTATGACGATCATTACCCATTGCTTCACCTTACTGATTCTGGACGAATGTATCGTGTCTTTTTTCGTATACTAACTGAGGAGTCTAAAGCCACCAAAGACGAACTGTTCCTTGTGTGTCCAATCACATCACAGCTTGGCGCACATCAAGAATTTCTTTTTCTAATCACTATATTCTACGTCCTACCGGCGGCGGAGTCCTCTTTCTCGTAACTACTTTCACATCTAAAAAAAAAACCAAGCGCAACTTCTTCCTCATAAACTCAACTCTACCAGATGCACTCGGGGCCTCCTAAAAACTACACAGGAACAACTAATGTACACTCTCTAAAATTACACTCCCTAATAGCGCATCTCTTCTCTCCACATAAATGCCCAATCCCCGCATGTTCACTTGAAATTCAACCTAACCAAGGCAGCACCCTAAAATAAAATACCACGCTCGGCGGAGATCTTTTCACAATCATCTCTAAAAATTCTCTAAAAATCTAAAAAAAAAATCTTCAACGTATCCTCTACCCCGAACAATCTAAAAATTATACTAAAATTCACCCTTTCCAATCTCAGCCGACCCACACAAAAATACCCCCTTCCTACACACTCTCATTCCTCTTCACTTTCTTCGGCGGAACCAAGAGGGGGGCTATGCACAAAGAAACACAAACCCACTCAATGTGTACTATATAACACCCTAATGACCTCCTAAAAAATAGCCTAAGCCAAAGATCGGTTAAAATCACCAACCCCACCACCTACCAACACCTCAACATCCCCCCACAACCAACACACACAGAACCCACCACCGAGTAAAACACACAATAACAGCCCCCAATAAACCTCCCACACCCCCCTAATTCCCAATCCTGAAGCACAAACCAACACAACCACCAAACCCCTCACCATAAACAGCCAACCCTTGCCACCACCCAGCCCCGAACAAACCCACTACACAAAGCCAAACAAACCCACTAACCCCACCAACCCCCACCCCACCCACAAACCCCCGAACACACACAACACACCACCCCTCACCCACAACACAACCACACCCCCCTTCCATTCCATTCGTTGACGTGAATCCCCCCACCCCCACAACACCAAAACAACACACGCCACAAACACACCCCGAAAACACTGCACACCAAAACAACTCACAAACACCACCCTAGCAACATCCAAACACACCCACCTCAATCCCAACCTAACAGACACCAACCACCCACAAACAACGACACCACACACCGTACACCCCACACCACCACCCAAACCACACACTTCCCCTCACGGGCGGTCACCTCCCACACGCAACCCAACACCACAAAACAGTCGACACCCAACATACAACAGACACAAACCACACACAAACACCACCCACACCACAACCCATACACCAAACACACCCCCTACACAAAAACTAAAACGGCTCTCGTCACACCCAACACACAACACACCCCCACACACACGCAA